>JARHVA010008354.1:0-505095 GCA_037957365.1 Torreya grandis
GCGCCGCCCCGCCCCCCCCCCCCCCCCCCCCCCGCGCACCCCCCCAAAAAAAAAAAAAAGTGGCTTAGTCATATCCATCATTATTTTATCTTATTTCAATCATACTATGATATGTTACTATGATTCTACTTTAGTGGTGTAGTAATTTCATTAAATTACATATTCAAGATCATATGCTTGATGTTAAGATGCATATGCTAGTTCTTCATCCACCTATTATCTGATTGAAACATTGGCATAGGTATTGTGATACACTTTTTAGAAATTAATCTTTTAACATTCTTTAAAGAATTTTCAACCCATTTTCTTAAGTGCTCAACAAGGTTAATAGTAGGTGGGGTTTTTATTGGTCACTAAGGACTTGGATTTTTTTACTAAAATGTATTTAAAATGCTAAGCTTGAGTCAAAGTTATCTTAATTTTTATGGTTTCTAATGTATCAAGGGTTGTTATTGGGTGAAAAAAATTATCATGTGAGAATTACTTACCCTTAGTGTGATGTAACCATAGTTAAGGGTCATAGTTAAGATATGACTTAGACCATGCATCCCTCTAAATACATAATAGAATGCATAAACATTACTCACATATTTATTTTATTTTGTTAAAAGGAAATACAATATCCATAATGACAATGCAATCTTACAATGAGTTATGTTACAATACTATATCTATAGATCTTTGTTTGCTAACTCACTGTCTTTGAAAGTGTGGCCTTAGGTCTCAACACAATCACTCGTAATTATTATTACACTTTAATTCTTTGGCCAGTATCTCTTACAAAAGTTAAGGGTCATGATTATAAAGGTGCAAGACCCACCTACTTATTTTAATTGCTCAACCATCCACTAACAACATTATCATACCTTAGTGTGTCAAAAATATTAAATATCTCTCATAATTAAAAGGTACCATCATATTATAAATTAATGCATTATGGCATATTACATCACAATAAATATTAAATGAATCCATATCAACTTCCCATGAATTTCAAAATTAAATTCCAAACTGTTAGTAATGGATCCTTCTCAAACACTTCACTATAACATATGTGTCTAACCTTTTAATGATGAAAATTGTATCATCAATGAATCAACCATTTCACCTATCATGAAGGTCAAGTTAAAATCATACCAATCTAACCGTAGGGGTTCTAAATGTTCATTTAACTTCCTAAAGATGTGAGGGGGTTTTTATTATAAATTATGAGAAATAATCAATAAGTTATCAAGACAACTTATTCCATTATAAAAATCATAAATCTATTTATCAAATCATATATCAGTTGAGATAAAAATCTATAATCTATTCTATCCAATAGATAAAACCTATGAATTAGATAGTCTCTTGAAGAATAGAAACTTGATAATGTAATAAATGTATATTCAAATGATATCTTCACTTCATAGTTGTAATGTTTTCCAAATTAACTCTAAAGAAAATTAGAATTAGAAGAGAAAGATTAAAGAAAAGAGAGAGACAAACACGCAAGTAAAATAGAAAACAAACTACAAACAACTGAAAAACAAGGCAAACAATTAATCCTAGAGCAAAGAAAGAAATAAACCACAACAGACAACAGAACTAAGAAAAGATCTATTCTAAACAAGACCAACTAAAGATAAAAAAAAGATTGAAGATTAAATCTAAATGAGGGAATCTAATTAGGAAATAATTGTAAAACTAGAAAAGCAAAGAGAGGAAACTAAGAAATAAAACATACCTATAATATATTTAAATTTAAATACCAATAAAACTAAAGAACTTAAATAAGAAATAAATCTTAAACTAAGAAATAGTCACTAAACAAAATAAAGTAATCAAACTAAAATATTAATCAAGATAAAAGATAAAACTAACTAGAGATAACATAAACTAAAGATCAAAACTAAATCTAAAAGAAAAACTTTAGAAAGAAATAACTATGAAGACTTAGTAGAACAATAAAACTAATCAAAGTTGTAAGTAACTTAAGATCTATTTGAATTAGAAAAATAAACTAGATAAGATAAAACTAACGATATAAAAAAAAATGTCAAATGACTAACTAAAAAATTTAAGATAGAGCAAAAAATTGAACTAATCTAAGAACTAATAAAAGACAATCTAAAATAAACTAAATAATAATAAATAACTAAAAGTTAAAATTATATCTAAGAAGTCAAAATAGAAACAAAAACCAGATTTTGAAGAAATCTAAAAGATCTATTTATATTAAAGTTAGAGTCAATAATTATAAAAGGTGTGTGAGTATTAAAATGAGAGTCATCTTAACAGAAAAAGATAAATTTCATTGAGAAAACCAACATCCTTTCTCTACAAAACTTTGAATGACAACTTTGCAACCAAAATAGATCAATAAGATGTCGTGAAATAGTGAAATGATCATCATTATTCAGGTTGAATACTTGAAATATGTGCATAAAATTGCAAGTATCAAGCATCAAAAGATATTAAGCTTAGCGAACTTTAGATAATTAGTAATAGATGATAAATAAAACTAGAGATACTTGTGTTGCATAAGCAATTTACTCAATTGTTAGATAAAGTACCATTGGGTCTATCTGCAAAAGTTGTACTATCTCAAAGAAATTGCATAAAAGAAAAGATAAATAATTGACTTCAAAAAATACTTAAGTCTTCAATACATGTTGTGCTTCTATCTTTAAATGAATGCTTGATCTCTTATACCTTCAACTTAGTTGTGGAATAAGTTATAACAATCTTTAGTTAGTTATTAGTTAAGGTTAACTAATTGACTTTTAACAAAGTCAATTAATTAAACTAAAATTAGTTAAGGACATATTTAATTAAGACTTAAAAAGTCTTAATTTGATCAAGATATTTAAAATAATAGACATGGGGTACTAATCTTAACGGGTGAGGACCAATATTAATTAATAATATAATAGTATCAATCATAAAATAAATAAGTCATAAATTGATAAATTCTATTCATGTTTAAACCATAACGCATATTTAATTAACTTAAGCATATATAATTATGCTAAAAATCCAAAATCATTGTATTTACCCAAATTGCCAAAATTTATCAAGTTTAAAATATCAAAGTGTCAAGCTAAAATATCAAGTTTTGCATAAAAATTTTCAATACTTATAACATAAATTAGCTATTGGATAACCAATAGTCATCTGAATCTGATAGCAATTCAATTACTTGTTTGTTTTGTTCATGAAGATAAATATTATACTCCATTTTAGTTGCAGGGAATGGCAATGATCTAGTCCCTAAATCAGTCATGTTGTCATCAACTTCTAGCTTAATTCTTTTCAGCAACCTAACTTCTCTTGGTGCTTTAGGTTTAATCCTTTTTATAGCAGTGTTCTTTTCATTAGTCTGAGGTAGAAAATATATGGTTCTCCTTCTATTAGCATACCTCTAACCTCCTAAACTCAATCTCTTAGACCTCAAAAGGGGTTCACTATGAGCACCTAACAAATTTAACCTTCTACATTTTCCATCAAGGTCTCAATGAGAAGGGGAAAGTGTATCTGAAGAGATAACCATCTTCTTAAGGTCTTTAGCATGGGTTGTCTCCACTTTAAGATATGTAGGTTGATCAATAAGCAACTGGTTGGTAGGCAATGAATCATCAATCGATTCACCTCTAAAATTAGGGGGTTAGATAAGTAAATGCCAAGGGTCATGCTCCAGATGGTGAGAAGAATTACTTTATAAATATGCATGGGCTCCAATTCTATAGCCATGAAAACCCCTATAACCTCTATAAACCCTATTGACTGGGTTAATAGGCAAATTATTCAAAATATTTCAAAATTTTGGGTCATAGGCATCAAAGTGAATAGACATCCTTGTGCCTTTATGAAACTTAGGTCCAAAACATTTTGCATAAAATATAGCCCTATTAAAACCTCTGCTAGAACCTGACTGACTACCACCTCTATTAGAATTTTTTCTCTATCCTCTTTCATCATTACTCCCTGCTTGTTGGTCCCATCTAGACATAATGGATAATCTTAAATATAGCATCAAAATCTAAGATTAAGAAAACAAATGGCCAGAGCAAAACTATAAATCAAACTAAAACATACTACATTGTATTTGAATTCAAAATGTATTGATCTTCATAAGTCAAACATAAGATTCAAATATTAATTTCAATGATTTTTTAGCTGAAAATCCATTTTTAAAGAAAAGTTCAAAACTTCAATATTGAGATTAAATTTCAAATGAAACCTCATGTTCTTCAAATTGGCTTACATCCATTCAAAAGTATCTACATATATATAGCCAACTGATTCAATTCAGATTTTTGCAAAACAATTGAGATTCCCAACATTACCGAGCATATTTTATACTAAAACCAGACTAGACTTTTGAGGTGATTATTATCATATTAAACTCATAATAGATAATCAACTAAAATCAACCATTTTGTGACCTCATGAATGTTGGCATCCACACATATATGCATGAGCCCATAATCATCTAAAACATATGCAAACTGATCTTTATAAATATGTTTGATGCAAACTATCAAATTCATGAAGAACCATTTCAACATTCCTTAACCACTTTCATGATTTTGAATATATTCAAACTAAAAATGTCCATTACCACTTCCAAATCATGTATTATTATGTTATACATAAATTCTTAAACGCTACTTTCAGATTCAAACTTGAGACATAAACCCTAAGCTTGACACTTATTTTAAACACAAAATATCAATGTACATATCCTTCCAACCAAATTTCAAAATCAAGACAAACATTTCATGCATGAAAATAGCCAAGAAAAATTTAAAACTTTCCAATATTACAAAAATTTTGTATGACAGTCATCATTTCAACCAAGAGAAAGTAACAAGTATCAAAAATTTTGTATATTGGATGGTTACCAAGCACATACCCTAGACCAAAGTTTTAAAAACCAAGCTTCCAACATAATACAAAAACATCAAAACCCTCAACATATATAACCAAGCTTGTCTATCTATTCTATACCATCTTCAAAAAGAAAGACAAATTATTTTCATTCTAAGACTGATAAAGATGCACCATGTCAAAACATTGAATATTCCCTGAAATAGTTTTTTGAAAGGACCAATCAGCAATACAAAACCCACACCTTATAACTCAAAATTCAACCAAAAATAGGAACCATTATTCACTTATTCCTAAAAATGGCATCAAATTTCCATGCATAAGACTATGTCATTCATGTAGATCATGATAATAGCTTCAAAACATTTGAAAACCCAAAACCCTACATGTAAACAACTATCTAAAAATCCCAAATCATGCAACCAACAAATATAGATTTGTAGGTATATCAACATATTTCTAAATTTTCCAAACAAATAACACTTATTTTCAAAGTTGATATGCAAAAAACTATATATATATATATATATATATATATATATATATATATATATATATATATATATATATATATATATATATATATATTTCACACTATAGTTTTGACTTTCAATGCTCAGAGAAACCTATAAATAGTTGTTAACACTGCATGCAGAAAATTTACTCAAAATTTTTAAAATATTTCCATATTTTTTATTTTTAAACAAAAAAAACTTAGAACTTTATTCTCATGCAAACAGAGATCATTTTAAACTTATCTTCTTCATTCCAAACTTCATACTTCAACATAATACTTTTAGAGTAAAATTGATCAAAATGGGCATACCTGGTGTCTATGCTTAAATCATTTGCCTAATATTTTCATCGAGACTTGTTCTAAAACTCACCCACTATCCTACCAAAACTTTGCTCCTGCACAGAGCTTGGAATCAAATGAACACAAATGAATAAAAAAAATCTTTTATTCACCACCCTGAACCTGTAACTAATCACATGATGTGTTTATTCCTAATTAGATTGCATTAACTTAATGTCATACTTAGTAATCCTATTAAGGTACTTATCAGTGTTGACAAGTTTATCCAAGAATAACTCTTCACACTATTTTCTTTAACCAAACTGCATCATTTGAGGAGATTGGTCCATAATAAATATAAATATACCACTAAATCCTTAAAAAATCCCAAAGCACTACAAACACACAATCAAACTTAAATGCACTTACCAATTCACCTGCCTTGAAATCTAATTTGCCAAGTGGGGTCCATCTCAACCAAAAACTTGCCTTGTCATCCATTGAGGGGTCATAAGACTTATATATTTCATAATGAAATCAAAATTGCTGATTAACTAAGCAAAATGACCAAATGTCCTTGAAACTATATCCCACTTCTTAGCGAATAGTTATGTCTCATGAATGAATCGAATGCCTAAACCAAGTCAAAAAACCTTGAAAATCCTTCTCAACCAAAAAGGGATCCTCAAGACTTATATATTAGGTTAGTCCCATAACTACTTTATATAATGCAAACATTATGAGCTAGCCTCAACATTTTAAAAATGCCATGAATGATAGGATAGGTCCCCTTAGATAATTTGTACATGAATGCAAACTTTATGATAAACAAAGTTCATTTGCTTCATTCTCTAGTGAAGTGGACCTCTCAGAAGAAATTTATGAAATTTTAAAAAATTTGTAAGCTATATCTAAATCATCAATCTTCAAGATACCAGGAATGAAATATATGTTCTAGAACTATGATCACCCAAATTTGACCATTTACTCAAAATTTGAAATACTTAAACCTAGTATGCCAATTAGGTTTTCACGAATTGAGAAGAATTAAAATAAATCAGACTGCTAGTTGTATGAATTAATAAATGAGCATTACTAAACCATCCAAAGCATATTTGAATTTCAAATAATCATCATATCAAGTAGTGAATAAACTAAGTTGTAGATTTTCAAAACAACTTTTGAATGTTCCATATCACCATTATTATCATGAACTATGAATCAAATGTACTCACGAAGATAAAACATCACCATAGATCAACAAATATGACCCAAAACTAAAATCCATGCATCAACTAAAACTATCAAATTATACTGAATCTGAATAATAGAAAAACAAAACTAATCATATCTATAACCATATATGCGTATTTTATTCATTTATCCACCATGCTCTTCAAAACCACTTAACATATAACTAAAACTTATCAACAAATCATTACTATTTCACAATCAAGGATGCATCTAAAAATACTATCAATCAGTAGATTTCCCGACATAGTTTTAGGCTTTATGATAGGGCTATCTCTATGGCAACAAATATAGATTTTGAAAAATTTAGAGGGGTGTGAAAAATAGGCATAACATTAGCGACCTTGCTAGTCAATTTTGTGTAATAAAGTAATAAATAGCCTATTAGATAAACTTAAATTCACCTTAAGAGTGTGATCCATGAAATTATTTATCAAATAGCTAAGCGTGAAGCCCTTAAATAATGAATTCAAGTAAGGGATGGATCGTTCGGCTAGTATGGCACAAAGAAAGGGAAATGAATAACAAGAAAGTTTAGACTATATGCACAATCAATAACAAATTCCTTTGGAACAAAATTTGAAAATGAAGTAATACTTCGACAACCAAATATAAGTCAACCATATTACTCATTTATTACAAAAAGTAAATTTGAAAGAGTAATTTTTGAAAATGAATGACACAACACTTTCATAGATTCTTTGCATTCTTCCTTCATAATTTGATATTCCTCATTCCACAACCTTTCATTGATATTTTGAAAACAAAAAAAAAGAAAAATAGACACAAGATAAAATAAAACAACAAACTGAAACAATGAAACAAAGGAAAAGAGAAATAAACCAAAAAGAAAACAAAAAACAAAGCAAAAAGAAAACAAAAAACACATCAAAAAGAGCAACAAATAAGTAACTAATCATGAAATAATTTCAAGTGATGGTTATTTACTAAATAACGTAGCCAGTTCCCTTCAAGATATTTAATATGAAAAACATTGTTTACAAGAACTGTGGCAATTATATATGGTCCAAACCATAATGTATCAAACTTATGATGTTTTCCAGGGTCCTCATGAGCTTTGTTCCAATATAAAACTAATTCACCAACATTAAATTTTTTTACTAGAAACATTTTTATCAAAAAATTTATTTAGCCTTCTCTAATTTTTGTAATATTGTTGCCTTGGATTCATCAAGAGCTACCAAATCATGCAACCTTTATTCAATTAAATTCATATCTTCAGCTACATATTGTAAAGTAGTCCTAGCTGAAGAAATTTGAAGTTATATTTGTAAAGTAGCTTTAAACTCATATGTTAACATGAAGGGTGAATAACCAGTTACTATCTTAACAATAGTCCTATCAGCTCATAAGGCTTCAAAAATCTTAATATGTCAATTCTTTTTGTTATCAAAAACTAATTTTTTATAATAGAAATCGGATTTTTATTAGTAAACTCAACGTGTCTATTTCCTTATGGATAGTACTTAGACGAATGACTAGAAATGATAGAATATTTTTTTATAAATTCTAAAAATTTATTTGAAACAAACTGGGGTCCATTATCTAAAATAATCTCATATGGGACTCTAAATCTAGAGAAAATCTGATTTTCTAGAAAAGAAATTACTTCACCTATTACTGAACTTTTTAGTCCTTTGGCCTCAGGCCACTTGGAGAAATAATCCATGGTTGTCATATATATTTATGACCTACAGATGAAGGCAGATGAATATCTAAAATAAATTCACTGCCCCATTTAGTAAAATATTTTTCAAAAATAACTGGGTTCAAAGGCATTGTAGGTAGTTTATATGTTTCAACAAAAAGTTGATAAAGCATATAAAAATGAACTAACTTATAAGAATCTTGAAACAAAGTAGGCCAATAATAACCAGCCCTCAAAATCTTATAAGTTGCTATTTTTATAGTGTAATGTCCACCATAGTTTCCTTTATGGTAGCTCCTACAAACTATTTGAGTTTGATTATGAGTAAGACATCTTAACAATACTCCATCATGATTACAATAAAACATGAAGTTTTTTAATAAACAAAAATTTAATGCTTTTAATCTTAGGGAACATCTTTCTTTCTTGTTTAAGTTATTAGGACAAGACTGATTTTAAAAATAATAAACTAAATCATGATCCCAGTCATCTTCAGTCAATAAATAGTCTCATTCATTCATTTCATGTCCAAACTTTAAAAAATAGAAAATTTAGAAACTTTCATAGTTTTTAAGTATGGTTTTGTATTTAAATGTTTATCAACTGATAAAACTATGACATTAACATCTGAGCCAGTATTTTTAGCTAAGTGTTTTGCTAGTTCATTACCTTTAATAGTTTTGGAAGTTTCAAATTCAAGATCAATTTCTTAAATGCATAAGATCCACTTAGCAAGCCTTCCTTGAATAGTTGTATATTTTAAAAGATATGACAAAATAGGTATATTAGATCGCACAAAAACCTTGTTTCTCATTAGTAAATATCAAAACTTAATTAAAGAAGAAACAAGTAAGAAAACAAATTTCTCAATAAGGGGGTACTAATTTCTGTATCATTTAAGACTTGGCTCATATAACCAATAGATTTCTGTTCATTATTTTCAAACTCCTAAATTATTACAGTTCCTATTGCCTTTTCAGTATCATTAACATAGATGATAAATGCTTTCTTTAAATTGGGCTTAGTAAGGATAGGAGTGTTTGTAATTATATTTTTGATAGAATTAAAAGCTAACTCAGCATTTTCGTCCTAAATATAGATTTTATCTTTCTTAAGAAGTAATTTTAAAGGATTAGATTTGTCAATAAAATCAGAAATAAATTTCCTAACAGAATTAATCTTGCCAAAAAAAGATATTAAACTTGATTGATCCTGAGGAGGAGGCAGTTCTTTTATAGCTTTTACACGTTCAAGGTTAATAGAAATATCTTATTTAGAGATTATGTGTCCTAATAATTTACTTCAATCACACCAAAAATAGATTTCTTTGAATTTAAAATAAATGCCAAACTTTTTACATCTTGTGAAAACTTCACGAAGATGATCTAGATGCTTCTTTATTTTCTTGGAATGAATGGTGAGATTGTCTAAATAAACTTGAATGACAATGCCTATCAAATCATCGAAATCAACATACATAACCCTTTGAAAATTGGATCATACATTCATCAAACCAAAAGGCATTCGATTATAAGCAAAAGTACCTCTACAAGTTGTAAAAGTGGTTTTATGTCTATCATCAAGATTTACAAAGATCTGATTATAACCTTAAAAACTATCTAATAAAGACATCATTTCATATCCTGCAACCTATTGTGAAATCTAATCTATGCTAGGTAGATAAAAATTATCTTTTACACTTACTTTATTTAAATCTCTAAAATCTACACAAAATCTAATATCACCATTTTTATTTCTGATCAGTACTAGATTAGATTCCCATTTTAAATATGTTACAATAAAAATGATACCAATATCAATCATTTTGTCTAGCTCTTTGTTAATGATGTCCTCTAACAAAGGGTTAATTCTTCATATTTTCTACTTGATAGGTTTGATACTAGGTTTGATAAGAATGTCATGTTTAATAATACTAGTATCATAACCCTTAATATCCTTGTAAGACCATGCAAAGATATCAATAAATTACTTATAATTTAATGAACTTGACCTTTTCATTTTTAGTTACTTGAATTCTTAAATAAACATATTTAAGATCTTTTTTAGTGCCTAAATTAATGGGAGTGGTCTCACCTATGATTCTTCTTGATGGCTCTTTTGTTCTAGAGATTTTTGGTTGGTCATTAGGTGAAAACATAGATTCTAAGCTTACCAAATCAACAAGCAAATTATTAGTACTTAGCTGTAAATAATCTCTACAATTAAATATATAATTATCATGATCAGAGTAATTATCTTTAAGAAATGAATTTATATGTTCATCACAACTAAATACAGGCCAACTATCATTTAGATTAGGAATTTTAAGATGAAAAAGTTCAACTAAATAAAAATTAATAGTGGGCTCAATTTCACTCAAAGTTCGATTAGAAGCATAAACTTCAAGTTTATCGGCTCTTACATTAAATTCTCTAAGAATATGTGTGACATTGAAAGCTTCAAATTGCTCAATTAATGACTAGACTTTTTGCATATAATGATGCAAACAAGTTTGATTAGTCTTATAAATCTTGTGAACTTATCTCACTACTAGCTCTGAATCTCTAAAAACTTTTAAATATTTATCATTGAGCTCTATGTCTTTTTCTAATCTTAAACATAATGCTTCAAATTTTGTTGTATTACTAGTGTTTTCAAAAGACAATTTGAAAGCATAATAAAATATTTTACCAATAGGAGATATGAGATAAATTCTAGCACCACTACCTTATTGAGAGCAAGCCTCGTCAAAGTAAAGAGACCATCAAATGTTTTTTTTAAATATTTCTTCATGTTGATTTTCTACTTCATCTACATTTAGAAATTTATAAGTTTCAATGTAAGAAATGTTAGATGAAAAATCAGATTCAATTGGAGTACTAGAAAAATCCTTCCTCTTAATAAATACAATCTCATTATTAATCAGAACTCAAGTTATGTCTTTTTTAATGAAAGCTCTAGTGGTTTTAAACCAATACCTTCCTAATAGTATTGCATAATTACTAAGAATATCTAAGACTTGAATATTAGTCATACATCTAATACGTTCATGTTGTACAATCTTAATAACTATATCACAAAACTTACCATAGTTCTTAGTTTGTTTAGCATCAAAACCAGTAAGTTTTCTACTATTTTCTTCATAATATATGCCCAATTGATTTGCAATGCATTTAGACATGATATTGTTTAAAAAACCTATGTTCAAAATACAATTATGAACTATTTTATTTCCAATCTTAACTATGACATAAAAAGGAGGTATATAATGAGTAAGGGGTCAAAATGTTGAGCATAAATATGTTCAAAATTATTTTCATCTTGTAAACTTAAATTAGTTCTTGGATTTTTAACCACTTCATTTATGTTATCTAACTATCCAGAAAGACTAGTAGCCTGCAGCAAAGAAAATCCAAGTTCAATTATTGACAAATCATCAATTAGGTTATAAGTTTTAGCATCAGTTTGCCTAAATTCTTTGATTTATAAAATTGATACTGAGCATTATTATATCCAGTTATAAAAGGATTACTTTGAGAAACATTATTATTAGCATTATTCTAAGTTGATTTACCTTTATCATTTGAATGAGGTTTATTATTTGTTGATTTATTATTTTGTAGAGAATTATAATCTTTATTCCTAGTATTTGTAACATAAACATTATCTTTTTATGAAGGATCATCAAGAGTATTTATATTATAAGCTAAATCTTTAGTTATTTCATCTTTTCCTTGAAGAAGATACATTTTGAATTTAATAATAGCTTGACATGTTTCAGGATTATGATTAAATTCACACATATTACAATAGTAGGTAATATCATCATCTTTTGTGACTTTATATGAAGAAAAAGGTTTATCATTTAACTGTTTTTTAACAGTGACCAACACATTGCCTAAACTTTGTATTAATTTTAATAGCTCTATATTATCTAAATTTAAGCATTTAGTAGACCTATCTTTGAAACTTACATGTTTAAAATCATTTTTCATAATTAATATAAAATCTTATGGTTTCATCATATTCAATAATATCTTTATCTCTAAAGCCATTTTGTATTTTAAAAGTAAAGCATTGCAAAGATAAAGTTTGGACAACTTCTTTGAAGGTCTAAGATCACTTGGAATCTTTTGGTGTAGCTTGGTGAATATAAAAACAAAATGATACATGGTTTCACTAGGATCCAAAAAAACATTTGAAAGATCATTAACTAAATCAAAATCTTCTTTGGTCTTACCAAAAGACAACTTTAACCAGTCTTCTACATCTCTCCAATTATCAATAACTTTAAAAAGAAGACTAACAAATGCTTGATAAGCTTTTCCATCTAATATTTATGAAAAAACTCTTAAACAAATCTTTTCACTAGTTATTTCAAGAGTGACACAAACTAATCTAAAAGCTTCCAAGTGATCTTCTCAATATTTTTCAATAGTACCAGAAAATTTTGGTATATTTAATCCCTTAAGAGAAGGTAGCTTACCTAGATAATTTTTGACATTGATTAGATTAGTATAAATCCATGGTACTATAGCTATTTGATGCTCTTCTTGAGCTTCTTCTTCATCTTCACCTTTAGTGAGTTCTTCTACCTCTCTATTGTTCCATAATCCATGAAGTAGATCCTCTAATCTCTCTTCTTGTATTGGTTTTTCTCCTAGTAATTGATTTACTATTAGTTGGTTTTTGACTAACTGATTTCCTATCAATGAATTTCTCACTAGTTGATCTACCATTAAAATATGTAGTAGATTCTACCTAGAAAGAGTGATTATCTTGAATCTAATTTTCTTGACCTAATTACAGATTTGATAAAGTAGTTTCAGTAGACATAATAAAATCATCAAATGGAAATGAATCAAAAATAAAATGAGTTCTAGGCCTAGGATTAGCAACTAAAACTCTATTTCTATCTTCTTGAATTCTCCTATTCAAGTTCAAAATGTCACATTGAGTCTCACATGTAATATTTGAATACCAATCAATTTTAAATTAAATAATCTCTTCTTCTTGATTTATAACTTCAATAACTTAATAAAGACTTGCAGGATGATTATACCAAGTGTAATGCATTAGGTTGAAAGCAACATCAACTTGATCATCTTCTAAAGCTATTAAAGGTTGAATTATATGAGGTTGTTGAGATCTAATAACCATTAGCAAGAAGAAAACAATTTAGAATTTTTAAACAATTTCTTCAAGTCACCAAATTTGATGATGATAAAAATTATACCATCAATGAATCAACCCTTTTGTCTATCATGAAGGTTAAGTTAAAATCATACGAGTCTAATCATAGAGGTTCTAAAGGTTCATTTAAGATCATAAAGATGTGAGGGAGTTTTTATTATAAATTCTAGAAAATAATCAATAAGTTATCAAGATAACTTATTCTATTATAAAAATCAAAAATCTATTTATCGAATCATGAATTAGTTGAGATAAAAATCTATAATCTATTTTATCTAACAGAGAAAACTTATGAACTAGATAGTCTATTGAAGAATAAAAACTTGATTCTATAGTATATGTATATTTA
Organism: Torreya grandis; assembly: GCA_037957365.1. NCBI lineage: Eukaryota > Viridiplantae > Streptophyta > Pinopsida > Cupressales > Taxaceae > Torreya > Torreya grandis. Next base: position 14,131 of record JARHVA010008354.1, read on the forward strand.
AATGATATCTTCATTTCTTGCTTGTAATAATTTTCAAATTAACTCTAAATAAAGTCAAAATTAGAAGAGAAATATCAAAGAAAAGAGAGAGAGACAAACATGTAAGCAAAAGAGCAAAGAAACTAAAAACAACGAAAAAATAAGGCAGACAATTAATCCTAAAGCAAAGAAAGAAATAAACCAGAATAGACAACAAAACTAAGAAAAGATCTATTCTAAATAATACTAACTAAAGATAAACAAAGATTGAAGATTAAATCTAAATGAGGGAATCTAATTAAGAAACAATTGTAAAACTAGAAAAGCAAAGAGAGGAAACTAACTAATAAATAAAACATACCTATAATCTATTTAAATATAACTACCAAAAAAACTAAAAAACTTAAACAAGAAATTAATCTTAAACTAAGAAATAGTCACTAAATAAAATAAAGTAATCAAACTAAAATACTAATCAAGATAGAAGATAAAACTAACTAAAAATAATAGAAACTAATTATCAAAACTAAATCTAAAAGAAAAACTGTAGAAAGAAATAACTATGAAGACTTAGTAAAACAAGAAAACTAATCAAAGCTGTAAGTAACTTAAGATCTATTTGAATTAGAAAACTAAACTAGATAAGATAAAACTAAGGATATAAGAAAATATCAAATGATTAACAAGAAAATTTAATATAGAGCAAAGAACTGAACTAATCTAAGAACTAATAAAAGACAATCTAAAATAAACTAAATAAAATAGGAAATAACTAAATGTTAAAATTATATCAAGAAGTCAAAATAGAAACAAAAAATAGATTTTGAAGAAATTTGAAAGATCTATTTATATTAAAGTTAGAGTCAATAATTAAAAAAGGTGTGTGAGTCTCAAAATGAGAGTCATCTTAGCAAAAAAAGACAAATTTCATTGAGAAAACCAAAATCCATTCTCTACAAAACTTTGAATGACAACTTTATAATCAAAATAGATCAATGAGATGTTGCAAAATAGAGAAATAATCATCATTATTAAAGTTGAATACTTGAAATCTATGTATAGAACTATAAATAACAATCATCAAAATATATTAAGCTTAGAAAACTTTAGATAATAAGTAATAGATTATAAATAAAACTAGATATACCTATGTTGCATAAGTAATTTACTCAATCATCAGATAAAGCACCATTGGTTCTATCTACAAAAGTTGTAATATCTCAGAAAAGTTGCATAAAAAGAAGAGATAAATGATTAACTTCAGAAAATAATTAAGTCTTTAATACATGTTGTGCTTCTATCTTCAAATGAATGCTTGATCTCTTCTTCTACCTTCAACTTAGCTATGGAATAAGTTATAAATAACTTTAGTTAGTTATTAATTAATGTTAACTAATTAAAATTTAACAAATTCAATTAATTAAAATAAAATTGGTTAAGGACATATTTAATTAAGACTTAAAAGCCTTAATTTGATCAAGATATTTAAAATAATAGACCTGGGGTACCAATCTTAATGGGTGGGGACCCATATTAATTAATAATATAATAAAATACATATCAATCATAAAATAAATAAGTCAAATTGATAAATTGTATTCATGTTTAAACCATAACGCATATTTAATTAACTTAAGCATATATAATTATGTCAAAACTCTAAAATCATTGTATTTACCCAGATTGCCAAAATTTATCAAGTCTAAAATATCAAAATGTCAAGCTAAAATATCAAGTTTTACATGAAAAAGTTCAACACTTAAACAAAATTTATCCCTTGGATGGCCAATAGTCATCTAAATCTGATAGCACTTCAATTACTTGTTTGCCCTGTTCATGAAGACAAACATTATACTCCATTTCAGTTGTGGATAATGGCAACAATCTAGTCCCCAAATTAGTCATGTTGTTATCAACTTCTAGCTTAATTCTTTTCAGCAACCTAACTTCTCTCAATGCTTTAGGTTTAATCCTTTTAATAATAGTGTTCTTTTCAGTAGTCTGAGGTGGAAAATCTATGGTTTTCCTTCTGTTATCTTACCCCTAACCTCCCAAACTCAATCTCTCAGACCTCAAATGGGGTTCACTATGAACACTTGACAAATTTATCCTTCTACATTTTCCATCAATGTCTCAATGAAAAGGGGAAAATGTATCTAAAAGGATAACCATCTTCTTAAGGTCCATGGGATGGGTTGTCTTCACTTCAAGTTGTGTAGGTTGATCAATAGGCAACTAGTTGGAAAGCAATGGATCATCAATCAGTTCACCTCTAAAATTAGGGGGTTGGATAGGCAAATGTCGAGGGTCATGCTTCAAAAGGTGAGAAGAACTACTTTGGGAATGTGCATGGGTTCCAATTCTATGGCCATGAAAACTCCTATAACCTCTATAACCCCTATTGACTGGTTAACAAGTAAATTATTTAGAATATTTCAAAATTTTGGGTCATAGACATCAAAGTGATTGGACATCCTTGTGTCTCTATGAAACCTAGGTCCAAAAATTCCTACATAAAATCTAGCCCTATTAAAACCTCTGCTAGAACCTAACTGACTACCACCTCTATTAGAATTTTGTCTGCATCCTCTTTCATCATTACTCCTTGCTTGTTGGTTCCATCTAGACATAATGGATAATCTAAAATATAGCATCAAAATCTAAGATTGAGGAAACAAATGACCAAAGCAAAACTATAGCTAAAACTGAAACTAAAACTAAAACATACTGCACTATATCTGAATTCAAAATGTATTGATCTTCATAAGTCAAACATAAGATTTTGATATCAATTTCAATGAATTTTAATCGCAAAATTTATTTTTAAAGAAAATTTCAAAACTTCAATGTTGAGATTAAACTTCAAATGAAACCTCATATTCTTTAAATTGGCTTACATCCATTCAAAATTATCTGCATATATATATAGAGAGATCTATACCATTATAGCTGACTGATTCAATTTAGATTTTCACAAAATAATTGAAATTCCCAACATTGTTGAACACATTTTATATTAAAACCAAACTAGACTTCCAAGGTGTTTATTATCATATTAAACTCATAATAGATAATCAACTGAAATAGTGATTTCTTGACCTCATGAATGTTGACATCCATACATATATGCATGAGCCCAAAATCATCTAAAACATATGCAAACTGATCTTTATAAATATTTTGATGCAGACTATCAAATTCATACAGAATCATTTCAACATTCCTTAACCACTTTCATGATTTTGAATATATTTAAACTAAAACTATCCATTACCACTTAAAAATCATGTACTATTTTGTTCTACATAAATGTTTAAACACTACTTTCAGATTCAAACTTGAGACATAAACCTTGAGCTTGACACTTATTTTAAACACAAAATATCAGTGTACATATCCTTCCAACCAAATTTCAAAATCAAGACAAACATTTCATGCATGAAAATAGCTAAGAAAACTTTAAAACTTTCCAATATTACAAAAAAAAATTTAGACAATCGTCATTCCAACTAAGAGAAAGTAACATGTATCAAAACTTTTGTATACTAGAGGGTTACCAAGCACATACCCTAGACCAAAGTCAGTAAAACCAAGCTTTCAACATGATATAAAAACATCAAAACCCTCGACATATATAAGCAAGCTTGTCTATCTATTTTATACTAGCTTCAAAAATAAAGACAAATTATTTTCATTCTAAGACTAATAAATATGTACCATGTCAAAACTTTAAATATTCCTTGAAATAGTTTTTTGAAAGGACCATTCAGAAATATAAAACCCATGCCTTATACCTTGAGATTCAACCAAAACCAAGAACCATTATTCACTTATTCCTAGAAATGGCATCAAATTTCCATGCACAAGATTTTGTCATTCACGTATAGCAAGATAATAGATTCAAAACATTCAAAAACTAGAAATCCTACTGCATGCAAACAACTTTTTAAAAAACCCAAATCATGCAACCAACAAACATAACTTTGCAAGTATATCAACATACTTCTAAACTTTCCAAATAGATAACATTTCTTTCTAAAGTTCGTATGCACAAAACCATCAATCAGATAAACCCATAAATAGTTGATAAAAATGCATGTAGAAGGTTTACTCAAAAACTTCAAAATATTTCCATATTTTCTATTTTTAAATTAAAAAACTCATAACTTTAGTCTCATGCAAATGGAAATCATTTTAAACTTATCTTCTTCATTCCAAACTTCATACTTCTACAGAATACTTTCAAAGGAAAATTGATCAAAATGGGCATACCTAGTGTCTACGCTCGAATATTTTGCCTAATATCTCCACCAAGACTCATTATGCAACTCACCTACTATCCTACCAGAGCTTCACTCTCGTACAAAGCTTGCAATTGAATGAACACAAATGAAGAAAAAAAAACCTTTTATTCACCAACCTAAACTCGTAACCAATCACATGACGTGTTTATTCCTAATTGGCTTGCATTAACTTAATGGCATACTTATCAATCCCACTAAATTACTATAACTCTTCACACTATTTTATTTACCCAAATTGCATCATTCAAGGAGATCAATTCATAATAAATGCAAATATACTACCAAATCCTTAAATAATCTTAAAGCACTACGAACACACAATCAAACTTAAATGCACTTACCAATTTACCTACCTTAAAATCAAATTTAGCAAGTGGTGTCCAGCTCAACTGAAAACTTGCTTTGTCATCCATGGAAGGGTCATAAGACTTATGTATTTCATAATGACATCAAAATTTTCAATTAACTAAGTAAAGTGACCAAAGGTCCTTGAAACTATATCCCACTTCTTAGCTAATAGTTATGTCTCATGAATGAATCAAATACCTAAACTAAGTCAAAAAACCTTGAAAATGGTTCTCAACCAAAAATGGATCCTCAAGACTTATGTATTAGGTTAGTCCCACAACTACTTTATATAATGCAAACATTATGACCTAGCCTCAAAATTTTAAAAATTCCATGAATTCTTAGATAGGTCCCCTTAGAAAAATTTTACATGAATGCAAACTTTGTGACAAACAAGGTTCCTTTGCTTCATTCTCTAGTGAAGTAGACCTCTAAGAAGAAAATTATGACATTTAAAAAAAAAAAAAGCTATATCTAACCCATCAATCTTCAGGATACCAGGAATTAACTATATATGTTTTGGAACTATGATCACCCAAATTTGACCATTTACTCAAAACTTGAAATAGTTAAACTTAGTATGCCAATTAGGTTTCCATGAATTGAATAGAATCAAAATGAACTAGACTACTATTTGTATGAATTAATAAATGAGCATTATTGAACCATCAAAAGCATATTTGAATCTCAAATAATCATCATATCAAGTAGTGAATAAATTGAGTTGTAGATTTTTAAAACAACTTTCAAATGTTCCATATCACCATTATTATCATGAACAATGAATCAAATGTACTCATGAAGATCTAAACATCACCATAGATCAGCATATATGACCTAAAACTAAAAATCCATGTATCAACTAAAACTATCAAAGTATATTGAATTTGAATAACAAAAAAAATTGATCATATCTATAACCATATATGCATATTTTATTCATTTATCCACAATGATCTTCAAAACCACTTAAAACATAAATAAAACTTATCAACAAATCATTACCATTTCATAGTCAAGCATGCATCTAAAAATACTATCAATCAATAGGGTCCCTGACATAGTTTTAGGCTTTATGATAAGGTCATCTCTATGACAACAAGTATAGATTTTGAATAATTTGGAGGGGTGTATAAAATAGGCATAACATAACCAACTACACATGGAAAAAGTTGCACTAAGTCACAAGATGTCACAATGAATAAATGCACTAAAAAAATCTTACACCATGTTATTCATGTGTATCAATAAATTATTATTGCACATTAATGCAAGTTCTACATATGAATCGCAAATCAATGTTGCACTTGCATATTTAAAACTCAACCACTTTTAGAATCCTTATGAATCCCACTTATTATTTATAAAATAATGAAATATCTAAGGTTATTAGAAGATAACACAAACTTCTAAAAATACATTACAAATCTCCACAAGGTTAGGTTTGCTAAACTGATAATAATAATTCTTGCACAAAGCTTCATAAGTTTATGCAAACAAATAATGAATACAACTACACATGAAAATAAAAGGCTGGATCATTAAAACATATACAAGCTCATAAGATACACAAAACTACATAAGACACACATGCACACAAAGGTGGTGCGAAGCAACATAAATACATGCATGTTTGTGAAAACTTACAAATAAGAGACGTGTAATAAGAAAGTTGCACAACACAAAACATAGCCAAATTTCCTAAACTATCATATTTATGTTTGATGTAATATTGCATGTGAACTAGATGCTCTTGCATCATATCCCCTTGGTATAAAAAGAAACATGAGATCATGGTCATGTGACTTTTAAGACCTTTGCTAATGATATCCCTTGTTTTGTAGCTTTGGATGCGTATATCCATGTCAAATTTTATATTCCTTGGCATTTCCACTTTACCAAATATTCTTTACAGACATTTATGTGTAGAATTTCTAACTCACTTGCCAATCACTTGTTCCACTTCATTGCACTCCATTTTGTGCATTTGATATCTCTAATATATTTCCACAGAACCTGTCTTTGTGATTTCACTACTCTATCCTTCATAATATGGATATAAATTAGCCACATTTAATATAAGTGATATATCAATCCCTTTAGGGAACTCTATCTTATATGTGTCTCAGTAAACTTTCTCAACACTCTAAATTGACCAGTTTTTTTCCATTTTAACTTATCAAAAGTGCCCTTTGTAAATATTTATTTCCTCAAGTGTGCTAAGACTAAGTCTCCAACCTGGTATTCTACTTCTCTTCTCTTTGTATTTGTTCATTTTTAATACTATGCACTACTTTTCTTCAATTATTTGTGCACTTGCTTATGTACTTCTCTCATATATTTGACAAAATCATCTACTTAAGCACTTTTTATTTTCTCACTTTTCACGTCGTGTAACTCCAAAAATCCTCTTGGACTTAACCCATAAAAATCTTGAGATTTGTCTTCACCTTAAACTCTATGTACTAAATTATTATATGAAACCTTATCTTGTGCTAGAATATTATACCATTTTCCTAGCTTATATTTAATTAAACATATCAATAGATTAACCAAACTTTTGTTGACTACCTATTTATATCCATATGTTTGAGGATGGTATGTTGGACTGAACTACAACATAGTGTTCAATTACTTTCACAATGTTCAAAAAACATCACATCCCTATCAAGTACTATGTTGCATGTAAAACCATTCAACCTCTTAATTTCCTTGAAAAATAAGCTAGCAATGTTTATGACATCACTAGTCTACCTCCAATCAACAAAATGTGCCATCTTTAAAAATATTCCCACTATCACAATTATGTAATCATTTCCCCTTTGTGTTTTAGGAAAATTTAAAATAAAATCCATACTTATATCCTTCCATGGTTTCTCTAGAATAGGAAATGGTTGATACAACCCTGTATTCTGAATTCTCCCTTTTGCTAGTTGAAAACTCTACACTCTTCAACATATTTTCTTACATCCATACTCGTTCGCAGTCAAAAATAGTTTTTTATTACATGCTCTAATTTTTTTTCATGACTAAAATGACATTTCAAACCTCTACTATGTTTTTTATTGATCAAGTTTTTGTGCATTAAACCTCTTGATATACACAATTACACTACTCAGAATAACAATCCATTTTGATTGAAATAATCTAACCATATTGATGTATCTTTACTCATTGGATATGCACATGCTTTCTATGATTCCTAAAAATCTTCATCATTTTCATATTATTTCATCATAAAATCAAATCTTATGACTTCCACTCTTAGTTAATTTAATAAAAAAAAATCTATAACTCAATGCGTCTGCAAATCTATTTGACTTTCCACTCCTATGAATCAACAAGAATGAATAATTCTATAGGAATCAAACCCACTTCATATTTATCTAATTTAGTTAACTTTGAATATTAGTCAATTACAATGTTTGGTCATCATTATACAATAAAAACTCTTTAAGCAACAGATAATGTCTCCACTTCTTGAGCACTTGCATAATTACATAGAAAATTTTTATCATACACTTAATGTTTATGCTTGAAATCATTTAACTTCTCACTGAAATATGCAATAAGTCTTATTTCTTTACTAAATAATTATCTTATTGTTATGCCACTTGCATTGATATCTAACTAAAATGCCTTAATGAAATCTAATAATGCTAACACTAGTTGCGTAGTTATCTTTTTCTTCAACTGTTGGAAACTATATTCTACTTTCGCTATATAGATAAAATCTCTATCTTTACACATCAAATTTGTGATTGTTGCACATATTTCACTAAAATTCTTAACAAACTTCCTATAAAAAATATCTAATTGATGAAAACTACATGCCTCAAAATCACTTTGTGTCAATGATAAATCCACTATAGCTTGCACCTTTTCTAGATCCATCTTCAAACCTTCTTGATAAATCACAAATCCCAATTTTACCAACTATTTCTACATGAACAACATTTATTCAAATTTACGAGTAAATTTTCATCTTTCAATTTCTATAGCACTAGGTACAAATGTCGTAAGTGTTATTCCTTTGTTCTACTAAAAATGAATATGTCATCAAGATACACAATGAAAAATGTATCCAAAAATGGCTCAATAACTTCATTCATTAATCTCATTATTGTACTTGGTGCATTAGTTATCCTAAATGGCATAACTAATCAATCATATAACTCTTCTTATTCTTGATTGCTATTTTACATTCATCACCTTCCTTTATGTGAATCTGGTGATACCTATATACATAGGCTAGGATTAGCCTATAACTATCTTATCTCAAGAGATCTAGAATAGGATAAGGGTAATAAAATAGATTTTATGATACCTATTATTTGGGTAATTACCAATGTATTTTTATATCTATAAGAGGGTTTCTTATGTTTTAAATTCCAAGAGTAAAGAGTTTCAAATTCTATGGCTATTACAAGGATATAGATCTAGCTAGACCTTTATGAAATTAAATGATTACCAAAGGCAATGCAATTAATTGTGCAAGTAAAGTAAAGTAAACTAAGGGGAAGTGTTAGAATTATCATAAAGGGTAAGTGTCATGGTAGACAAATGGGGGTATAGGCAATCTAAAGTGGAATATGAGAAGTATAATCAATTATATAACCACACTAATATTAGGTGTAGAGAGAACCTAGACAAGGATACAGACACATTCATTCACTAAGAAACAAGAAACATCTAATATACTAAGTAAATAAATGAAAGAGTGTAAGGTAAGAAATACTTACCTTAGAGTGGACCCATTGAACCTCAATCCTACCTTTGGCTAATCATACTTTACTAGATATTGTTGTGGTTGTGAAACTTCAAATGGTTGGTAGAAGACATAAAAATAATCTCAATGACTCCTCCTATTGAATCTCAAATGCTTCCACAATCCAAGCTTTCTTAAAGATAAGTTCTATATCTAAATCCTCTAAATATGACTTAGGGAAAAAGTGCGATTGAAAGCATAATGAATAGAGTGTATATCATTTTTTGGGAATGAAATATGACCCCTATATAAGCTTTTTAATACCCAAAACCAATCCTAAGAACTAAGCCAATAGCATCAGTTAGGCCAATACATTTAAAAGATGTCAGCTAACATTAAATGGTATTAACTAGGTCAACATAATATGAATGTCCAAAAATAACCTCAAAATTACATCAAGTTGGTTGATGCAATAAAAGAATGGAAAAGGCATAAAAATATAGCATCATCCTAGTTGAGGTTATAAGATATAAGGAAATTGTTAATTTTGCATGAGAATAGGATAGAAAGAGGTAGATAACAAGAAAAATATGAGGAAGTTCAACTATAAGTAAGAATGATATGATCATGCCATCGATAGTAACATCTCTTGAAAATCACCACAAGCCTGCCCACCACTTTCCTACTACACCATTTAAGGCATGCATTTGGAGAGATTAATGATCAACAAGTTATTGCAATAGAAAGTGTTAGTAAGTAATAAAGTGAAAAATATTATGTTTATACATATTTCCCACATGAAACTCATCACGTGTCATCATAGTGTAACATGGAATGGTGCTTTAGGAAAGAATATATTAACACAATAATTTATCTAACTAAAATGAAATGTGGAAATAAATGAAAGTAAATGAATGACTGAAAGTACCATATGCATACCTTGACTCACATTTCATTGAATGATTGCATGCAAATATCATAGTCTCAATCATGGAGGGTGGAATATCTAGATTTGAGAAACCCTAAGGATAAGGATAAAAATAAAATCAATGTGTGTGTACACATGATGGTCAAAGTATAAATAAAGTAGTCATAAAACTAATTAAATCACTTGGAAAATTTTACAAGTTGGGATCTTAAAGGCTAAGTTAGAACCAAAAGACCAATGAAACTAAAATGACTGAAATATCAATATAAGAAGAGTGAAACAAATATATGTAAGAAAATATACGTAATCTCATGTATGATAATCATGTCAAATTGAACATGAAAAAAATAAATGACTGAAATTTTAATGTAAATTAAAATGTGAGACAAACGTGTCAAGTCAAACATGAATAAAAACATGTATGTAAAATATAAATGATAATTGAAAATTTATCAATAATTACAACTCAAAATTAGTGTTTTCTCTAAAATGTGAGGTAGGAAAACACAACCACCTAATCACATGACTAGGATGATGAAGAGATTATTTGGAAAGCAAAGGTGATGGGGTTTTTATGAGGAAGGTTTGGTCCTATCCGAAGTGTTACAATACAACTCAGAAACTAAAATACAATAGGTATAAGTAAGTTAATGTAATGAAATATAAATGGGAATTTATGAGGAAGGCCCAAGGGTCTTACACTTCAACTCACAAAATTAAATCCAAGAGTTGTAAGTAAGTAAATGACATAACATCAATTGTATTTAAGTATCTTAAATCTTTTTTGGAAGGTGATAATGGAGCTTGTTCAATTTTCTTGTATAAATATTTATGATTCAAAGCACCACTTTGAATTTAAGGTTGATGTAGGAGCCTCAAAGATGTACCCTCAGTAGGGAGATACCATTTTTAAAAATGTTTACACCATCATTAAGGGAAGGGCCTGTAAGGAACGTGAGTGAATAATGAGAGAAGTGAGGTGATACAAACTTTTGAGAGATTTAATATTTGAAGGTTTCATAAGAATTGATCTTGACTCTATCGAATGGTCATGCCAAAATTTAGAAGCTCAAACCCTCCTTGATTGGATCTACTCCAATCTCCACCATTTCTATATTATCTCACCTTTTGAGGTCGCCCAAACTTGTGATGTGGTGGCATTTTTGGGATAACAAGGTCTAGATCAGATCCTCGTGTGCTCATGGGAGGAGTCATAGGTTTAAAAAAACTTTTTGAATAAGTGATACAAAGGAAGGACCTAAGAAATATGTATAAACTATTTTTCAAAATGACATTTAGATATTTTGGATTCAAATCTCAATACACTACTTTGAATGTGCACCAAGCAGAGGTTTGTGAGACTCATAAGCTACTAAAATAATTAGATAGTTTGATGACCATTACTTTTCCACCAGTTTTATGCCAGTTTATTTGTGTTCTTTGTTTATTGAAGGAAAAATAGGACACATGAAAAGTGTTTGACAAAATGTCAAAATGATATTATTTTGCATAGAATATTAGAATAGATTGATTTCAAGGGCCAAATAGTTTCCTCCAAACTAGATATCATTTCAACTTCAAATGCATCTAAGTTTAGGGGATTAACAAAAGTTAAGAGAGATAAGGGCAATAACAAGATCTAGTTTGTATTAGTGCCAAAATATAAAAGCTTTAGAAATATGGATGTCTACAAATCATTTGACAAAATAAAGACATGTTATATGTTTGACAAAATGACTTTAGAGAATAAAAGAGTAAGACTAGGCATAAAATAATGATTCATACCATTCCTTAGAAAACCATTTTCCATTGGGTTCATCTAATAGATATTTTGGCTAATCTAAAATAGATTATAAAATACATATAAGGGATTCCAACAGCTCATCAACGTCTTCAATACAAGGGGAAAAATTTGAGGATCACTCATTACTATCATACTATGCTATAATCAAGGATTACACTCTTTATATGGATTTTTGGGTACTTGAATACCATATTTATCTAAATTTGGGTCTTCCAAGGAAGCAATGGAAACAATAGCTACTAAATCAAGTGTTTAGAAGCCTACACCCATTTCTAGTGCTTATATTATGGAATAGGTGGAAGAGGTACCGACTGTGGTGATTAATGAGGGAGATGTGATACTATATAAGAAAAACTTAGATAAAGAGGAAGTAATATATATATTTAATGGCTTTCATCCAACTACAATGACTTTGTTTCAATGGGTTCATTTGACTTGGTCAAAGCACTATGAAATCACTCTTTATTCTAAGGGGTTTTTTATTGTCCATTTTTTTGATTAGGTAGATTATCAATAAGCCTTTGTAGATGGTCCTTAGTTTTGGGTAATTATGGGTCTTTACCTCACTCCTTAGTTTCCATAATTTGATCTAAACTATCACTCAGTTACCAAAATGCAAATTTGGGTCTGGCTCCCCAATCTTCCTCTTTATCTCATTTGTGCTTTCAAAGAGATAAGAAATTGTTTGGAAATTTTTATCAAAGCTGATGTAGAGAGAATATCATCAATTTTATGCACATTTACTCACATTTGCGTGCAAATAAATCTTAGCAAGGTTCTATCGAATAAATTGATAATCAAACGTGAAAATATTTATCATATATAGACATTGGATTTTGATAATACTGCTTTTCATTGTTGTATTTGTTGTTGGATTATTTTAAATGGTCCAAAGTTAATTATTTTAATATTTTTTTATTTTTTAATTATATTTAGTTTTTTAAATAAGTTAATTACTTGATAAATTTGGTTTGTTCCCATAACCACCTGTGAAGCTTATTAAGCGTTCACCTTTCTTTACAAAAATCATTCCAAAACAATACAATATATTATTTTGTGTGTAATATTCTCTTTGAAATGTAATTTCACTTTTATACCACCATTGTCCCTAGCCCATTAGTGGTATCAGAGCTTGGAAAATTGAAGAAGAGGAGTGAAGAAAATTTGAAGAGCAGCAAGGGAAATAAAACATCCACACGACCATTTTTCTAGATAATTATATGGCATTTCCAATAGAAAAACTTCTGGGAGATAAACATATTTTTATAATTTTTTGAGAGGTTATATAGATGTAGAAGGAACATGAACAAGTGCTTCAAGGAAAATATTTTTAATGATTTGTATAACAATATTGAAGAGAAATCAAATCCACTAAAAATGTTTTGCTCAATATCTCCAGCAGCATTGAAAGTTGTTCATTCAAAAATGGTGTGTTATAGTTAGAATGGTGCATCAGTTTGAATAGACTTAGTTAAATTCATTGAAGATCAAATAAGATGTTTGTTTTACCTATTGGATTCATCATATTAGACTAGCACAAACAAATTAGTTTTTTTTTATAATTTTTGATCCCTACTTATACCTGTATGACGACTTCAATAATCAATACGACTAGTATAAATTAATTAAAAAATTAATAACATAGCAGGCAGATCTATATGGCATAGCATAAGAGGGTAGAGCAATAAAAGGGAGGATATAATATTTTGGTTTGATTTTTTAGAATTACTTTGAGATTAATTTATTTATCTTGGGGGCTCCCCATTAGTGGCAAAAAATCTTTTTGAGGGAAGATAAAAACCAAAGTTACAATTTTACATGCCAGTGAAACATAGATTTCCAATCATTGAAAATTATTCCCTTGGAATCTGGGCGAGTTGATATAAATGAAAAATTAGAAAATTTTCAAACTAATGGATCATAGATTGGGTTCTCATGCATGTGCAACACTTAAAATTTGCCTATAAGATGGTTTATGTCCAAAGTCCTTTAGAATAAATTATGATTTGGTGTATAGTGGAATTGGAAACTAATTATTTTGAAAGGCATTCTCAAAACTAGAAGTCAAGAGTTCAAATTTCTTTTTGGTCATAAATGTTGTTGCAATCGACATTTGAGTAATTTATATTGTAACATTTTTTAAATAAGTCAATATTCCATATAAAGGTGGTCATGTGACCAGGCAATTCATAAGTTTTTAAACATTCCATACACAATAGAATGGTTTATTTTGTGATTTAACAATTATATATATGAGTTTTATTATAGATATATTAAAATTGTATATAAAGGTACATTCTTGATGGAAACTGACACATTCAACATAAAAATTTTCACAATGACACCTCATGCTTGTGTTGTCAGCAAACATCTCATCCATTATAGATCCACTAGGATCCTTATAATTGACAAAGTGTAAGTGTCAAACTAGAGGCTGGAGGATCCTTGGAAGCTAGAGGATAATTACCCTCTCCAGTTAGCTATTGATTTAGAGTATAGGTTCAATGCTTGAATGGAATATTTTAGCTTGTGTGCTTTCTTTCAGTTCTATTTTTGGCTTTTTATATCTGATATTCATGACATGGATTGGATAGAGTTAGTTGTTTTTAATTCTCTCAATGCATGGTTTCTTACCTCTCCTAATAGGGGGAGAATATTTAGGCATTAGTTGGACTTTGATTAGTCATCAGTGATAGTACAAGTTGATAGGGGATAATATCACCATTAGTGTTGAGCAAAGGTTTTCAATGTTTTTTGGGCATCAGGAAGATGTGCCATATAAAGTATGGGTTTGTCACTTAGATGGGTTCTTGTGTGGGACCTTATGTGGGTCGATGTAGTTTGACATGCATGATCGTGTTCTACTATAGTATGATATGATGATCATCGAGGATGATTAGGCCTTGATCATGTTCATTAGCCATTTGTTTCCATAACTCGTAGGGGCAGGCTTCTTTATGGAGTGACATTAGTTTTTGGTCAGTGCCAGAGGTATAGTGCACCAGTTGCAGTTATGATAGAGTTCTTTTGATAACTTCAGAGTCATTACTCCAGTTCTTTCTTTTTCTATACTCCTTTGCATCAAGGGGGATTTTTTTCTATTATTTTAAATGATTCAAAGTTAATGATTTTAATAATTTGTTAGTTTTTACTTATGTTTAGTTTGTTAAATAAGTTGGTTACTCGATAAAGTTGGTTTGTTCCTGTAAACACCTATGAATCTTATTAAGCTTTCACCTTTCTTTGTAAAAATCATTCTAAAACAATATAATATATTATTTTGTGTAATATTCTCTTTGCAGTATAATTTCATTGTTATACCATCATTGCCCCTGGGCCATCATTTGTAAGCTTACTAGACATATTCATGTTACCTGTCCTTAAGCTTGAACTTATCCATCAAAAAAAGAGTTGAAAACAACATATAAAATATGGAGATTTTTGGTGCAAAAGGAAGAGGAAGAAGAAGCGAATAATGCAAATGAAAGTTAGTATACCTCAGAACCAAAAATAATGGAGAAATAGATGCACATTTGGGGGAATTTGTCCCTACTATAGTGTAAGGAGAAGAATATCAAAGTTTATCTATGAGGATTGTTATGAATGAGAATATGCAAAGGGGAGTGAAGAAGGTTCATGAATTAGATAATTCATATTCTAATAAGGAGATGATATCTCATCTAATTTTATAATTCTTGACTTCTAAATCACCCACAGATAATCAAAATAAAGAATTGTAAATAGTCACAATCGAGCCCTCTCATGGAGTGTGGTAGGATGTTAAAAAAATAAAGGTAAAAAAGGTAGAATGGAAAATTATTTGGGACATGCTTCCCATTAAATTCTATTATTTAGAGGTTGGACATGATATTATATTTTACTTTGGTGACCTCTATTTACTTTAGTGACCTCCCTTTTCTTGCTGTGGAGGTTTCTTTGGTTTCTTTTCTAATGGGAGTTTTTCTCTCTTTTCTTTGATCATTTTTCCTTTGGAATGCTGAAAAGCATCTAAAAATGTAATTTCTTATTTATATTAATATGAAGTTATGGATTTTTCTGGGGGAAAAAAGTAAGTAAATGTGATCAAGGATGTGATCAACTAAAAATGATAGCTATCAAGAGGATATCATGGAGAATGTGATGTAAATAAGGAGTGTAAGGTTCCACATGGGTGATGTAGACATCCTTAGTAGGAATGAGACACTTTATACAAGTGGGTTAGGCTAAGAATTATTGACTTCAAGGGCTTAGGACACTCTAACTAGTGAACACAAATCTTGAAAAAATAAGTGAAGTAGATAGATCATCCCATGAAGGTTATATGCATGAAATTAAAATGATCCTACCTTCCCAAAACATGTTACCCACTCTTCAAGACCCATTATAAAGTAATCAGCCTACTAAAAAGACTAGGTACTTATGTGAGAAGATAAGTAATACTTAATATGTAGGAAGATGTAAAAATGATAGAAGACCTCCTACCCTAGTTAACTTTCATATAGTACCCCTATGGACCTTTGTATTATAATGAGGTCAAATGTGGAGTTTAAGCTTGACTAAGATAGGAGATGTGCCAATAAAGATTATGTATTTTCATGTGTTTTAATTTTTTTATATAATTAGCCTTTTAATTTTATTTTTTTAGTAATTCTTTTGGATTTTTATGTTCCTCATCTATATAAATTCAGAAAACCATACATGAGTGAAATAGGTAGCTAGCACAAGAGAGCTTACATTTAACCGCTAAGAGGGATAACCTAAATACCATGGTACCTAAAGACTCCTATAATTTCCCACAAGTAAGTGTGAAACTTTAAAATTTACTAACATGTGCCTCAAGTAAAAGGAAAGAAGGGGGAAATGGGTATCATGGAAGATCCATCCATGTAATGAAAATGATATAATGAAGAATATACTTGTAGTTGATCATGAGGGAAAATAATGCTTCAAAAGGTAAGAAGCTATGCTATGATATTCATGTGACTAAATAATCCATACTAACCTACAAATAATAAAACACAAGCACTAAATGAAAATAATAGGCATCCCAAAAGAGGGGGAAAGTAAATGGTCATCCCAAAAGAGGGGAAAGTGAATGGGGTCCAAATAATCACAAAGAGACTAAGGAAAAAATGATAAAAAAAAAATGTGATAAATAATAATAATGAAAGCTCAAAGGTGCTACCAAAGATCTACAACAAAAACAAAGGCCAAAATAAATAAATATAAAGTGATTGTAAAAAAAAAGTCAAAAAAAGGGTGTTTATGAGGAAGGCTTGGTCCTATCTAAGGTGATACAATATAACTCAAAAACTAAAATCCAAGTGGCTTAAATATAATAAGAGATATAAGGACCAATAAAATATATGAGGATTGCTAGTAAGAAACCAATACGTGTAGATAAAACAAATCTATAACATAAGAAATTGCTAGTGAAGATCCTGCATTAAAGTTTTAGAATGATAGATACAATAGAATCTAACTATGTACAAAAAATAAACTATGTGCAATAAATGAAACTAGAAAACATGGTTGGTTCTTTGAAAAAAATTTAAGTTGGATTTGTTTATGATTATGTGATGTGGAAGAAGAGTGGGAATCATAGGATTCTCCAGACAATAATTTGATGTAAGGATGGGCATTACAAGATGTCCCAAAGTATGAATTCACATATGTATGGGCATTGTAAGATGCCCTGACATGTGATGTGGAGCGAGATTAAATTGGTTTTGGAAATAAATTAGGTAGTCTCAACCTTTATAATACAATAGGGGTTGGAGGAGTAAATGGCATCGGGTAGACCAATGTATTTTATTACACAGAAACACTGGAATCAGACTATATCAAGTTGGATAATACAGTAGGATAAGAATCAGTAATGAGAGTTAACTACTTCAGGTTGGCTCATGTAGAATGAATAATATTGTGAATAAAAACTAGCTATATTAGGATAATTGATGTAATAAGAATTTGTTCTGGGAATAACTGACTATATCAGGATGGTCAATATAATTGCAACAGGGAACTTTAGACTAATAGATGATGTTAGGCTAGCCAATACAGTTAGAAAAGGGGAATGAAGACTAGTAAACTATTCAATTTGGTTGATACATTTAGAATAGTCATAAGATAAGATGACTGCATTGAGCTAGATGCAACAGTTAGATTATCTAAAATAGTAATGAGTTCCTTATACGCATCATCTACAAGATGAGGCAGAGAGGTATCATAAATTATTTGATAGGTAGGATAGGGAATATAAGTGAAATGTATAATAGTGTGAGATACTTCAACCATGTTACATTATGGTATTATAATATTAGGTGCTCTTTTTATTTGTGTAACAAGAATATTATAAACATTGGATTGAATATATGGAACATAATGTGATGTTCCTACCATTGATGTGGATTTATTTATGAGTTTAAAAGTTCTATGTTTAAAAGATGTAAAAGTGGTATAAGGTGCATATTTGTCATGATTTTGGATTTTCCTTTAAGTATTTTTAGATATACTATATGATATGGGGTATATTTAGATTGAGATTGAGAATAATTGCACCCTAAGAAATGTCCTTCAATGGTGGAGGTGTTAAGGATAAAAGAGAAACCCATATGGAATCTAAACAGGTTGAGGCTGGCAAGAAATATCTTAAGAGGTGACATAATGATGATAGAGGACTAAAAAATATGATGAAAAATAATTATTCACATGAAACCAATGGTATCATCCAAGCTAATATAGGTGGTTACTGAGTATGGAAAAATAAATTGTATCTACTAGGCTGATGTATCCAGTTGAGATGAATAAATTGTATCAAGTTGGTTAATACAGTTGGGTAAAAAAAGGTGACATCAGTGGTAATTGATAAAAATATTGTATCAACCAAGTTGATGTAGTTTTAAAGACAAATAATTGTATCAAGTTATCTTATATTGTCAAGAAACACATATAACAACATCAGGGTGGCCGATACCATTCACAGGTAGACAGATAAAGGAATTGGGCTAGCCGATATAGTTAGGTTGTAAAAGATATATTGGTTTGAGAAATTTTTTAAGTTATGAAAATGAATAAAGACATGAATGTAAAGATAATCAATGAAAAATGGAAATGTGAAGATAATTCAATCTTGTACAGGATAGGATTCATGTCGGGTTCACCAAAATGTATACACAAGATAGGATTAGTCTACAACTATCCTATCTTAGGAGATCTAGGCTCTGAGAAGGATAATCAAATAGATTATATGATACCTAATTTTCATGTAATGACCAACAAATTTATATATATAGAATAGGGTTGCCTATGTCATAATTTCAAGAGGAAAGGGTTATAAAGCATATGCCTATGACACAAGGATATATAACTAGCTATACATCTATGAAATTAAATGATTGCCAAAGGAAATGTAAGTATACAATTATTGTAATTAATCTAAGGGGAAGGGTTAAAATGATCATAAAGGGTAAGATGTCATGGTAGACAAATGGGGGTCTAGGCAATATAAAATGGATTATGGAAAATCTAAATAATTATATAGCCATATTGATATTAGGTGTGGTGAAGACCTAGACAAGGATACACACATATTCATTCACTAAGAAACAAGTAACATCTAATTTAATAAGCAAATAAATGAAAGAGTATAAGGTTATAAATAGTTATCTTGGAGTGTACATGTCAAGCCTCAATATCCCCCTTGGATAATGGTGAATATGAGAGATTGTTGTGGTTGTGAAGACCTCAAATGGTTGGTATAAGACCTAAGAATACAATCAATGACTCCTCATATTAAATATATTAGACTTCCACAAGACAAGCTTCCTTCAAGATAAGGTTTTATACCTAACTCCTCCAAATATGACTTAGGAAAAAGGTGTGAGTGAAATCAAAGTGATTAAAGTGTATATAATTTTGTTTATAATTAAATATGACCCATATATATAGTTGTCTAATACCCAAAACCAATCCTAAGAATGAATCAAATGACATCAACTAGAATGATACAGTAGAAAGATGTCGACTGACATGGTATCATCCAATCTGATATAATACAAATGTTAAAAAATAGGATCAAAACTACATCATGTTGGTCAATGTAGTACATGAATGGAAAAGGCATAAAATAGATGGTATCGATAGTTAATGTTGTAAGATATAGGGAAACTAATATAACTACATGAAGATAATATAGAAGTAGGTAAGTACCAAGAAAAATTTGAGGAAGTTGAACTAGCAATAGGAATGATATGATCATAACATAGATAACAACATGTCTCAAAAATCACTACAAGCATGCCCACCCATTTCCCAGTGCACCCTTTAAGGCATGCCCTCAACAAGATTGATGCTTGATAAGTCATTGTAAGAAATAGCATCAATAAGTGATAAAGTGAAAAATATTATGTGTATACAATACACAAGATCATTCAAAATATACATTTTCATGCAATCTTGATTATAAGGACTATTAATGATGAAAAATGGGCATATTGGCATATTCTATTTTGAGTCCCAAGCTTCTCTCTCTTATTTGTCACTTTATGGTATTTTATATTTTTGTTCCATCATTTAAAATATACTTTGGGGATCCCCAATCTCATTCTTTGTCTTCATCTTATTGTCTTGTAACTTTTGGACAAAGTCATATTTTATGAACAAGGCCATATTGCAACCATGTCTATGTAATTCAGACTTGTCATAACATAACTCATGGAATTTTTTCTAGTTTTCATGTCATTAATTATCTCTTTTATGACCATTGGTGTTTCTGAGACAATCTCATCGCTCACCAATAAGCCCCTAGATTTGAATTCAAGAATTTTATATAAGCAAGGGTCTTGTTTTAGGCTAAGGATGAATCTATCTGGTTAGAAAATCTTTATAAATTTTCATGTTTATTTGTCTCTATTTAATAATTGAATTATTTTTAGGTTCAAATTTTGAACACATCATTTGCATCTTTATGTTAAGGACTATCATAGATGAAAGAGCATCTAGTCTTGTATTCTACTATTGCACATATACACTTAGGAGGGGAGAATTACATCAAACTAAATCCCTTTTGGGCTATGAATGCAACAAAGATATTACGCAAGGTTTTCTAGATGATAGTTCAGTTATTTCCCTTACCTAATTCCCCACTTTGTGTTTTATTTCAATTGTGTTTATCATGTAGGAGTCATAGTTTTTATTTTACAGGTCTTTAACACATCAATTTGACACATGCAATCAAACAATAAACCCTCATAAATAGTCTTAGGTACCCAAATCATAAAAATAAATACATAATCAACTAGGACATGATCGTAATCAACAAATAAGGCCACAATGTGGCCCTATCCTCCTAATATGACCTTGTCTTGACAAAGTTTGAAAATTCTTGTTTTTGTATGTAATACAGTTGACAAGTATTTTTAGCCAATTTACATCAGCAACCAGCTTGCACAATCAAAAATAAATCAAATCCAAACTAGGTTTGCATTTTTGTTTGTCAATTTAATTTTTTAAGCTTAATTCTAATTATGTAAATTATTATATTTTACTTTAAAATCTATATATTTTATATAAATAAATTAGTTTTCAATAGTTTATTTTTTCTTAGCATTTCATTGTTAAATAAAAAATAATGTTAAATATTTTGGTGAACCTTTATTTTATTTCAAACACTGCTTGTTGTTTGTTTGATTTTTGTCTTAAGATTTCATATAAATTTTTATAAATTCCTAACACTAAAAGAAAATAACCTTCAACCTTAGATATAAATCTAAAACCATGAGTCAATTTTATACGACCTTGAATTAATCCAACACTGAATAAATTATCTTGTCACCTTATAAAGACATCTGACACAAAAGTTGTTTCTTTCTACCTAAAGTTGAAATTTGTTGATATATATAAACAAAAAAAACTATTTTATTTATTCATTATTTTTTATTTGTTTGTTGCTTGTTTTTTATAAATTGTGTTTTAGAAATTTTAAAATTATTTAGTGACTATCATTACGAGTTAAGTGGTGATCTATTTTGTGGACACCATGGTGTGAGGGGTATTATCCCAATACTCAAGCCATTGTATAGCACTAAACATGGAGTTTAGTTTCCATGTACCTCATGGTATATCAAAAATACCTAGGTTATATTGTCTATACCATAAGAAGCCTCTCTTAGCTATTTAATTTATGGTACACTTTAGAAGAGCGTATCACCCATGAAAGTTACTCTCACCATACCTCGGAGATGAGATAGTGGGCTATATGCATAGTTTAACCTCTATAGTTAGTGATCTAAAATATTGGGCTGACACTAATCTATGAATGAGCACATATATTTGAGATCCCACACAATCATTCAAACCTTTACCTAGACAACCATTTATACCTTGAATTTTACTTGGATTGTATTCATATTCATTAACATCCATTCTTCATTTTGTGTTTTACCCATAGTCATTTTCTCTTTCATACATGCAAGCTTACTTGATATCAATAAGCATTTTATTTTTTAAATTTTTTGCATTTAAATTCATTGTATATCTCATGGATAGTCAAATTACATATGTTAATGATGTTCATCCTCTAAATAAATTTTTCTCTACTCATGATTTGCTTTGTACTTATGATAATGAATGGACAAACTGTAATAATCAATAACTTGTGGAAGAAGCACATATGGATTATTTTGATGATGTAACACTAAATAGATATTATTATTTTGATGCATCATAGGAACAAGAGTACATATAACCAACTAGATAAATTCACTTTGAGGAAAAAAATACACCTCTTGTTTCATCTTTTGATTCACCTCTAGAATCTTCTTTGGATCTACATCTTGTTTTATCCTTGAATCCCTCTTTGGATTCATCCTTAGATTCTTATTTGGATCTCCTTCTTGATTCATCCTTAAATCTCTATTTGGATTCATCCATAGATCCTTTTTTGGATCTCTCTCTTCATTTATCTTTGAATCCATTTTCAAATTCAGCTCTATCTTCCTCTCTACACTTACCCCTAGATTCTCCTTTGGTTGCACCTTTATATTCCTCTTTAGAGTCACCCCTAAATTCCTCTTCAATTTTGTATTTAGATTCCACTACAATTTTTTTTTAGATTCTAGTTGGGATCCTCTTTTACCTTCTTCCTTAACTCATACTCTAGAGCAAAATGATCATTCTAAAATGAATATCTACTCTCCCATAAATTTCCACCAACGATTCCAAAGGAAGAACCTTATCCTTGCACACCTAACTTCTTTATCCACATTGTTAATGCACTATATTGCATTCATAGTTATAAAAAAATTCACATAAGTTAAGCCCAAATAAGGATGATTATCACAAAAAAAATCATGTTTCTCCATCCCTTACACTAAAAATAAGTTTTAATTGTCATGATATCATCCCTTCTTCCCAATTAGTATATATTGATCATACATGCTATAGCTCTTCCCATTTGTCAACCAAGGAAGATAATATTTATTCCTCTTCCCCTAGTGCATCACAAGCTATAATTGAAAGAAATTACATTCCTCTTAACACATATCATGATGTTACTTTCTCTTAAAATTCATGCTTGTCTCCACATGATGATACTCTTATGCCAAAATGTCATAATCTTAACATATAATCACCACAGGATGATAATGCATATTTTTTCATTAATACTCCTTGTAATGTTAAAAATAAAAAAATAAACCAAATGATTCATATATATCCTATGAATATCCTAAATCAAAATAATAGGTCACCTTTCCACCTTCTCCTCCCATTCGAGTGTTCCAAAGGTTAAAATTAATAATATAATTCAACCTTTAAATGAGCCTTTTAAGAACCTAGGCATGCCTTTCCAAGAAGTCATATCATTAATTCATGTTGTAGGTTCTTTTCAAGCCCAAGTACATCAATTATACTTACAAATCAAAGTGTATCACACTTAGGTTAACTCTAATGCAGTCCATAGAAATCCTATTGTGTGTAATATTCTATATAAACCTTTACCTTTTATGTTTCAAATTACCACATTTTATATGTTTGATAGAAGTGGGGGTCCTTACCTACATCTTAGAGATTTTCAATAAACTACGAATGGTTATAATGGTAGTCAAATGTTATTTGAAGTATTTCCTAAGAGTCTATAGGGGTGCACACTTGCTTGGTTTCATTCCCTTCCTAGTGGATCCTTCAATAGTTATCTAGAACTATATATATCATTTTTGATACAATATATTCACAATAAAGGACCTAGGGTCACTTATGAAATATTACCTTCTTTACATCAAGGCAAATTTAAATAATTTTGTTGCTACATTCTAAGATTTAAGATTGTTATTCATCAATTAATTTACCAACCAACTGATTTGGAAGTATAATATATTTTTGCTATAGGTCTAATATATCCATTAAAAGAGAAGATATTTTATTATCCTTATGAATCATTTATAGTTAGTTGTTATGAAGCACTTACAATGGCAAAAAAGTTGGGTCTTGTTCATGTATCAAATAATATGGATGGGGGCATTAGGTTAAATAACAAAGATCCACATAATCAAGCCCAATTATCTAATGTCAAACACATATTCCAAATAACATATAAAATTTAAATCACAAATTATCTTCTAACAATACACATACTGAGGAAATACCTACTAAAAAATCATACCTTGATATTCATAATATAGTGAATAAAATTGAATCCACCTTTGAACAAATCAAAATATTACATAAATTAAATAATTTATTCCTAAACATACTAATCACAATCATTCATTTACATCAAATAAGGTGCAACCTCTAAAATTTGATTTCAATGATCACCCATATGATATTTTAAATACATTATTGGATCAAAATTTAATCAAATTATGCCCTAATTATTATCATCCTCCTCATCTATTGAAAAAATTTAAGGGTCAACAATTTTGTACTTATTATGGCATTAATAGACACTGTGATAATGATTGTTATGCATCACAAGAAAAGCTAAAAGAAATTGTAAATAATTGAATCATCTCATTTCAAAACATTGATAATATGATAAACAAATATTTATCTTAGTATTCTAAATCTCCAAATTTTAAACACCACATTTCCCAGAAATATCTTATATAAGATACAATGGTTTCAAAAGATTTAATTATTAGAAAATACCAAAAGTGTCAACCAAGCTATCTACATAAGTATGTATTCCTAAGTCAAACTAGTTACAAATTGAGCATAACAAAATACATGTACATAAAAAACCAAATCTCATGTATATATAAGCAATAAAATAGCAAATGATTATTCTGCATTCATTTTTACAATAAGTTGGTAGTTCTCTTAAGTCTTAAGTGCTAAAATTCTAAAGTAAATATATAATTAACTAGTTATAAATTCATCAATTCATATCAGTATAACATGACTCATACATATGCATAAATAAAATTATCACACACACACACACACCCCAAATTATACACACATAATATAATCAACTAAAATGTGTCAATCAATATTGGTTCCCTGGCCTTGTACAACTAATGCATAATCAGTATCAATATTTACATCCCTATCATCCATTAATGGTGCTTAATAGTTTAAAGTGTTATTTACATCTTGTGACCTTGACCTTAATCCATTATTATTAGGAGACTCATAGGCTACTAAATTCTCTTAGACAGTCACATGCTCGCCTTGAAGCTGAACATACTAAATAAAAATAGTTGAACCCAAATTCGATGTCCTTGTAAGTGGAGACATCTGATATTATCTTTATTCAGATCGATGTTAATCTTGATCTACTCTAAGTATATATAATGCAATTGTCATCTCCTCTAACCTCATTCTCACTTGCTTATGTGTCATTTTCATAATAGTAGCTCTATAAAATAAAGGGGCATGTAGATCCACCACATCTACTCTCTCCACGGTCTCCTCAAAAACAACATTATCAAGTGCATGTCTTGTCAACACACATAATGTTGATTCTGTAATAAGTGACCATTACTAATCACCTCCTACATCAATCAAATAAATATTATCAATATAAAATTAAATAAATCATAATAAAACTTGATACTCCATGACATAATTACCTATTTCCCATCAGCTCAGGAGCCTCTAGCATGGCTACAACTAGATTTGTTGCTACTACTAAAAATATGTGTGGCTACGTATGTTGAGCCTAACACTATGTATACTCATATGTACATCCCACATCATCTATATTCAGGATATTTACTACATCATCTATCTCATCAACAAGTGATGGGCTAACTTGTTATCCATAGGTTGAGCATATTCCCCCTCTCATGAAGGGGCCCTGATTGATTATGGGCAAATCAGTAGTGTTAGGGGAACTCCCTTAATGACACTAAATTTACGAGTCACCCACTCCATCTAAAATCACTCATAAGCTAAAAAATTGGTCATGAATCCAAAAAATCACTTATATTCACTATAATTCCATGACATCCTCTCTCTCCAACCCTCAAAACCATAGTAAAACTGCTTGTAATCATCTAAAAATGATACTTGAGTGCTAAGAGTGTTACTTGAGACCTCCTATTCATAGCTTAGCCCTAGACCTATCTTAGAACCTATTTAGATACTTATCCAACCTTTGTGTGGCCCATATGTATCCCTAAACATCCCTAAAGTAGTCTCAGACCCTCAATTTAACATCTTAGCCCATAGTACCTTAGGTTCTGCCACTTGTACACTAGCACCATAATTTAGACAGTAGCACTAATGGTGTTATTATCCTTTTCCCACCTTTGGCCACCAAAAAATATCTTTTCAAATCAAAAACCACATAAGGTCAGCCTAGATCTCTTTTAAGACCCACACAAGCACTAGAACAATATATATACACGATTTTAAACCCCTTATTCACTAGATGGAAATGAGATGCAATAACACAAATTAACTTAGAACCAATTGTGCACAATCACGGTTATCAATTCCTATTCTACCCTACTTCATATAACCATCTACAGTATTTATAAGCTCAGATTACTCAGATTTATAATCTCAAGCACATTCAAAGCACTCAAACTGACATTCATACTAGCTTCAGTTACACTTGCACTAGGACTTAGGTGGGGATAACTACATTGGGATTGATCCTTCCTTGGAGTATTGACATGTAGGCAATTCTTATCACAGTAAGGTGTTGAGGATGTCTAACCTACCCCACTAAAATCATAGTTTCATACTTTTGTCAATAAGATTCCCTAAGAATATGGAATTCTAAGGTTCACATGTAAAATCAGTCAAAATAGGTCACTGATAGGGAACCAAAAATCATGAACACAAGAACAAGCTTTGCAGACTCAAACACAGGTGCACCCAGAACCTTAAAATAGTTCTACATAGAGGACATTAGTTCTAAAAAGAGGACACTAGCACCATTGGTGCTACTATCTAGTTAGGGCACTATTTTCTAGGAAGATTTTTGACACCTAGATCTTGTCCACAACTTTCAAATCAGCTCCTGTCCTAATTTGTAACCTTTAGATCTTGTGTCTCAGTCAGTTTCCAACGAAGTACTTATTTCCATCATTTATTAATATTTTTAAAAAGGTAAAAATAGATAATTTTTTTACAAATAATTTGTTGTATTTATTACATATTTACTACCTAATTTACTATACTCATCCCCTTTAACAACCTAGGTCTTAAACTCCTTAACCCTAAAAAGTTAAATCATTTGGTGAACTTGACTTACTTTGAATACTATCCAAACCCTAGACCTATATGATATTAGGGTTTATAACCTTGTTTCTCATATTTCCATTTATTGTTTTAAGGTATTTATACTTCACATGTTCTACTCTAGTATCCATCTTTCAAGTTGTATTAACAAATTTTATGGATAAAGAAGATTTTCCTTTTCCTCCTCATCTCCATGAGGGTGATATCTACTTTCCCTCTAACTAGGTCCATGATATCACTCTTTTAAGAGGTAAGGCATCTCATACTACTATTTAAAATGTATATACTCAACCTATCCATGCCTTAACCTCTTTCCTATAGGGTGTGTGCCTACATGATGAATCAGAAGCAACTAGGGCTTGCACTTTTTAGACTCTATGTGATCAAATTATTAGTATGAGAAAGATAATTGCATAATTATAAAATTAGAATCAGTTATTACAATAAAATATTATATTATTAGAAAATAATATTACAAAACAAAATCCTCTAGGGCATACTAGTGTAAATCATGTATACTCATCTTCACCTAGTCAATTTGTGGCAAACAATGTTACATATCAAAACAAGAAATCACAACAATGTGCATCTACAACTAGTGATTCAAAAAGTATTCAAAGATAAAATATAAGTTCGAGTGAGATTTTATGGAAAATTATTAGAACTAATTTTATCAACCTGACTCCTTTACATCCAGTAACAAGATCCATATATTATTGTGGATACCATAAAATGCATGGTCATCACATAGATTCATGGTTGGCATTCAAAAAGCATATACAACACATCATTGCTAATGAGGAACCTATACAAGATAAATTAGTTAACCAATCCATAGTGATACATGAACATATTAAAAAATGGTCAAATTTAAAAATAGTTCAAAAATGGTTACCAAAGCATAACTTAGAACAACAAAAGGTTCACAAAGTAAAATTAGAACCAAAAACAGTACAACAAACACAGGTAAAACAAGTGAAGGATACAAATATACCTTTCCTAAATGAGGTCCCACTTTCAAAATAGTATGAGTTTGGTAAAAAGTATCTATAATAGTTCAATTATCAAGGACAAGGGTTAGGAAAACATGCCTAAGGCATCATTACTCATATTCTAGTAGTTGATAATATTGGTCAACAAGGTATGAGATTTATTGAACATCTTAAGACAAATCATTCACGGATATAATTTATAAAGTAAAAATATCTAGATACATAGGAAATTTTATAAAAAGAGTAAGAACTTAAGTTACAAAGTCAAAATCAAGCTAAGCCAACAAGCATTCTCAAAAAAGGCTTTCTAGCAAAATAGCCTCCAAAGCACCATATGCCTATAATAAGCACAATTTTAAAGGTCATAGTAACAAAAAATATTTTAAATCAAAATCTAGAAAGTTCAATTACATAGTATGAGGTAATTCCCTATGCTCATCTAGATACAACAGAAATCAACACTAACATTCGATTGGTTCAAAATCAAGATTATAATGATGAGTGGAGAAATCTAGGTTATTATGATTAGTAATGATATTAATAATGAACAACAATCATATTCATACTGTAACTCAATTCAAATATAACTTATCAATCACACTATAAGAGACGTTGCCCTTCCTATTTTTGACACATGCCACATTGATAATGATTTTCCCATGAGACTCATCGAATAATATGTTCCTCCCTACTTATACATAGTTTCATTCATTCTTTCTCCTTGTACATAGTTTCATTCATTCTTGTTCCTTGCTTATAGTTTCATTTTCTTGTAGCTTGTATATAACTTATATCATGAAAAATAAAATAATAATATAGTATGTTAGAACAAAAAAACATTCAAATATTTACTCAAAAAATACAATTTATATATTGTATGCATTTCCATGTTTACATTTCTTATACTTGTCATGTACTACATATGCTAGCTATCTTAGTATAGTCATTTTTTATCATACATACATGATTCACTTGTTCTTTTTGAGTGTTCATAGATACTTAAAAGACCTAGGTCCATCACATAGATCCATATTTTCTACTATCTACCCATTGGGGTCATATACACAGATACATGGGTTCTTCATTTGATACATTTTCCCTTTTTGGGGCATCCTATACATAGTTCTAATTTCCAAGTTACATCTTTTTAAACTCTACATCATAGATTTAGCATTGTTATATCTTGATATTTATCATCCTTAGATTTTTTGCTAACTACTACTAATCTAGACTTAGTTTATTTACATCTTCACACTTATATATATTTGTACATGTTCATGCATACTTTTATTTCTAACTTTCCTAGTTTAAACTTGATTGTGTCTATATGCTTTTACATCTATTTGAGGGCATTTGAATGTTATTGATCTATAGCTCTACGCCAATTCCTTTCATTATATGTATGCTTTGGACATGTGCCCATGTTCTTGTGTGTGCCTTCTTCATTACGTATTAAGACATTTGAAGATGTCCTTCTATGTGGCTTAATCCAACTTGTTTGTTTTTTGTGTATGTATACATTTGAACATGTCATTATATGTCTCGATTTATCATATTTAGTGGCATGTGCCCATGTCCCTTATATTATGGCCCCTTGGCTTACTTTGCATGCCTCATGTGTGTTGTATGTATGTTTTTGTGTATGCGTCATGTCCATGACACTTGTCTCTTGCTTGTTGTACACTCCAGTTTGAGATGCCATGAGGAACCTCATGCATCTCCCCTTCCTCCTTGGGTGCCTATATAGACATCATGCCCCATCCCCCTAGGTAGTTATGTGGTCTATTACTCAAATTTATTATTCTTATACATTTTATATTAATCTTGATAGCCTTATGAATGCTAAATCGAAAATACATCATACTTTACAAAATTATTCTCAAATTATCTTACATTCTAATGTTATGTATGTATATTATATTGGTTTATTACATATATATCATATATGCTTTAGCTAACACACATCTTTTAGAGCTTTTTCTTTTGAGGATAGTTCTTGTACAAGCTCAATAAATTCCCTTAAAATAGGGGGCATTCACAGAGGTTTTCCATAAAGAATAGGCTATCCAAATGCACTCAGAGTACAATTTTTAGCACATAAGCACATAAAATAGAAACCAATTTTAGGAAAACACAGTGGGAAATATTCACACATAGACCAGTTTTAGTTGCATAGAATTCAATATGGTTAGACATAAGTTCCCAAATTGGGACACTAGTACCACCAATGTTATTGTCCAAGATATGGCACTAATGCTCGGTAGCCTCAATTTTAGGAAATTCTAGATTGGCAAAAAAAGTACAGTGGATACAGTCTAGGTTTGCATAGGTTCAATTATGGATTACTTATTTTTTATCAATTTATCATAGATTCATACTAGTTTGCTCAAGTTGGGGGCATCATATGTGGCATGATCATTCCTATTTCATCTTCAAATACTCAAATACATATTATTACAACTCAATCCAAAATCCATATACTCATATATTTGATTTGGGGGTATGTGCATGAAACATTATTTTTGTATGTTCACTTATACACTAGTTAATCAAATAGAATGGAAAAATTTGTGTCATTATCTAAATTATACACACTACACACCATGTTTTAAACTATACACCAAATTGATGCCTTACTCCATCTATAGTAGTTGGTATTCTTGAGTGGCCCAAATCCACCTAACATTCCTGAGTGGCCCAAAGCCATTTTACATTTTATAGTTGATGAGTGGTCCAAATCCATCTTATATAGTTTCAATTACATCACACAATTTTAGTTTTAGATGTATCTACTAACATAGGTAGGAAATTATGGATTCATATTCTACTTGAGTTCTTGATCCACTTGCATAAGAGGGTTGGACATACCATCAATCCAATTCAAGCCATTCATAGGTCATGATCCACCAAGGAGGGGTTTGCAATGATGGATTCAAAATTGAATTGATTTCTTGAGCCACCCACACATGGGGATTGAGTAAGCCATCAACTTAGTCCAATTTATTCATTAATTAATCAGTATCTACATGCACACACACATGATGTCACCAAGTTTATGCATTAGTTCACTTACCCAATGAGGTTTACTCATTCCTTTACTCTATCTTACCTCTTTACTCAGTTTTGTCTTTTATTTTTGATATCTCTTAAGTAAGACTGAGCTATGCATGTTTCATTTACAAGACACACAATTGAACATGATTCACATACTCAGACCTAGATTCATAGACTTCACCTCTAGGTAAGTCCATGTACACTTTTTATTCCTTTACCCTAATCATTTCTCTTTGATGTATTTCTAAAATAAAATGACACTTGGGTGCTAAGAGTGTTATTTGAGACCACTTTTCCATAGCTTATCCCTAAACCTATCTTAAGGCCTATTTAGACACTTATCTAGCCTTTGTATAGGCCACATGCATCCCTAAACATCCTTAAAGTAGTTCCAAACCCTCAATTTAGCATTATGGCCCATAGTGCCTCAAGTTCTACCACTTGGACACAAGCACCATAATTTGGACAATAATTTTAATGGTGCTAGTGTCCCAGCTTCGGTGATATTATCCTTTTCCTACCTTTGGTTGTCAAGGGATATATTTTCAAATCAAAAACCACATAGGGTCAGCCTAGACCTCTTTTAAGACCCATAAAATCACTAGAATGATATATATCCATTATTCACTAGATGGAAATGAGATTCATTAACACAAATTAACTCAGAATAAGTTGTGAACAATCAAGGTTATCAATCCCTATTCTTCCCTAAATCTACATATAGCCATTTACAGCATTTATAAGCTAAGATTACTTATATTTTGAGTCTCAATCAATTCAAAGAACTTAAAATGGCATTCATACTAGCTTCACTTGCACTTAACCAACACTTAAGTGGGGAGAACTACATCGGCCTTGATCCCTCCTCAAAGTATTGGTATGTAAGAAACTATCATCAAAGTGGGTTGTTTAGGATGTCCATCCTACCCCAATAACATCACACTTTGATACTTATGCCAATTGGATGCCATAATAATATGGAAGTCTATGGCTTACATGTAAAATTAGTAAAAATAGTTTACCGATAGGGAACTATAACTCATACACACAAGAACAAGTTTGGCAAACTCAAACATAGGTGCACCTAGAAGCTTAGAATAGTTTTAAACAAAGGACACTATCATAAAAAGGAGGACACTAGCATCATTGACACTATTATCCATTCAGTTAATTATTGTCAAGGAAGAGTTTTGACACCTAGATCCTATCAATGACATTTAGATTAGCTCATGTCTTAGTTTACAACTTATGGATCTTTCATCTCAGTTAGTTTATAGATAAGTACTTGTTTGCATCATTTATTATTATTTTTAAAAAGGTAAAAATTAGGTAAATTTGTTACAAATTAGTGGCTATTTTTATTTCTTATTTACTACCTAATTTATTATACTCAATCTCTTTAAAAATGTAGGTCTTAAACTCCATAACCCTAAAAAGTTAAATCATTTTTTGTGAACCTGGGTTACTTAGAATACTACCCAAACCCTAGCCCTATATGTTTTTTAAGTTTATACCCTTATTTTTCCTATTTCCCTTGGTTATGTTAGGGTTTTTAGACTTCATATGTTCTACCCTAGTATCCCTCTTCCAATTTTCATTAACAAATTTCATGGATAAATAAGATTATCCTTCTCCTCATCATCTCCACGAGGGTGATATCTACTTTCCCTATAACCAAGTCCATTTTATCACTCCTCCAAGAGGTAACACAACCCATAATACTATTTTAAATGTCTATACATAGCCTATTCATGCCTCCACCTCTTCCCTATAGGGTGTGTACCTACATATTTAATCAAAAACAACTATGGTTTGCACTTGTGAGACATTGTGTGATCAAATTATCAATATTAACAAGATAATTGCAGAATTACAAAACTAGAATCATCTATTACATGAAAACATTATAGTATTGGAAACTTAGATTAAAAAATAAAAGCTTCCAAGTTACACTAGTGTCGATCATGTATACTCATCTTCACCTAGTCAATTTGTGGCAAGCAATGTTACATATCAAAACAAGAAATCATAACACTATGCATCTAAAACTAGTGATTCAAAAAGTATTAAAATATCAAATATAAGTTCAAGTGAGATTTTAAGGCAAATTATTAAAGCTAAGTTTATCAACCTACCTCCTCTACATCCAGTAACGAGATCTAGATATTATTGTGGATACCATATAATGCATGATCATCACACATATTCATGTTTGGCATTGAAAAAACATATAGAACACATCATTTCTAATGAGGAACCTATACAAGATAAATCAATTAACCCATCTAGAATTATAAATTAAAATATTCAAAAAGGTTTGAATTCATAAATAGTACAAAAGTGGTTACCAAAGCATACTCAAAACTATAAAAGGTTCACAAAGCAAAATCAAAACCTAAAACATTACAACAAGCACAAGTAAAGCATGTGAAGGATACAAATTTACTTATCCAATTTGAGGTCCCACTTTCAAAACAATATGGTTTTGGTCATAAGTATCTACAATAGTTTGATTATCAAGGTCAAGGCATGCCCAAGGCATCATTATTCCTGTTATAGCAATTGATAATGTTGGTCAACATAGTTTGGGATTTATTGAACATCCTAAGAAAAATAATTCACAGATATAATTTATCAAGGCAAAATATCCAAATACATAAGAAATGTTACAAAAAGAGAAATAACTTAAGTTACAAAGTCAAAATCATGCCAAGCTAAAAAGCATTCTCAAAATAGGCTTTCTAGCAGAAAAGCTTGTTAGGTTGTGGAGCTAAAAGCTTCACTGATGTAAACATGGAGGAGGTTGCTGAGTGTCACAGTAACCGATGTCAGTCAGGCCAATCGACGTTGGTTAGGAGTAGATAGGAAGCTATCGACATCGGTCATGGATCGGCCGATGTCGGTCATCTCCAAACAGATTGCATGTAAAGACTAATTTTAGTCTTGGAGCTGTGTTTCTAATTATTGTAATTAGAAGTCTAATTATTGTTTGCATGGGATCTATATAATAGACCCATGGGGCTGTATTGTAATCAAGGACAAGGAAGAGATCTTTCTGATTGTTAGATCTAGGTTTGCAAGTGTGTAAAACTAGGTTGATCTGCGGTATAGCAAGATCAGGGGAGATCTACATGGTAAGTAAGATTGTTTGATTTGCAGGTTGTTACAAGATCAAGGGAGATCTACTTGGAGTACTTTGAGTACTTGGTACTGGCAGTATTGTTACTAACTGGTGGAAGGTACAACTCTGTGTTTGAGTTATGGTTGTAATTGGTTATGAGAGAAATAACTCTTGAGGGAGAGTTACTGGTATGCCCAAGAGGTGTTGGAAGAGTGTAATCTCTTTATTGTATTTCCTTCTGGATGAGTTGAATACAAGATTGTATTGTCTCTCAAATTTTGTGTTGTTTCTAATTTTTGGTTACTTATTATTCTGGTTAAATTCTGTGCTTAGTTGCTTATACAAAGGTAATCAATTGTGCTCTTAGTCCTGACAATTGGTGTCAGAGCTTTGTGAGCCTAGGTCCTATCAAGTGGTATCAGACCCAGGTTCACCAAGTGATACCACTATCAAGTGGTATCAGAGCCAGGTTCACCAAGTGATACCACTAACAAGTGGTATCAGAACGAGGTTACAGGTTCTTAGAGTGAGGTTCACTAACACCTTGGTTTCAAAGCATGTTAAGTGTTTGTTGATTACAGGTCACTCTTAGGGGTTTTTGATTGAGTGGGAGTATAGCAATGGCAGAAGAAATTACACTAAGAATGGAGGAATTCAATGGCAAGAATTCTCAATTACTGAATTATGGAAAGAAAGAGCAAGTAAATAAATATTGATGGTTGGTAGAAGATCAGCATGAAAGAAATGAAGAAGCAGATGTTGCAGATATTGTTGCACATGATGCTCTTGTATGTTCCTTGGATAAAGTAGAATCTTGGATTATAGATTATGTTGCCTCTTTCCATGCAGCCCCAAATAGAGTATTTTTTCATGATTATGTCCATGGAGACTTTGTAAAGATTTATTTAGGGGTTGGTGAGCCTTGTCAAATTGTTTGCAAAGGGGAAGTGCGGCTGAAATTGCAGACGGCCAACACATGGGTGTTGAAGGATGTCATGCAAGTCCCAGTCCTAAAGAGGAGTCTAATTTCTATAGGAAAGTTGGGTGATGAGAGGTGCACAGTAACTCTCACAGCAGATGCACTTGAATTAGCATGTGGTAAGAAAGTAGGTATTTTTTATCTATCTACTTGTATTACTAATTCTCCCTCTATTGCAAAGATGTGGCTTTGTAGGCTTGGTCACATGAGTAAGAAGAGGATGCATGTTCTTAAGAGGAAGTCTGATGTCTTTGACAAACTTAAGAACTGGAAAGCCTTGGTGTTCATTGAAGAGATGATGGATAGTGATCAGCTAGGGAGGCTAAATAAAACTGAGCAGGGTAGTTTGGACAGGGTTATGATCCAAGGTAAGCTCGTGGGTAAAAAGTCATCACTCACAGGAAAACACAGTTACTGATGTTGGTCAGGTGGAACTGACATCAATCAGGCAGGTACCAATGTCGGTCATGTGCAGACCAGAGTCAGTGGTGTCAGGTAGGTGGAGACTGATGTCAGTCATGGTACCGACATCAGTGACCAAGTGGATGCTGACGTCGGTAAGGGAATCGACATCGATGATTAGGTGGGATCAACATCGGTTGGGTGCAGACTAGGGTCGACCAGAAAATGGATTTTGGGCAAACAACAAGCTGTCAAGGAGTCTTAAACGCCCATGAGGAGGACTAAAAGGGTAAATAAGCCTCAAATTCATTATTCTCCTTCTTTAGACTACTTATTGCTCACTGATGGTCAAGAACCAGGATATTTTAAAGAAGTAGAGTAGGTAGAATCTAGGAAATAGTGGGAGCATGGCATGAATGAGGAAGTTGATTCCTTGGATGAGAACCAAACGGGAGATTTGGTAGAGTTGTTAGCTAAAAAGAAAGCACTAAAAGATGAATGGATTCCCAGGTTAAAGAAGAGAGAGAATGGACACGTGAGATGGAAGGCCAGGGTATATGGTCTTGAGCAAGCTGCAAGACAATGGAGGTTTGACAGGTGTATGACAAAGCATGGCTTTAGTCGATGTCAATGTGACCATTGTGTTTTCTTTACTAGGTTGGATAATATTAGCTACATTATCCTATTACTGTATGTGGTGTATATGCTTGTTGTAGGGTCACACATGTAGGGAGTTGTTGAGCTAAAGGTAAAGTTAGTTCAGAGGTGTGCCATGAAGAATTTGGAAGTAGAAAAATTCTTTGGCATGAGTATTCCTAGAGACAGAGAAGATCACAGGTTGATGTTGTCTCAAGATGATTGTGTGAATAAGGTAGTGGTGAGGTTCGTTATGCAGGATGCAAAATTGGTTAGCACACCTATGGATGGACAGTTCACAGAATAGTGTCCCAATTCACATGATGAGGTTAAGTGCATGGTATGTACTAGACCTTATGTTACCCAAGCAGTGGGTGTTGTCAGTGAGTTTGTGGCCAATCCAAGAAAGGAGCACTGGAAATTAGTTCAGTGGATTCTCAGGTATTTGAGAGGGACCAACAATAGGTATACATGCGATGCAGGGTTAGGGACTTCTCTACATGGGTATGTAGATTCGGATGTGGCAGGGGACTTGGATGACAGGCGTAGCACCATAGGATGTGTGGTGGTTGGTCTTCAAGATTGAACTTGAAGAGGGATATAAGCTAGGAAACAAATTAGATGATGTACAGGTACAGGTACAGATGCAGTTGTTTATCTCCAAGTGGGAGATTGTTAGGTTATGGAGCTAAAAGCTTCATTGATGCAAACATGGAGGAGGTTGCTGAGTGTCACAATAATTGACATCGGTCAAGCCAACTGACGTTGGCCAAGAATAGACAGGAAGCTACCGACATTGGTCATGGATCGGCCGACATTGGTCATCTCTAAATAGACAGGGACCGACGTCGGTCACCTATGCATTCTAGAACTGTTAGTTACATGAATAGTTAGTTTGTTGAATGGCCAGTTTGCATGTAAAGACTAATTTTAGTCTTGGAACTGCATTTCTAATTATTGTAATTAGAAGTCTAATTATTGTTTGCATGGGATCTATATAATAGACCCATGGGGCTGTATTGTAATCAAGGACAAGGAAGAGATCCTTCTGATTGTTAGATCTAGGTTTGCAGGTGTGCAAAACTAGGTTGATCTGCAATATAGAAAGATCAGGGGAGATATACATGGTAAGTAAGATCATTTGATTTGTAGGTTGTTGTAAGATCAAGGGAGATCTACTTGGAGTACATTGAGTACTTAGTACTGGCAGTATTGTTACTGACTGGTGGAGGGTACAACTCTGTGTTGAGTTGTGGTTGTAATTGGTTATGAGAGAAAGAACTCTTGAGGGAGAGTTACTGGTATGCCCAAGAGGTATTGGAAGAGTGTAATCTCTTTATTGTATTTCCTTATGGATGAGTTGAATACAAGATTGTATTATCTCTCAAATTTTGTGTTGTTTATGATTTCTAGTTACTTATTATTCTGGTTAAATTCCATGTTTAGTTGCTTATACAAAGGTAATCAATTGTGCTCTTAATCCTGACAATTGGTGTCAGAGCTTTGTGAGCCTAGGTCCTATCAAAGCTTCCAAAGCACCATATGCCTATAATAAGCACAATTTTAAAGGTCATAGTAATAGAAAATATTACAAAGCAAATTTTTGAAAGGTCAACTCCATAGTATGAGTAAATTCCCTATGCTCATCTAGATACAACAAAAGTCAACACTAGCATTTCATTGGTTCTAAATCAATATGATAATGATGAGTGGAACACTCTAGGTTATTATGATTATTATGATACTAATAGTGAACAATACTTAGATTCGTACTATAACTCAATTCAACTATAACATATCAATCACACTACACAAGAGGTAACCATTCCTATTTTTTACACATGATACATTGATAGTGAGCCTCCCATGAGACTCATCGGTTAGTATGTTCCTCCATACTTGTATATAGTTTCATTCATTCTTGCTTCTTGTACATAGTTTCATTCATACTTGCTCCTTGTATATAGTTTCATTTTCATGTAGCTTGTACATAGCTTATATCTAGGAAAATATAAAAATAATATAATGTGTCAAAACATAAAACATTTAAATATTTACATAAAAAATACAAATTATAGATTATATGCATTTCCATGTTTACATTACTTATACTTTCTATCCACTACATATGCTAGCTATATTAATATAGTCGGGTTTTATCATACATACATGCTTCACTTGTTCTTGTCAAATGTTCATAGATACTTACAAGACCTAGATCTAGCACACTAATCTAAATTTATTACTATATACCCACTAAGGGCATATACACGGGTTATTCATTTGATATATTCACCCATTTGGGGGCATCCTATACACAATTTGGATTGCCAGGTTACATAATTCTAAATTCTACATCATATAATTAGCATTGTTATATCTTGATATTGATCATCCTATAATACTCATATTTTTTTCCAACTACTACTACTCTATATTTATTTTATGTACATATTTGTACTTATACAAATTTGTACCACATGTTCATGCATATTTTCATTTCTAGTTTTCCTAGTTTAGTCTTGATTGTGTCTCCATGCTTTTACATCTATTCGAGGGAATTTTAATATGCTATTTCTCTTTGACTCTATGTTAATTCCTTTAATTGTATGTATTCTTTGGACATGTGCCCATGTCTTTGTGTGTTCCTTCTTGATTGTGTATACAGACATTTAAACATGTCCTTCCATATGACTCTAATCCAACTTACTTTTTATTTGTGTATGTAGACATTTGAACATGTCCTTATATGTCTTGCTTTCTTAGATTTAATGACATGTACCCATGTCCCTTGTATTGTGGCCCCTTGGCTTATTTTTTATGCCTCATGTGTGTTGTATGTATGCTTTCATGTATGCGTCATGGCCATGATACTTGTCTCTTCTTTATTGCACATGCCAATTTTAGATGCCATGAAGGACCTCATAAATCTCCCCTTCCTCCTTGGGTGCCTTAATGGACATCATGCCCCATATACCTAATTAGTTACTAAATTACTCATATTTTTTATACATATAAGTTTTTATATCTATCTTGATAGCCTTGTGAATTTTAGATCTAACATACATCATACATTACAAACTTATGCTTAGAATATCTTACATTCCAATGTTATGTATGCACATTATATTAGTTTATTATATAGATATCATATATACTCTTTCTAACACACATCTTGTAGAGCTCTTTCTTTTGAGGATATTTCTTCCATATTATAACAACTCACCTTAAAAGAGGGGGCATTCATAGATGTTTTTCATAAAGATCAGGCTGTTTGAATGCACTCAGAGTACATTTTTCAACACATAGGCACAAAATTTAGAAATCAATTTTAGGAAAACATAGTGGTAAATAGTAACACATAGAAAAATTTTAGTTTCATAGAAATCAATAAATTTGGACATTATAACCCAAATTAGGACACTAGCTCTACCATTTCTAATGTCCAAGATATGAAGTTACTATCTAGCAACCTCAATTTTAATAAATTATAGATTAGTCAGAAAAGTATAGTATGTACAGTTTGGGTTTGCATAGGTTCAGTTATATATTACCAATTTTTACTTAGTTTAGCATAGATTCATACTAGTTTACTCAGATTGGGGATATCATACACGACATGACCATTCTCATTTTAATTTTAGATACTTAGATGCAAATTATTATAACTCAATCCATAATCTATATACTCACATATCAAATTTAGGGGCATGTGCCTAGCTCATTATTTCCGTATGTTCACTTTTGCACTAGTTGATCATATAGAACAAAAAATTCCATGTCATTTTATACATTATACACACCAGACATCATGTTCCAAGTTATACACTAGATTAATGCCTTACTCTGTCTATAGTGGTTGGCATTCCTAAGTGGCTTAGATCCACTTAACATTATTGAGTGGCCTAAATCCATTTTACATTTTAGCGTTTCCAAGTAGCCTAGAGCCATCTTATATAGTTATAGTTACATTACACAATTTCAATTTTAGATGCATCTACAACACATAGGTAGGCAATGATGGAGTCATAGTCTACTTGAGTTTTTGAGCCACCTACATGAGAGGGTTAGACATACCATCAATCCAATTCAAGTTATTCACAGGTCATGATCCACCAAGTAGGGGTGGGCAATGATGGATTAAAAATTGGATTGATTTCTTGAGCCACCCACTCATGGAGATTGAGCAAGCCATTATCTCAGTCCAGGTTATTCACTGATTGATTGCTATCTACATGCACATACATAAGATGTCACCAAGTTTATGCATTACTTTGCATACCCAATGAGGTGTACTTTTTACTTTCATCTCTCTTATCTCTTTACTTAGTTTTTTATTTTATTTAATTAAGGACTAATATATGCATGTTTTATTTACAGGACAAGCAATAGAGCACACTTCACATACTCAGACCCAAATTCATGGGCTTCACTTCTTAAGTAAGTCCAAGTATGTTTCTTTTTCCTTTATCCTAGTCATTTCACTTTATTACATTTATAGAATAAAGGGGGGTCAAATGTAATCATCTAAAAATGACACTTGAGAGCTAAGAATGTTACTTGAGACAACATATTCATAGCTTAGACCTAGACCTATCTTAAGTCATGTTCAGACACTTATCTAGCCTTCATGTGGGCCACATACATCCTTAAACATCCCTAAAGTAGTCCCAAACCCTCACTTTAGCATCCTGGCCCCCAGTGCCATGGGTTATACCACCTAGACACTAGCACCATAATTTGGATAGTAGTGCCAATGGTGTTTGTGTCCTAGTTTGGGTGCTATTGTCCTTTTCTTACCTTTAGCCACCAATAGATATCTCTTCAAATCAAATACCACCTAAGGTTGTCTTAGATATCTTTTAATACCCACATAAAAACTATAAGAGTATATATACATGATTTTTATCCCATTATTTACTAGATGGAAATGAGATGCAATAACACAAATTAACTCAGAACAAGTTGTGCATAATCAAGGTTATCAATCCCTATTCTACCCTACTTTTAAATATAGCCATCTACAACATTCTTAAGCTTAGATTACTTAGATTTACAATCTTTGTCACATTAATATCACTCAAAATGACTTTTATACTAGCTTCACTTTCACTTACACCAACACTTAGGTGAGGAGAAGTACATTAGGCTTGATCCCTCCTCAAAGTATTGGTATGTAGGCAACTCTCATCACAATGGAGTGTTAAAAATGTCTAGCCTACCCCATTAACATCAAAATTTTATGATTTTGCCAATTGGATAGCATAAAAACATGGAAGTATAGGGTTTATATGTAAAATTAGTCAAAACAAGTCACTAATAGGGAACCAAAACTTGTGCACATATGAACAGGCTTGGTAGACTCAGACATAGGTACACCTAGAAGCTCAGAATAGTTTTGCATAAAGAACACTAACACCATTAGCACTACTATCTAATTAGGGTGCTATTTTTTAGGAAGCATTTTGGCACCCAGATCCTATCCATGATACTTAGATCAACTCCTATCTTGGTTTTCAACCTTCATATCTTTCATCTAAGTTAGTTTCTAGCTAAATACTTGTTTGCATCATTTATTGTTATTTTTAGAAAATTCAAACTAGGTAAATTCTATTAAAAATCAGTGACTATATTTATTTCTTATTACCTAATTTAATTTACTCAACCCATTTAATAACCTAGGTTTTAAACTCCATAACCCTAAAAAGTTAAATCACCACCATATCACATTGGTTGTTGATAACTGACGCAACATATACTAACAATCCATGGTACTAGTGTATTTTAGAGGCCCCATGCTAGTCCATCTCCATGCATACATATATGGATGGGCCCACCTATCTAATGGCATCCTTATTGGTCGAATAACCATTATATGTTCATATATGCAATAATGAATCAATGTCAAAGAACCAAGTCCATCACCATATCCCTCACGTGTAAATATGTATAACTCCTTATACAAATGTGCCTACATTGTTCTGCCCCATGATTACCTAGTATGATGCTCCTTAATGTTGTGATCAATATCCACCATCTTTTATGAAATAAACACTCTTCCTCCTACTATAATGAAGGGAGATAATAACCCACACAAAACTTTTGCAATCACAGAATCCCTAAAACTACAATCTTGAATAATAAAATAGTAGTATCTCTAAAAGTATATCCTCTCCCTATATCATGCCCTATCATGTATTTATGAACATAAGTGACAAAAACTATAATATCTACCATAACTCAAGTACCCACAATCGACATTCATATAATACACCACACATCCTCTAAAGTCATAATTATCTCACCTATGGGCAACTAAAATATGCAAGTATCTAAATCCCATCACTCTACTAAAGTCATCATCATATGCATATCATAAGGAATTATGTCTAAACAACCTAAATCCCACAATCATATATAATAAATAATCATAACCTCCTCTGCTAACAAGATAAGCTCGTGAATGGTATGTATAATATGACTGTGGTGAAACTCCCGAGCTCTCAAGTATCCCTATAATCACAATGAAAATAATAAAAACATATCAAATATCATCATTAATTCTTATCAAATCTTATATTACTTTAATCACATTGTCAATTAGACACCACCACACTACTTAGGATAGTAGTACAGATAAAACAACATTGTTTAGGACACCACGGTAGACAAGACCGTGAGACTCAAGATAGAGCCAAAATATGCATGCAAAAGGCCGTGTATGGTGGGACAAGGATGTAAAAGCCCATAAAACATATAAAAAAATTAGTGAATTCAAAATTTAATAATATTGAGGTTTTAGTACTCATAAGATTAGGTTCCTCGTTGACCTCAATAGTAGCTCATATTATCTCAAAGCGTGTGGGCATGGATAGTCTCCTCTGAGGAATTTTGGCTAGCTTTTTCATAAATTATTGATTTTATGTTTTGTTTCAAAATTTAAATGAATTACTAAAACTCTTTTAATCATATTATTTATATTACTTACTTTTCCCTAAGGTAAATCATATATTCCTACTTCACTCACTCAAATCACTATAGACAAAATCAAAACAACAATACCTTGATCAATATTTATCCAATCACACTCCATCAAATTCATTAGAATCTTA
Source organism: Torreya grandis (assembly GCA_037957365.1). Taxonomy (NCBI): domain Eukaryota; kingdom Viridiplantae; phylum Streptophyta; class Pinopsida; order Cupressales; family Taxaceae; genus Torreya; species Torreya grandis. The sequence continues at coordinate 58,194 of JARHVA010008354.1, forward strand.
ACGATGTTTCCTTCTGTATCATATCACTTACATCGATTGACATAAAAATTTTAATAATATTACATATCATAATTATGAATTCATATTATTATTCAACTTTGAAGCAAATAATATTACTACTTTTTAATCTCTTTTCGATGCAAACAATTATGTGATTTTATCACTCACCTTGAAAAGAGGGTGCAAACATAGATAAATTATGCACTCAAATATTTACAATCTTTTCACACTAGGTAATACACATTAAACAAAGCATACATCTCTGAACAAGCATTTCAAAACTCAAATCCGTAAATACATAATCATTTCAATCAAGATATCAATCTAAAAAGTTAAAAACTACACATTATGGGAACACATAATGTGTTATATGCTCACTCTAAAAATTCTCAAATATTTCAATACAAATCCAAAATGCGGGGGGCTTGATATTGGTTCATATACTCCCCTTGTTCTATGCTAAAATTTTTAAAATAATATTATTACAAGTTATAATTTTCAATAATCACAAGTTAAATAGCATTCTATATGAATTTATTACAAATATAAGGGGCATGATATTCAATTCTTTCCATGTTTCTACATTGCCAATTTCAAAAAAAAAAAAAATTAAAGTGCAATAGTAGCAAGTTCAAAAATCAAATCTAGATCTATTTGCAATGCTATGATTCATAAAGTGATAAATGGGCCATGTTAGAGTCACATGACACTAAAAGGTTATGGCTTCACCTTTGTGAACCCAATGTGTGGTTCCGCTATTTTTTTTACTTCTTGTTAGATTATAGTGACACTTGACAGTTGGGAACTTATTATTCCTCATAGTGTTGTTCACAAGTGAAAGCATACCCCTTTCTAACTTAAATCTTTGATCATAGTATGTGGGTACTTTTTAGGATAGCTTGACTCTTCCCCTTACCCAATTCCCCCCTTTGTATTTGATTTCAATTGTTTTTATTGTTTAGGAGCTACAGTTTTTATTTTTTGGGTCTTCTACACATCAAATTGGCACACACAATCAAACAATAAACCATCACAGATAGTCGTAGCTACCTAGATCTTAAAATCAATCACATAGTCAACCAAGATGTAGTTGTATTCAACATATAAGGCTGAATTATGGCCCTTTCCTTCCTAATGTGGGCTTGTCTTGACATAGTTTGGGTTTCTATTTTTTAATGTGACATAGTTCACAAGTATTTTTAGTTAGTTTGCATCAAAAATCAACATGCATAGTCAATAATAAATCAGCTAGGTTTGCATATTTTTTGTCAATTTAATATTTTTATCTCATTTCTAATTTTTTAAATTATTGCATTTCACTTTTAATTTTATATATTTTGTAGATCTAAATCAGTTTTCAATAGTTTATTTATTATTATATTTCATTGTTAAATAAAAAAGAACACTAAACAATTATTTCACTCCACTCAAGCAATCCATCAAATCATCCATGTGTGATAATAGAAACATATAGTTTATGGTTATCTTTTTAATGGATTTGGAATTAGTGCATATTCTCCATTATCCATTCTTCTTAGGCATTAATATTTTTGGTACTGCACATGGGATCAAATTTTCTCTGATTAACCATTCATCCAACAACTCTTGAACTTATCTTTATACCTTTGGATTCTCCCTTAAATTCAACCTATGTGATGTTTTGTTTGGTAAAATTAAAATTGGAATAAAATCCATGTGATTACATATGTTTGTCATGAGTGGAAACCCATCTGGTAAATCATCAAACACATTTTCCTCAAACTCACTCAATATCTTATGTACTTTTTGTAGAAGTATTTCTTTTGATGCTACCCTACCTTCACTTGTGTTGGCTTAGAAGTCAATGTATAACATGCACTTTCCTCCTTCCCCTCTTTAAGAAAATCCTTTCCTAAAATCATCAAAATCTTTAAACTCTTATCCACTTGTTCACACTTATCCTTCAACATATTTAGTGAGTGAGTTACTCCATCTTTATATAAGGTGTATGTATTTGCACAATCATCATGTCATAACTTATATTCAAATTGCCAAGGGATTATAAGTAAAATATGACAAAAATCCATATAAAGGATTGCACATAAAACTTAATCTTTATATATTCCTATTTGAAAACTTCCCAAACATTATTCATTCACCAAAATCCAATGTCCCTTTAGCAACTATGAAACCTTATATGGATTTGAAAGCACAAATCTTTCAACCCAAGCTTATCTACCATTTCTTGAGAAATAATAGTATTGGTGCTACCACTATCAAAAATCAATTGGAAATGCTTAACTCCAAACTTACAAATAGTTTTGAATAAATTATTTATCTATGTAGGACTTATCTCCTCTTTTGTAAGTTTCAACAATATCCTCTTCATCATGAGATCTTTTCCTATAGTTTCTAGTTCATATATGTTATTAATAGAAGTAACACTTTATTCATTTGATTGAGAGATATGCATTCTTTCCTAAGTTCTTCTAGTTCCTTCATTATGTATATGTCATGTCTCACCACATTTGAAACAAGTACCTAGGAATCCACAACCTCTATCTTGTCTACGAGATCCTCTTTCTTTGATACTTATTTTGCCTCTTTGAGCATTAGTATCATTATGTTGAAAATTAATTGCCTTTCCTTATTATGTAAAATAACCTCTATCACTTTCACCTTATTTTACATGTCTACACATGAATATTCCTTTTCCTCACACCTTCTTGATGTTTGTGTGATAATTTTTCCCCTGCCTTTAATACACACTTAAAGGATTCTTCAATAAATCATAGTCTAATTTTTCCAAACTTGTCTTGAATTATCATGTGAAATTAATTTTCATACCTTACAATATTTTCAACATCATCTTAGACATGGCCCACTTTCATTGTAATTCTATAGTATTCTCCAATGTAATTTTTCACACTCACTTCCCTCTATAGCAAGTTTTGAATCTTCTTGGACAAACTCCTTTTATAATCCACATTAATGAATCTAACATTTATCTTCACAAAAATATATTCCAAGTCTTAATAGTATCCTTGCCTTTGAGTTATATTTTAGTTTGAACATGTTTTCATTATAAGGACGTGTGACTTTTATACTATCAAAGATGTTACCAGTTTTGGTTGATACAAATGGAAAGGTTGAGATCACATGAGATGAAGCTTGTGCACACCATAATGTTGTTGAATCAAAATTAAATCACTCAAATATAATATTTCACAAGATAAAAATTAAGTGGAACAAAACCCAATCTTTCATTAATTTGAAAATATCTCAAATGAGATGAGTACATATAGGAAAGTAAGTAAGTAGTTCCTCCAAAAAATGTGGTCAATAGAACCCCAGAATAGACAATTAACTCCTCCAAAAAATGTGGTCAACATGGCCAAGAATAGATGAGTAACTTCCATACTCATAATAGCCAGTCAAGGGAGTTACTTTCTAGTCACCCAGTCAACCTGTACATATAAGCAAGCTTCTCCATGAATGTAGAAAAACTCCAAGTGAGAGAAAAAATACCATAATAATAAATATGGGAAAAAATAAAACCCCTACTCTAACATATACTTTTTTATGGTGAATTTAATTAGCTCAGCGTCTTCTATACTTTAATACTAAAAATATTTTTTTAACACAGTGATTCATTCAATGACCTTTTCAAGACTCAAACTTCTAGAATAGTTTTGAGGGTCAAACATTGGTTTATTTTTCATTCTCACAATATCTTGAATGAATAGATATTTAGGTTCATCAAACTCTTCTATATCTTGATATTAGGCACTTTTTCTATGACTTCATCATCACTTTCATCATATAACACTATAACACCTTGGATTTCCATTGTCTTCATAGCCTCTAATCAGTGTTGCATATTTATCATCATTCTATGCAATTATAAAAGTCTTTGTGCTTTAACCACTCTTACTCTTATACCACTTAAGCCTCCTCTATGTCTTATTTCCTTTGATATCTAGATCAATGATTTCATTTACACCTTATACCCAATAATATCACTAGAAGATGTCTGCAACTACTTTCTACCCACACTCATAAATGTAGAAAGTAACAATAACCAACAAGGATTACAATCTTCCTTCAATGCCAAATGATACAACCATGATTAGGGGTCTTAGTTAAAATATGTCTTAGACCATGTATCCCTTAAAAATCATAGCAAAATATGTAATAAAATACATCAACACAACTCATATTATTATTAGATTTCAACAAAATGAAATACAACAAGCACAACATCCATATTGATACTGCAATCTCACAATGAGATATGTTAAAACACTAGATATATTGGTCTTTGATTATTAACTCATAATATTAGAAATTTTAGTATAACTCTCAAAAAAATTACTCATAATTATTCTTAAGCTCCAATACTTTGGGGCCAATATCCCTTGCAAAGTGTACAAGAAAGATTATAACGGCACATAACCCACCTACTTACATTAAGTGCCCAACCACCTAGTAATAACATTAACACACCTTAGTAGACCATAGATATTAAATGTCTCTCACAATTTCAAGGTACCAACATGTTATAGCATAATGCATCATGATATGTTACATTGCATGTAATATTAAATGAATGCCTATCATCTTCCCATGACTTTAAGAATTAAATGCCAAATAGTAAGAAATGATTCCTTCTCAAACACAACACAATAACATATGCACCCAACCAACTATTCCCTAAGTCATAAAACATTACAATCAATAAATTTGATGAAAAAATCTTGTGCCACGATCTTCATGTCTATTAAGAACTTTGTCACACATTACCAAACTTTCTCCCTATGACTCACAAATCAATGTTGCCTTTGTGCATTTAAAAATCAAGCACTTTCAAAATCCTCATGAACCTTGCTACTTTTTCAAAAAATAAAGAAAGCTTTAATGTTCTTATAAGATGTCATAAACTTCTATAAATAGACCATAAATCTCTACACAGCTATATTTGTGCTAAATATTAAAACTACTTCTTTTGTAAAGCTTCACAAGTTTATTCAAACAAACAACGAATATAATTGTGTGTAAAAATAAACATGCAAAACATTAAATATATGTGTACTCGTAGGCTACAAAAAACTACACAAGAGACATGCACACATAAAGTTATCATAAAATAATAAAAAAACTTGTACACTTGTACCAACTTACAAAAGACATTCACAATAAGAAACTTGCATAAAACAAAATAGTTACATTTTCTAAACTGTCATATTTTTGGTTGAAGCAAGATTACACATGAACATGTATGTTTCTACATCATATTTTCATCCCTGTAATAGTCTAGAGACCTTCAAGCAAATTTTTGGACTTGTTTGTGTACCTAAAGTACTTGGAATTGGATTCAAAGTATGCTTTCCCCAGACCATCCTGAACCCATCTCTTAGAGGATTTATGTATTTTGGGATACAATCCATTAGATAAGTTATATCACTTTTCTTTTGGATTCATTTAGAACTACTATTGTCTTTCATCTTTGGAACTATGATAATATTGTTATTTCTAACAATGAGATTATTTATGAATTTTAGGTTATTTTTGCAACTAGGAGTCATATGTATGATTTCTAGATAAGACTATGTATGAGTTTTTAATTTTGATGTTTCAAGTCCTATATTAGACCCATCATTAGGGAGAAGAAGCCTATGCTTCCTTATGAGATTATTTCATAACAACTATCAACCAATGAAAAAGTTAATGTGCTTAGTTATGCATTCCTTTATATCTATGTTAATGTAGAGAAAGATGTTCTATTTAAAAAAATGTGTACACACAAATATAGATCTGGATATATTGATTGACAACAAAGACACAAATAACACCAAATATAAGTGGAAAAACCTCACAAAGAGGTTAAAAACCCAAATTAATTATTCGTATATAAAAAACTAATATGACCCAATACAATTAACTTTCCTCTCCTCAATTCTTCTCATAATCTCTTCACAAAACCAATTGTTTGAATGAGATTTTCAATGCTCATAAGTTTATATGTATTGTAATGCATTGGGTTTGAATGTGTTTGGTATGTTATGATTTTACTATGTAAAATCATTTATAAGTAGAGTGAACCATTGTAATCAATGATTTATAACTCCCATTAGATTCACAACAGTAAAAAATATAACACTGTATTTTATTATTTATTAATGTAAGTTTAACCCACATAATTTAAATAATAAAATATATTATTTACTAATTTACCAATCTATTAATGGTATTTATATACCACTTTATTATTAATTTTTTCAACACTCCCCCTTAATGGTAAGTGGGGATACATGCTAAAGCCACCTTTATACAAAAGACATTATACTTCATAAACCATATACAATGAGTTTAAGGTGCATGTAACATTTGAATGATGTAAAAACTTTCATCATGCCAATATCACCTTTTGAAACAAAATGAATTATAATCTATAAACTACTTATAGTACTTCTAGGCTACCATGATTGTAAGACTCTATCTCACAATTTCTCATGACAAATCAACCAAACATTTTGGAGTCTCTTATAACATAAGGATCTCCATTACAAGATATGATTTTAAGTATTGGGTACACTATAAACTCACATATGATAAAGTTTCCAAAAATCACATAAAGTGACTTATTATAATGCTTTTACAATTTGATAATAAGTATAGAGAAAAAGAAAGAACCACATGGTCATTATAAAGTGACATTGTCATGCACACTCACCCTCAATGGTAACTCCAAGAGGCCTATCATTATATAAAACTTACAAAACCTAGTAGAACCAAGTGGATTTATTAAGATATCTACCACTTGTTCATCCATAGACAAAACTGGAGATCGATATCACCATTGAGGACTTTCTCTCGAATAAAATACACATGAACTTCAATATACTTAGTTATTTGGTGCTACACTAGATTTTTTGTCAAAGCTATACAACTTTAGAGGGTGATATTGTGAGAAAAATCTAAATGGAGTTATTATAATAATCTTCATAGTTACATGGATTTTTTAGTATGTTTCATAGTACTTTTATACTTTGCTTTGGTAAAAGAGATAGAAATAATAGGTTGCTTCTTGTTGCTTCAAGTGATAACACATGCACCAAACTCAAACACATCCAGGAGTAGATTTGTGATCTATGATGTCACCATCATGGTCACAATCACAATAACAATATAAATTAGCATTATCAATGGAATAATATTATAAATAAAAATTTATAGTTCCTTTAATATATCGAAGTATATTTTATTTTATTTTTCAATGATCCAAGTATGGATCTTACATAAGTCTATAAGTAACACTTACAACAAATGAAATATATGGCCTAGTAATAGTTAGATAAATTAAACTACCAACTAAATGTTTGTATAGAATAGAATTAACTTTGTCACAAGTATGTTTTGAATCAAGCTTAACACTAACTTCAATAGGGGTATATGTAGGCTTACAATCAAGTATATTAACGCAGTTTATGTGAGTCCCAAGATTCAGTTACAACAATTGAATTTTTATCCTGAAATATAATAATTTGTAAAAAATGATGAATAATGTCTACATTAGTCATTTCAAAAGATTGATTTTGTTTGTCTTTATATTTAATAATTTAACTAATTCAATCACTAGTAATAAAAAGATCATCAACATATAATAAAATTAATATAAAATGACTATGTTCAATTTTTACAAATAGATCATTATCAAAATAACTGTTAGATAAAAATAATTCTTTAAAATAACTAGTGATTTTAGAATACCAAGCTAGATGAGCTTGTTTTAAACCATAAAGAATTTTTTTTTACTTACAAACATAATGTTTTTTGTTAGGTTCAATGAAACCTTTAGGTTGAGTCATATAGATTTATTCTTCTAAATCACCATTTAGAAAGAATTTTTTGACATTCATTTTGTATATAATCCAACTATTTTGAGTTGTAACAAAAATAAGCAATCTAATAGCACTCATTTGTCTACATGAACAAAGGTTTCAATATAGTCAATCCAAAGTTTTTTATTAAAATCAAAAGCAACTAATATAGCTTTGAATTTGTAAATTTTACCAATTAAATTATGTTTTATTTTTAAAAGCCACTTAAAACCAACAATATGACTTTTAGGTGGAGGTAGAACAATATCCCAAGTTTGGTTTTTAATTAATATTTTATATTCATATTACATAACAATTTTTCATCTATCATCTTGAATAGCTTCCTCAAAATATCAAGATTTGCATTCATATAGATTTATCAAAACATGATAGGTATGTTGACTCCTAGTTAGTTTATTAAGATTATCAAGATTAGATAACTGAATTAGGGATTCAGCCCATCCCATATTTTAGTTTGAACACAAAAAGAAGTAGGTTATTAAGATTCTAAATTATCCAAAATTGAATCTTCTTCTTCTAGGTCATTTGTTTCTTTATAAGGAATAACTAAAGATTCAAGTCCATCAAAAGAAATAATTTGAGTGGGTTCCATAGAAGGCTCACAATTTTTGTTCAAGGGTTTGGACATTCTTGTTCTCAATGATTTATCATTTAGATAGATCATAAACTCTTAATCCTTTAATTTTCCTCTGTAACTTAATAAAATTCAAGAATAAGAGATAGGATCAAGTTTCTTTCTTTTTACTTTAGGAATAAAGATGAAATTTAGACTATAAAATTTCCTAAGTTGAGCAACACTCAATTTCTTATTAAACCATATTTATAAGTGTGTATAAAGATACAAAGTTTTAGTAGGGACTCTATCTATAATGTGCACATCAATAGGCATGGCTTCAGCCCACAAGAATTTAGGAATATTTGTAAAATGCAACATTATTCTAGTCATGTCAAGGATGGTTCAACTTTTCATTTTAGCAATTTTATTTTGTTGTGTGGAATAATGAGTTGTTAAATCTATTTGTATACCATAATTAATATAAAATGAATCAGATTTTTTACTATTGTATTCCTCACCATTATTAGTTTTTAATCCTTTCAGAGAAAAGTTAGAAGAATTGTCAATTTTTTTTTAATATAATAAGACCATATCATCATAGAATAATCATTAATGAAAGTAACAACATATAAATAACCTTTAATAAAAATAATTTATAGAGGTTCTCTAACATCACTATGAACAAGCTCTAAGGGATCAGAGGAGTTAGCATCATAATTTTTGTGAAAGGGCTTAGTGTGTTGTTTACCACATAAAAAATTCTCACAAGTTTCATGATGAGAAGAAATAGCAGAAAGACCAACCACAAGATCATGATGAGACATATCATATAAAATTCTAAAATTAACATGACCTAATCTTTCATGCCATAATTGAGATTCATTTATACTTTGAAATGAAAGATAACATGCAAAAGAAGTAGAAAACATGTATAAACTATTTTATTGAATTCTTTTAGTAATCAAAGAACTAAATTGATCCTTAATAGACTATTTATTTTTAAGAAGAGTTACTATTAAATTATTATTTATAATTTGAAAATATGATAACAATTTTTTAATAAGTTTAGGAATATAGAAAACATCATTTATGACTACAATTACAAATTTAGCTTTTTTTTGTTTAGTGGCTTCTACAAATAAATTATCACCTAAAAAATCCTTTCAGATATATCTTTAATGTCAAATAAAATATTTGATAAATGTGTCATGTGATGTGATGAATCATTATCTAAAATCTATTCATTTATGTTAGAAGCAAATAAGACAGCATACAATGCAATAGTATTAGTATTTTGTTCTTGATTGTTGTTTTGATTTTGATTTTGATTTTTTATTGATTATGATTAGAACATTCCTCTTCTTTGTTATTTTTAGAGGTTTTGTTATTCTATTTATTTTAGTTTTTATAATAGACTTCTTATTTATCTCCAAATTTACCACATAAATTACAATTTTTATTAAATTTGACTTTATGATTCTTATTATCAAATTTCTTGTTCCCATTTTTTTCATTGGTAGGTTTAGGTTTAGTTATTTAGTTTTTAGTATCTTAAGGAACACTATTAAGCACAATGGCATTTTTTAGAATAAAAATTTTACATCACTTATTTTTTTTGAATAAAAGGAGCTAAAAGGGTAGTGAGGTCAGGGATGTCATGTTATGTTTGGTATTTAGAATTAAAAATATAAATACAATTATGAAACTTTTCATGAATGTTTAACTAAATAATAAAGTATAAAAGTTGATCTTGAATAAGATTAAAATTACAACCATCTAATTGAGATTTATTTTTATTTTTTGGTAAGAAAATTAACTACTTTTTTGTTACTTTTCATGAAAGTAGTAAAAAATTTAAGTAGAATTTTAGTGATTTTTTAGAGATGAATACCATCATGCATAGATTCAAAGAGTTTTCAGGCATCATTAGGTGACTCTTAATTACTGATATGGAGTAGTAATTCATATTTTACACTCCTCAAAATGATAGACATATTTTATTAAGATTTCTATTGAAATATATTAGTAAGTTCAGTCATGACATGTCTCTCTTGTTACATCCTAATTCCTCACTAAGCAAATTTATTTGATTATCTATGATTATTTATAGTTGTCAATTTGATTTGGTTATTATTAACTAAGCTTTGAGTTATATGTTGCTATGGGGCATTTGAATATTACTTTGATTACATGATTTCATTTCTTTGAGTTAGTTTTAGGGTATATTCTTACATTATGATCATGTTTTAGATTAAGGTAAAAGCAGGTTTTGAAGGGGCCCCGAAACCCTTTAACAAATTCAAGAAAGATAAAACATTAACATCCAGCAGGAAAGATAATCCTGAAACATATTGAAAACCAGTATCTAAATCAAGTTTTACAGGGACCTAAAACCACCAATATAAACCAATAAAAGCACCCAGGTTTTACAAGGACCTGAAACCTAAACAAAACCAGGCAATACAACCTAAAAACCAAGTTTTACAAGGACCTGAAACCTTATTAATGGAGACACCTTTACCCAACTCCAAAATGAATAGAGCGGGCTTCCAGGTACGATCCAGCAACCCCAAGGCCACAAAGTTGAAGGAATTTCTCACAAACGGCAGTCGTCGAAATGTTCCTTTACAAGACCGCCGATCGATTCCCACAGCATCTGGCACGCCGTTCTCCCTTAGCGCCTACACAGAGTAGGCAAATCCACCACACCCATCATTTTTTCCTTGAGTGGGGCTCCTCTGTAGCTTAGGGTTTACACCATTTTTTCCTTGAATAGGGCACTGCAGCTCACTCACTAACCACAGAGGAAACAAAGTTTCCCCCATCCATACACTATTTTCTTCGTAAACCAGTTCGTGATGGTAGTCCAACTTGGGCTAGAAATACAGCCTAATTTCCATCCAAAAAACAAAAATCCAAAGCAAAATAAAGATCCACGCAATAATAGATCACTCTTGTTTGTGCCACACTTAAACACCAAGGCTCCCTCCGTTCGCACGAACTGAGATCTGGTTGCCAAAGTCTGAGAGGCGACCACAAAAGTTAGGGTTTTAGCATAGCCACATCCACATCCGCGCTCCCTCTTCCCTTTTCCATGCCCTCAAACTCAAAAAATGTACTACCCATAACAGATAGCACCACCAACAAAGAAACAAACCCCAGATCCAGCGCCGCCACCGCCCATTCCATCCACCCAAACATCTGCGATATCACCCCCTCTGCTCAGAGGAATCATGTTAATTTGTTATTACAGCAGTATTTTATGATATATATCATGATGTTATGGACTAACTACTTTTTTGTCATGAGTTGGATATAGAAGAATTTTATCCTTCAGAGCATGATGGAGGGAGAGCATCATCAGATAGGGTAATGCAGATAGAGATGTTATGGGATGAGAAAGAACTGGCTAGAACTCTACACACATCACATTAGCCAGTACATGTTATATGCATAGTTGAATGGTTAGCATTAGTATGTTTTGATAATTATCTGCATTTAGATAATTGCATATGTGTGTGTTAGTTTAGAGTTATGCTTAGGAGAAGTAATCTCGTGTGATTTCTTTGTGAATGTTACTATGCATTTATGATATGTCATTGTGTTCATGACTATTAATGTTTTTGAAAAGGTAAATTTATGTTAACATGTATGTATACTAACTCTCGTGACTTTGGAATAATTCGGAACACAAACTAGTTATCTTTATGATATCTTGGGAATACCTAACTATAGTTGAAAAGAATATTATTGCCTTTATGTCAATCAAGTCATTGTGATTATTTATTATTATTAAGTAATTAGAAAATAAAAATAATAAAAGCCTCATAAAAGAAATGAAACAAGTAAATCAATTATATTTTATATTTATAAAAATATATATATACCCAAAAAAGAGAAGAGAATTTGAAGGGGTATATTTCAAAAAATAAAATAAAACAAAAAAGAAAAAGAAAAATATGAAAAGAGGAAAAGAAAAAAATGGGGGCATGGCATAAAGGAAGGAGAGGAGAGAAAAAGAAGGAGATTTTGGGAGAGTATGAAGTATAGAAAGAAGTGAAGGTGAAGAGGAGAGAAGGAAAAGAGAGCACGAATTTGAGAACCATATGTAGGTGTTTATCCATACTTTTTATATGTGGGCATACATTTGGTATCTATTAAATTAATTTTTCTACTAGTTAAGGATTTCAAATAAGTGGGTGTTTTTGTTTTAAGATGTGTTTCCAAAATACCTATGATGTACTATGTTAGATATCTAAATATATACATAATTAAAATATACTTCTGCAATTCAATACAATGATATAAATATATATAGTGATTTGTGTAATGGAAAATAATTGTCTGGGGAAATAATATCACTATAGTGAATTGTGTAGAAAAATAGAGAACAATAATCCATATTTTGATTGGCAAACTATAGGATTTGTCCATAGTTTCAATCTGAGTGGGTAGTCATGTCATGTTAGACACTTGCTTAGTTATATGGATGAAAAACTAATGGTATATATAGGCCATAATCTAGCCCCTATGCGTTATGTTCATTGATTCATCATCCTTTAACAAGGGATTGATACCCTGCAATCAAAAATCTTATTTTCGTACCCCATTGGTATAATCGTGCAATAATGGACATTGAATATATCATCATTAGGATAATAGATGATCATCTGCTCATTTGTATGAAAAAGGGATTCCTACCATTATGTATATATGGTGATTATGAATTTAAATTATATATACTATTCATTTTTATTCGAACTATAACACAAACAACAATATATACTCGAAGATAAGTTTTACATTTGCTAATCTTATAAATCTTTATATTGTACTAACATTACTCAATTATGTACATCATGTTCACCATATAAGCCAGTGATAATACAAGATTACATTAATATAATATAATAATGTATGAGAGGTAATATATTCTAAGATGACACATGAGAAGAGTAACAAAGATAAAAAATAATGAATAAGACACAAACATCATGTTCAAGCAATCAACTAATACAATGTAAAGAGATTATTTGTTTTTATTTGAATGATATTGTTTATTTTTATTTGAACTATATATATTGTTTGTTAATGATATGGTGATTATGAATTTGACATTATATATATAAACAATGAGTTATGTGTAGAATAACAATGCCCTAGTTTTATTTTGTCTAGTATGTAGAAAACCAATATTTACATTGCTAAGTCACTATTTCCATATTTAATTGAATATTTTACTTATATTTAAATGGGTTGGGTATTTACCAATCACTCATACCAAACAACGCTTAGTATAGGTGATATGGGATTCATGTAATTTACTTATAATAATTTAATAAATACCTGGTGATAGAGGAATTGAATCGATATGAGTTAAGTTGAATTTAGTGAAATATTCTCATAGTATATAAGATACATAAATAGGATATTTTATTTTTTCCTTTTTGTAGTGAAGAATGAGTATAGGTGAAAAATAGTTGATTATCAAGGAAACTATATGTGACTATTATTCATTCTCTCAATTTGGTATTTACGGTATTTGTTGTCACATATCCAATATTGTACTCCTAAAATACAAAATAAGGTATTTGTGTGTGTGTGTATTAAATATAGTTGAATATGTGAAGTATTTCATGAAATTATGAAAACATAGAGGTGAACGAGTTAACATCATATGTCATAAACATTGTGATCTTGTATAAGTAAACTATGCATATTTGTTTATAAACTATGAGTGTTTCTACATATATATATATATATATATATATATAATTGCATTTTTTAATAGTGAATTAAATCCTTTGTGTAGGATAAAGTGAGTCAAAGTTAAGGTTTATGGAAGTGTAGAAAACCCATTGTAGACTTGATGCCCTTTCTCAGTTAAGTGAACAATAGTTTACTCTTAGAAAAATGAAAAATATTGTTAGTTTGGTAAAATAGTAATTGTTTATTAAAGCATATGCTTTACATAGTGTATGTTATGCAAGGTGTGTAATATGAGAGTATTGGTACTCCTATACATATTTATCTTATACATATATATATATAGGGATGCATGCCTATAATTATAATTATTTTGATTGTTCAAAACTAAGTCATAGATTTCTAAGGGATAAGACACTATTCATATATGCATACCAACCTTCTAATATAACAAAATGTTAAAATGAAAAATTACATTATTGTGAGAATATGGCTTTCTTATTATGATTGGTTGGGTGAAATTGAGTAGTGTGTACATAAAATGGTGAGTTGTGATATTAGTGCTTACTATAGAATATATTGCATTGGTATTTACTTACAAAAATTTGAAAATTTAATCTAAATACAAGTTATACCCAGTTGGTATAAACTATAATTTTTATTCTTATTCTTTATGTAATAAATAATGTTGTGGAGATTCATTCATATATTTGATGGACTAAATGAATACATTTTGATTACTCATGTTTTTAGCATGTTTTATAGTTGCTAGTAGGAAGTAATATGTATGAATATATTGGTTATACTTATGTTAACCAAATCTCACATTGTTAATGCTGAGTAAGTAATGAGATGGACTTCACTAGCTTGCTAGCATCATCAATGTTAGATGAAGGTAATCCGATCAAGTGGTGTGTATGAATTTGACTGATCTTAAAAATCAATAACTATTTAAAACTTTGGCCAAAGTAATGTTAGTTAGACATTATCATTTCATATGAATGATTTACATGTTTTTATGACATCATGTTAGAATAAATTTCTTTATGATACACTGCATGTTCTTATAAATCATACAGCACATTGGTACTAGCTTGTCTCTCTGGATTCCCACACCATCACTATCTACTCATCCATAAAGGAAGGTCCATTCCCTGATGAGAGATTATGTATGGGATTGATGGTCCATGATTGGTGTGAAAAATCTCTCAGATGATGTTTTCCATCCTCACACTAGTAATTCTTTGAAGATGACACTTAAAATTACCATAGATACTAGAGTTTGGAGAGTTCATGCTCTATGGAGCCATGTATTTTATATCTTATACATTGTATTATATTTATTATTACTAAAACATCATCCCTGATGAGATGTAATTATTTACCTATTATACATTAATAGCAGTGGCTATATGTTTGTACCAGTCATGGTTAGATATTTAAAATTATTTTATATATCCAATTACGATGTGTTTCACATGATGATAGTGATCAGTGATGGATAGCTGTCATATTACATTTGACATACTTAGAATATTTTATCTAGATCACTAATTAGATTCTCATGGTGTAATATAATGAAATAATATGTTGTTTAAATTTTTTTTTAATCACATATTTCTAATTAAATCTCAGTGGGGATGTTACATATGATATCAAAGCTACAGCTCTAACTCTAAGACTGAATGAGTTCGCTAACATTTTTTTATCTTTTCGTTTACCAAAAAAGAGAATGGTGAAAGCAGAGTATTCAGAAAGGGTCCATCAAATTTCAATGATAATAACCCTCCATTTCATCTTAATTGATTTGCCACTGAGAAAGCAACAAAGTTGGATTAAATTATTATAGTCATGAATGAGACCAAGGACCAGATTACAGCCCTGGAGCAAAAAGTTCATGACTATCAAGAAGAAGAACATCAGGATGAACCTAAAGAGCATCTTACTAAGCAAGAAAACCTTCAAGATATAAAAACCCAGGTAGTTGTAGATTTAGCTAGAGATATGAAAATGGTGAATCCACGTAAGTTTGATCACATCATTTTGGGTGACAGAGTTGAAGCATGGATGACTGAGATGGACAAGTGTTTTGAGATTCAAAACTACTCTGAGATCATTAAATTAGTATGGAGCGCATATCAATTAGGTAGCGAAGCAACTACATGGTGGGCCAACAAGAAGTTAGAAATGAATCTTAACTTAGCCACCACTACTTGGGAGCAATTTGTGACTATGTTTAGATCACGATGGCTTCCATAGTTATATTTTGATTAGAAGCTCATAGATTTCTAGAATTTAAATCAGACAGACTTATCAGTGAATGAGTAATAAGATTATTTCACCAAACTTATGAAGTATGTACCTCAGTAATAGGTAGATGAGAGGTTTAGAATCAAGAATTTCATCATGGAATTAAAACCCCAAATTAGTGGAGAGGTGGATGATTATGGACCTTCCACCATGGACTAGGTCTTCGAGAAGGCAGTCAAACAAGAACAAAAGTTGACATCTTTTGCACAAGCCAAGGATAAGTTTAATAAGTTTGGAAGTTATAAACCAACTTTTAAAAATAAGAACTAGAAGCAAAGGATTAGAAACTGCATGAAGTACTTCAAAGGTTATAATGCTAAATTCAACAATGGTTTAGGTAACAAGAAATTAGGTAATGGTTTCAAAGGTAGTTTCAAGGGAAACTAATAGGCTGATAGGAAACGACCATTTGGAGGTCACTTCATTTGCAGAGATGACCATTATGCTCATGAGTGTATTCAAGACAAATCAAAGAAAAAAGGTCCTAATCCTTAGTAGGGAATTTTTCAGTAGTGTATTCATGTGACAGTTGATAATTGGCAAGCCAAATTCTAAAATTCACCTATAGAATTATCAAGTATTTTTTTTTAACATCCAATGTTCATTTTGATAGATACAGGGGCTATATAATTTTTTATATATCCTAAAATGATTAACAAGTTATCCATAAGAGCTGGAGTAATGAAAAATGCATGGTTGGTACAATATGGGAATGATTCAAAAGTCATGGTTAACAAGTGTTTAGTAGAAGCAGAGATTAGGTTGCCTAAATTTATAATAGTATTGGATATATATGTAGCACCACTAGGGTCATATGATGTGATCATATGCATTAATTGGCCTTAAAAACATAGGGCCAAGGTTGACTACTAATTGAAGAAGGTTGAGTGTCTAAATGATTTTAAAAATTAGAAATAAATTTAGGGTGAGAAAAGAGAGTTAAGGCTTAGGTAGATTTCTATAATGCAACTCGAGAGGGCCCAAGGAAAAGGGTGCCAAGCATTTACCATCAAGATAAATGAAATTGAGGAATCTAAAGAACCATCTCTCAAAAATTATCCATTCCTTAGGGATTTTCATGATTTATTTTGACAAGAATTGTTAGGATTGCCTCACACTCATGAGTATAATTTCTCTATCGATATCATACTTGGATCAGAACCTTAGTATAAGGTATCATACAAGATGACAACCATCAAGTTGGTTGAGTTGAAGGCTCAACTCTAGAAATTATTATTAAAGAGGTTGATTAAGCCAAGTGTGTCACCATGGTGTGTACCAATTGTCTTTGTCAAGAAAGATGGTACTCTTTGACTTTGCATAGACTATAGAATGTTAAATAAGGAAACTATCAAAAATAGGTATCCACTACCTCATATAGATGATTTTTTATTAAATTTAGGGAACAAATGTCTTTTTAAAGATTGATCTTAGAGTAAAATACCATAGTAAAGGATAAAAGATGAGTATATTTTGAAAACAATGTTTAGAACTCATTATGGGCACTATGAGTTCACAATGTTACCATTTGGGTTGACAAATTCTCTAACAGCATTCATGAATCTCATGAATAGTGTGTTCAAATTTTATCTTGATCATTTTACTTTGGTCTTTCTTGATGACATTCTTATATACTCTAAGAATGAAGAGGAGCATCTTCAACATCTAGAACTGGTTCTATAATAATTATAGAAGCATGAGTTGTATGGAAAATTATCTAAGTATGCATTTTTCTTGGAGAGAGTGTAATATCGTGAACATGTTATTTATATAGATGGTATTTCTATAGATCTAGCAAAGATAAGAGTCATTATAGAATCGATGATGCCAAGAATGTGCATGAGGTAAGAAGTTTCATGGGATTGGCAAGTTATTATAGGACATTCATTCTAAATTTTTCTAAGATAGCTAATTTGATTACTTCTTTGTAATGAAAGAACCAAAATTTTATCCAGTCAAATAAGTATGAAGAATCTTTTCAGGAATTGAAAATAAGACTTACTTTAGCACTAGTGTTAAGAGTTCCTGACCCCAATGGTCAATTTTTAGTGATCACAGATGCATTTAGGGATATACTAGGAGGAGTCCTTATGTAGGATGGTGTAGTAATATCTTATGAATCAAGGAAGTTCAAACCTTATGAGATGAATTATTCCCCTCATGACTAAAACTTGCAATAATTATACATTCTTTATAAGTTTAGCAACATTATTTTTTGGGAAAATCATTTAAGCTCAAGACAGATAACTTAAGAATCAAGTTCATCTTCACACAACCAAATCTGAATGCTCATCAAAGATGTTGGCTTGTATTCTTATCTAACTATGATTTTTATATCAACTATATTAAAGGCAAGGAAAATAGAGTAGTTGATGCCTTAAGTCATAAAGGGTACATAGTAGTCATGGCTACTATCAAGAGTACTTCCAAGGATAGAGTGATTGAATTCTCACCAGGAGATGAATTCTGCAATTAGGTCAGGAAGGCATTGTTTGAGAATGCTCAAAGTCCTAGGTATAAAAGATTCAGATTAGAGAGTGATGGACTTTTATGTTATAATGGAAGGATATATGTGACAAATTGATAGAATCTAAGGAGCATAGTGCTAAAGGAAATGCACAATGCCCCATATTTAGGACATCCAAGAGTAATCAAGCTCATGGCAGAGCTTTGACCATTAAATTTCTATAATGGAATCAAGAAAGATGTAGTGGATTTTGTGTCATGTTATCTAGAATGTCAATGATTGAAAGTTAAACATCTACATCTAATTGATTTGGTATATCTACATGATATACTAGAATGGAAGTGGCAAGTGATCACTATGGAATTTATCAAGGGTTTACCAATGTCACAAAATAAACACAATATGATCTTGGTAGTATTTGACAAACTAACTAAGGTGGCTCATTTTATACAAAGAGGTTTGTAAAGAAGTGTATAGGTTGCATGGATTTATAGATAATACCATTTTATATCATGATCTAAAGATGACTTCTATATTTTAAGTAATTTTGAATTTAGCTTTAGGTACGTAATTTAACTTCAGCACTACATATCACCTAGAGACTGATGGCTAGACTGAGCGAGTTAATAACGTGTTAGAGGATCTTCATATGTATTTCATGGATCGGTAATGCAAGTGGGAAGATTATATTCCATTGGTTAAGTTTGTTTATAATAACTCATACTAATCAGTTTTGAAGATGGCATCATTTGAAGCATTGTAGGGAATAAGGTGAAAAACACCAATCACTTGGGATGGGTTGGAAGACAGGGTAGTCTTTGGACCTAATATGATTTTAGAAACAGAAGATAAAATTAGATTAATTAGGCAAATATTGGATGAGGCCAATGATAGGCAGAAGAGTTCTGTTGATTTGAAGAGAACATATAGGTAGTTTTTAGTAGGTTATAAAGTGTTCTTGTGGGTTAAGCCATAAAATAGCTCGATTAAATTTGAGAATTCAGCAAAATTATCATTAAAATATGTGAGACCCTTAAAGGTGTTATAATTGTTCAATATTACAATGTATAGGCTTGCATTTCTACCATCCCTAAATTTATTACATAATGTCTTCCATGTTTTTTATTTTAAAAAGTATATAACTGATCCTTGACATGTGTTGGATTGGAATGCTTTGTAGGTTCTTAATCCTGGGGTGGTCATGATAGAATCAATTAGATTAATTGACACTCACAAACTTTGTTTGTGTAATAGAGAGATGTCACAATGTAAGGCCTTATGGTATCAATACTATAAGGACAGTGATATTTGGGAGCACTATGATGAATTTTACAAGCTATTTTCACATTTATTTGCTTGATTTAATACTTCATACTATGTTATTTTTCTGATAAATAATATTTTTAATTCAAAACTTGTGTTTGAATAAGTTTCATTGAGATGATTACGAGCTTTAATGGGGAAGGATGTTACATCCTGATTCCTTGTTAAGCAAATTTACTTGATTGTTAGTGGAGTTTTTATAGTTGGCAATTTAATTTGGTTATTATTAACTGAGTTATGAGTTATATGAAGTTATGGGATAGTTGAATATTGTTTTAATTATACCATTTAATTTTTTTGAGTTTTAAGGTATATTCTTACATTATGATCATGTTAATTTATTATTACAACAATATTTTATCATATATGTCATGATGTTATGGACTAACTACCTATTTGTCATGAGTTGAATGCAAGAAAAATGCATCTCTCAGATCATGACAGAGGGAGAGCATCATTGGAGAGGGTGACGTAGATAGATATGTTGGGGATCATAGAGGAATGGCTAAAACCCTACATACACCACAATATTTATTACATATTATATGCATATGTGAATGGTTAGCGTTAGTATGTTTTGATAATTGTCTACATTTAGATAATTGCATATGTGTGTGTTAGTTCAAAGTTATGATTAGAAGAATTAATATCATGTGATTGCATTGCGAATGTTACTGTACTTTTATGACATGTCATTATGCTCATGACTATTAATATTTTCATAAAGGTAAATTTGTGTGAACATGTATGTAGACTAACTCTCATGACTTAGGAATATTTTAGAACATAAACTAGTTATCTTTATGATATCTTGAGAATACCTAACTATAAGTGAAAAGATTATTATTGGCTTTATGTCAAACAAGTCATTGTGATTATTTATTATTATTAATTAATTAGAAAATAAAAATAAAAAAAACCTATAAAGGAAATAAAACAAGTAATTGTATTTTATATTTAGAAAAATACATATATACCAAAAACGAGAAAGAAGGGAATTTGAAATGATATATTTAGAAAAAAAGAATAAAATAAATCATGGAAAGAGGAAAAGAAAAAAAAAAGGGTGTGGCATAAAGGAAGGAGAGGAGAGAAGAAGAAGAAGATTTTGGGAGAGCAAAAAGTGGAGCAAGAAGTGGAGGCAAAGAGGAGAGAAAGAAAGGAGAGCACAAATTTGAGAACCACAGGTAGGTGTTTATCCATACCTTTTGTCTGTGGGCATACATTTGGTATCTGTTGAATTAAGTTTTCTATTGGTTAATAATTTCAAGTAATTGGGTATTTATTTTTGTTAAAATGTGTTTCTAAAATACCTCTGATGTAGTTTGTTAGACATCTAAATATATACAAAAGTAAAATATACTTACGCAATTCAATACAACGATATAAATATATAGGGAAATATGTGTAATGGTAAATAATTATCTGAGAAAATAGTATAAC
The DNA here is from genome assembly GCA_037957365.1 of Torreya grandis. Taxonomy (NCBI): domain Eukaryota; kingdom Viridiplantae; phylum Streptophyta; class Pinopsida; order Cupressales; family Taxaceae; genus Torreya; species Torreya grandis. The sequence goes on from JARHVA010008354.1 coordinate 79,879, forward strand.
TATAGCAAATTGTGTAGAAATATAGAGAACAATGATCCATATTTTGACCAGCAAACTGTAAGATTTGTCCATAGTTTCAATATGAGTGGGTATCCAGGTCATGTTACACACTTACTTAGTTATACTAATGAAAAACTAATGGTATATAAAAGCCACGATCTGGCCCTTATGCATTATGTTCCTTCATTGAGTCATCATCCTTTAACAAGGGATTGATACCCTACAATCAAAAAGCTTGTTATCGTACCCTATTGGCATAATTATGCAATAATGGATGCTGAATACATAGTCATTAGGATAATAGATGATTATCTACTCATCTGTATGAAAAAGGGATTCTTACCATTATGTATATATGGTGTTTATGAATTCAAACTATATGTATAATTCATTTTTATTCGAACTATACCATAAACAATTATATATACTCGAAGATAAGTTTTACATTTTCTAATCTTGTAAATCTTTATATTGTATTAACATTACTCAACTATGTACATCATGTTCACCATATAAGCCAATGCTAATACAAGATTGCATTAATATAATATAATAATGTGTGAGGGCTAATATATTCTGAGATGACACATGAGAAGAGTAATAAAGATTAAAAATAGTGAATAAGATACAAACATCATGTTCAAGTAATCGGTTAATACAATATAAAGAGCTTATTTGTTTTTATTCGAACGATATTATTTATTTTTAATCGAATGATATATAATGTTTATTATTTTTTCCTGAGATGGTGATTATGAATTGACTTTATATGTATAAACAACAAGTTACATGCATTATAACAACGATCCAATTTTATTTTTTCTAATATGTAAAAAAATAATATTTACATTGTTAAGTCGATATTTCTAGATTTAACAAAATATTTTACTTATATTTAAATGGGCTAGGTATTACCAATCACTCATACTAAACAATGCTTGGTATATGTGATATGGGATTCATATAATTTACTTATAAAAATATAATAAATTCCTAACAATAGAGGATTTGGATCGATATGAATTAAGTCAAATTTAATGAATTAATATCATAGTATACAAGATACATAAATAGGATATTTTATTTTGTCCTTGTAGTGACGGATGAGTATAGGTTCAAAATAATTGATTAACAAGGAAACTATATGTGATTATTATTCATTCTCTCAATTTGGTATTTGCGGTATTTATTATCGCATATACAATATTGTACTCCTGAAATACAAAACAAGGTATTTATATACATACATACATACATACATATATATATATATATATATATATATATATATATATGAAATTTTGAAAACATATAAGTGACTAATTTAACATCATATGTCGTAAACACTATGATCTTGTATAAGCAAACTATGTATAATTGTTTATAAACTATGAGTGTTTATATTATATATATATAGAGAGAGAGAGAGAGTGTGTGTGTGTACATATATATATATATATACATATATATATATATATATACATATATATATATATATATATATATATATATATATATATATATATATATGTATATGTGTGTATATATATATATATATATATATATATATATATATATATATATATATATATATATATATATATATATATATATATATATATATATATCCTTTTTTAACATTGAATTAAATCCTTTATATAGCATAAAGTGAGTCAAAGTTAAGGTTTATGGAAGTATAGAAAGCCCATTGTAGACTTGATTCCCTTTCTCAGTTAAATATTTGTTAAATGCACAATAGTTTACTCTTATAAAAATGAATAATATTGTTAGTTTGGTAAAATAGTAATTATGAATTAAAACATATGTTTTATGTAGTGTATGTTATGCAAGGTACGTAATATGAGAATATAGGTACTCCTATACATATTTAACTTATATATACATTGGGATACATGCCTATAATTATAATTATTTTGATTGTTCAAAACTAAGTCATAGATTCTTGAGGGATAGGACACTATCTATATATGCATACCAACTTTCTAATATAACAATATGTTAAAATGAACTATTACATTCTTGTGAAAATATGGCTTTCTTATTGTGATTGGTTGGGTGAAATTGAGTAATGTGTATTTAAAATGGTGAGTTGTGATATTAGAGCTTGTTATATAATATACTGCATTGGTATTCACTTATGGAAATTTGAATATGCAGTCTAAATACAGGTTATACTCGGTTGGTATAAATTGTGATTATTATTCTTATTATTTATGTGATGAATAATGTTGTGAAGATTCATTCATATGTTTGATGGACTAAATGTATGCATTTTGATTATTCTTATGTTTAGCATGTTTTATGGTTGCTAGTAGGAATTAATCTATATGAATCTATTGGTTATATTTATGTTAAGCAAATCTTGCATTATTGATATGGAGTAAGTAGTGAGACAGACTTCACTAGCTTGCTAGCTTCACCAATGTCAGATGAAGGTAATCTAATCAAGTGGTGTGTATAAATTTAAATGATCTTAGAGAGCAATAACTATTGAAAACTTTGACCAAAATAATGTTATTTAGACATTGTAATTTCATATGTATGATTTACATGTTTGTGTGATATCATGTTAGAATGGATTTCTTTATGGTACATTACATATTCTTAGAAATCATATAACACATGAGTACTAACTTGTCTTTCTAGATTAATGCACTGTCACTTTCTACTCATCTATGGAGGGAGGGCTATTCCTTTATAGGAGATTGTGTGGGGGGTCGATGGTCCGTGGTTGGTGTGGAAAAGCATTTGGATGATGTTCTTCCTCCCCACAACAGTACTTCTTCAGAGATGACACTTAAGATTACCATAGATATTAGAGTTTGAGGAACTCATGCTTCATGGATCCATGTATTTTATATCTTATACATTGTATTGTATTTATTATTACTGAAACATTATCCCTGATGAGATGTAATAATTTACCTATTATACATTGATAGCAGTGGTTATATGTTTGTACCAGTTGTTGTTAGATATCTGAAATTACTTTCCATATTCAACTATGATGTGTTTCATATGATGATAGTGATTAGTAATGGATAGATGTCACAGACTTTAATTTTATAGTTGGCATACTTGGAATTTTTTATATGGATCACTAATTAGATTCTTGTGGCTTAATCTAATGAAAGAATATGTTGTTTAAATTTTTTTTTTTAAATCATGTATTTCTAAGTAGATCTCAATGGAGATGTTCAGTAAAAATATATTGGTTAGTTTAGTTATGGCATGTCTCCCTAATGGGAGTTTTTTAGTCCCAAAAACAATATTCTAAATTTTATGAGCCATAAATTCAGATTTAATACGTATTTTGTAAATGTTATAGTTTGACCCATTCAACATTTACGATTTATCAAAATTGGGGGAAGTCATAGCTTTCATTCAAAGTTTGACACCTTTTGATTTTTATTTTATACTAAAAAGGTTTTAAAAATGAACTTGTTAATATTATTTTATAATTTACTTTCTAATAAAATAAATAATTTAGCATATAAACAAAATTAATTATTTAATTATATGCAAAATAATTAATAAAATCACAAAAAATGCACTATAATAAGATGGCAAGTGTCACAAAACAAATAATGTAAAAACTATTTTCAATAAAATTGTAAAAAAATATAAATAAGTTTTAAAATAGAAATGATCCATTTTAATGTGTTTATAATGTGAAAAAACCTAGACATTAACTGTTCACACGGCCACATTCATATAATTGAGCAACTAAGTACAAAAGTCACAAGAAGTGTTGCAAGAGTCACAAAAGGATTTTTATAAGGATAAAGAAAAAATAGCCTTCTTAAATAGTTATAAAGTTTTAAAATAATTTAGACCAATAATAATAAGTTTGAGCAAAAAATATTGGTGGGAATGTGTTATGAACCTTGAACTTACCTTTTACAAGTTTTTTTCAAAATTACACTAACCGACTCACCTATAATACTTTATGAATATATTAATGCATGATATTGTATTTAAATTTTGTTTAATACAATTTTATTAAATAAAATAAAATAGAATTCATGTGCATGTAATAATCTGATGCATGTTTTTTTTTACTATTAGGTAAAAAGCTTAATTAGAAAGTGGCTCACCACTTTTGGTTGCGTGTAAATCATGATTTATTTAAAATAATATTAAAAAAAAATTAAAACTTTATACTAATCATTTTAACATTATAGAATAGACATGGCATATGAGATTGATGTAGGGTGAGCAAAGAGTGACTAGGAGGCCAACAAAGGACCTAATAATGGTCGTATAATCTTCAAATGCACTCTTGAAGCATGCACAACATTTAAAACTAAAATTGCAATCCAAAAAACTGATTTTTATGCTATGAAAAACCATACCATGTCATACAAGTATGCCACATGTGGATGAAAAATTGTTAAAAGTTGATCTTAATGCTCCACATGGTCTGCAGAGATCTTTGTAGGCAAAGTTTTGATGATTTACCACTTAAAATAGTGAAACAGTCTATAGAAGCACTAAAATGATTTTTAACTGAGTTTTCATCCCTCTCAAGCTGTACAAGATCATATCATCACATCATAGGAAGTTTGAGGGCTGATTTATTTTTAGGTAATGTTGTTTATTGCTTATATTTGAGTACTTATTTGATCAAAATCTTGAGATACAAGATTCACAGTGATCCACAATGATTTGTGTTCCTCCTATGTCATACAAGAGATCATACAAGGTTGATTCATTCTTGCACATGGGTCTCCATAAGTCAATCAATGAACCAACAAGTCTTGCCAATAATTAACACATCAATGTAGCTTTGATACCATGTTGAAATAAATGCATATGTACAAATATGGATCTAGATATATTAATTGATAGTAAAGACACATATAACACCCAATTTAAGGAGAAAACCTCATATAAAGGTAAAAAACCATGATAATTATTCATATATGATAAATCAACATGACCCAATACATTTAACTTTCCTCTCTTCACTTCTTCTCACAATCTCTTCACAAAACTAATTGTTTGAATAAACTTTTGAATGCTCATAAGTTTATGTGTATTCGAATGCATCAGGTTTGAATGTGTTAGGTATGTTATGATTTTACTACATAAAATCATTTATAAGTGGAGTGAACCATTGTAACTAGTGAGTTCAATCTCCCACCCTATTCACAATGGTAAGAAATATAACAATGTATTTTATTATTTATTAACGTAATTTTAACACACAATTTAAATAATAAAATATTTGTTTATTATTTACTAGCATTATTAATGTATTAATGGCATTTATATACCACTTAATCATTAATTGTTCCAACATGTTCTAGAATTCTAGAATTTGCAAAACCTTCTCGATCACTATGGGCATGCTTTGTATTATGAATAGAAACATGTCACACATCTTGCTATAAGTTCCCTCCCTTTGGTGCTACTCAAACATCCAATTCTTGTCCCCTTCACCTTAGAAGGATGGTTGGAGTTTGTCTACTTGTGGTAAAAATATTGTTGGGACTTCTCAGTGAGCATCCCCAATGTTGAATGCAACAAACACTAGAGTGTTAGCTCCTCCTCTGCTTAGATGGATAGTTCTTGTTCTTTTTTATATTTAGGATGGACACAATGGCTAAGTGGCACTAGACCCCCATCAGGGCAGCCCTTTATTTGAAACTCACTCTCTTTTTCTCTAACAATAGGATGATTTGCCTTCTCCTATTGGTGATGTTGGTTGTATTTGACATTGTTTTGTGAACTTTATTCCCTTGTTTTGACTTAATATTTGTGTTCTGAGACTCTTGTTTTATAGGCTATGAATACCAATTGACCACCTTTATTTTGATTATATAATTGAGGAAAGGACCCTCACCCATTTAAAACATATTGTATAGAATATGTCAAAAACCATAAATGGCTTCAAACTTGAAAGGAACATTACTAAACCCAAAAAAATCCAAATCACCCGATTGTAACATATGCTCTAAAACTAATGATTAGCTAAAAATACCATAACAATGAGGAACAACAAAACTAAATATTACAGTAGAAGCAACAAAGCCCAAATATACAAGAATCCAAAACAAATGTTAAGCAAAGCTACTACCCTACACATAACTAAGAGTATTGTTATTGGAATCCTTAAGATGGACATCCCCTGAAAAGAAAGAATCTAAGAGACTTGTGATATCCACCACCTTGAAGAGCATAGGTTTTTTAACACTAACCTGAACATTAATAATGGTGCATTGATGCAAGAACATCTGAGTACACAAGAATTATTGCATCAACTAAATTATTTAGTGTAGTAAATATTAGTTTTACAGTGTGTGTAGGTGGTTATCTACGCGTAAGTCCTTTAGAGGGATTTTGCACAATTTTGGTGCACATAGTTACACTTTTGTCCAACTTTTGATGTGTTTTGTATTTAATGATTGTAGAGGTTAGTTGAGAGTATTAATGTAACTATGTGGATTCTATGCCTATATAAATAGACCCCTACACTTGTGATAAAACATTCAAAAAATAGTTCAGAGTGCGGCCATTAACGAGAGTTATAAGTAGAGATTATGGAGAAGGGGTTGTTGGGTTGAATTACATCTTTAAGAATACTAGGACTAACAATTCAAGTGTTTTTTAAATTTGATTTAGTTGAGAGTGTGAGTATATATTTGTAATATCTTATTTTATAACATAAATAAGTTGTTATTTTTTATTGTGTAAGGATTGAATAATTATATATTATTGTGGTTGTATAGTATAAGGTCATATTTCATTGGATTCCCTAAATTTGATTACATCATTCATCCATAATAGAATAATCATAAGATATATGAACCCCTTCCATAACCAAGTGTTTAGGGATCCCCTAATTTAGCAATTGGCAATTGAAGGATTTTTCCTTTTTCCTAGTCACATAGACGTTAAAGTGCTCTATAAGGTCTGGGAGGTAGTCAGTTTTAATGGCCTTAGCACTATGGAGCTTATCTTTTAATTCCATAATATAAGGAATTATCGATATAGGATAATTCAATGAGGTGAAAGAAGGCAAGTTCATAATAAACTTCTCTATTTTTTCTAGTTTCCCTAAAAAAGAATTATAGAGGATAATTCACTCACCAAGCCTGACACATTTGAATTAAATGTGTTATTTTTCTAATTTTGTATTGCCTACATAAAAAATTCCTTTGTGGTCATTGTCTTCTCCCATAGCTCAAAATTCCCCTTAAAAATAACTTTCAACTCATTTCTCTCCACACTTTTTCTAATTCCCTAACACCTCTTGACCCAAGACAAATATAATGAACACCAATGCACCCAAAGATGATGGTTCAAAAACCTTATAAATATCCTCATCTAAATATGGTATGTGGAAGTTTTCTAAGGAATTTTTAATACTCTTTTATTAGGTATACTTGGTTAAAGAGATAATGAATAGAGAGGAGAGAGAGGTGGGAGTGAATGTTAGAAGATAGAGAGGAAGAAAATTAAAACATCATCTTTGTCAACATCACAAAATTGAAACCAAGAGATATTTATCACCATTATTAACGACACATGGTTAACACACATGTCCCATCCAATAAATGATTTCTTTGACATGACCCAACTAAATGTGTAAGCTGATTTCAAAAGGCTAAGTAGGCTCTCATATTAAGATGGGGTATGGGAAAAAAGCCAATACTTGGGTGGGTACCAATACTTGAGATAGTATTTGAGAGAAAAAGAGGCAATTATTTATTACATTTTATTGAAAAGTAGGTGTACAATTTACATGTGATTATACAAATTTTACCCATTAGTAGTGTAAATTAGCCAATCATAGGATAGCACATCATCCTAACAAGTATAAGGTACTCAATGCAGAAGTTTTAGTCACACTTATTTTATAGTGTAGTTTTAATTTCTTATTTTTAAATAAATTAAAAATATGATTTCCCTCAATTAAAACACACCAAACAAAAACTGTAACTTTCCCTTCACTTGAATTTTTAAATGGTGATTATACATACATCAATTGGTATCCATACAATGTACTTATTAGATGACCAAGTTAGGGTGCATGACTATTAACTCTAAAATTTTAATCAAATATTTCAAATTAAGGACCTCAAGTCCCTCCTGTAGATACTAAAATCTAATTTATATATCATCTCAGTCTTGTGTACTTAAAAAACACCTATTAGGGCTCTACCTTTCAATTTTAGACCTTCCCATTTGACAAAAGGCTCACATTTACCATATCAATGTGCTTAATTGCTTATCCTATGGTCTGGCCCTATCATTTCTAATGACTCAGATCTCTTACATTGTACATAAAGCCTAAAGCCTACTATGAATCACACACTATTAGTTTTATATCCTTAGCAATTTCCTATCTTTCCAAACACTTATGTCCCACATAGGGACACTTGTGTCGACACATGTATTTAGATTCTTATCAAGTGTCAAGTCCTCAAGAGTCATCTAATTTAAAAATATTTCAACCTATGGGTCAGCCATTTATTTTATTTGACCCTTCCATGAGATATTTTCAAAAGGTGTGGTAAAAATACAAATCTAAGCTTACTCATTATTCATCTAGAAAATATCAAGCAAACACCTAATCAAGATCATTTAATCAATTGCACAACTGAGTTCTAATGCCATATCATTCCTTATTTTCATATTATTCATAGTATCGATCATATTATAGGTTTGAAGCATTTAAATAATAACCCATGAGTAGTATTTTTCAAGTTACAAGCTAGATCATTGCATGCCCTTGCATATAGAACATTGCACCCTTGTGTACACACAAGCCAACACCTAGGGGATAACTACATATGTTTAAGGGCCTCCTTAGAGAATTAGTAATGTATAAAACACTCATTGATAAAGGGTTCTGATGTAGAGGTAATCCATACACTCTCCTACATCTCCCTGGATCTTATTTTTCCCTTTTTATCTTTTCTTTAAACTCTGATTTGAATTCTTGTCACATGTACTTAGCTTATTTTGTGACACTTGGGTCATTCATAGCTTCACTTGCTCATAAGTCACCTCGCATCATCTAGTCATGTTCTCTCTCTCTTCTTTACATGTCACCCTTCATCTCTTAAACTCTATTCTGCACTCTCACTTACTTATCACCAACATCATCCTCTCATACACACTCTTCAAGACTCCATTCTTCATTCTTGATTAAAACTTACTCATCCCCATGTAGTTTCTTAGGCCTAAAAGCCTAATTCATGATTCTAGACTTCTCAAATCCATAACTAGGACTCACATGGCCATTCATCTACCTCTTTTAACTCACACACACATCTAATCAAATAACACAATCTCCAAGCATGAATTCTCCAACCATCCACTCTTTCTCTCTTAAAGCCTAAATTACTTGTAGCCCTCTTTTAGTTAAAAACTTGATGGTTTGAATAAACTACATGAATTATAAACAAACTAAAAAAAATTTAGAATACCCTTTATCTCCTTTTTGTTTCACCTCAAATCTCAGGTCATAACTCTCAATGGAAGTACTTTTCCTATTACACCCTTCTAGGCAATTAGGTCTCTTTAGGCCTAGTTTCATCCCATAGTCTTAGTGACCATACTGTAAGACACTTTACCAACCCAAAACCATATAATTATTTTATATCACAATAAAATACATCATATTCCAAAGTTTCATCATTTTTGGCTAGTGAAAGTGAATTTTATTCATGTTTCTAACTCCAAACCCTGGGCTTGGTGTACACAAGCCTGTAGGTGGCCAAGAGAAAAAAAATAGGATAAAATGAGTTTTATGGAACTATAATCCTAATGATACCTAAATTAGGTTTTCCCCAACTTTTTTCACCTTTTATAACAGCTACTAGTTCATGATAAATCATAAAAAGTTCCCAATAAACAAATTTACAAAGTTTTGGTTACTTCTGTAGGACTGTGTGAAGATTTTCTAACACTTCTAATGGATAGCTGAACTTCAAAAATGATCACCCTCAATAATAAAAAACTATATACTAATTTTTTTATTCAGAATAACTCAAAAATCACTTAAAACCACCATCATAAATACATCCCTATTTCACATTCATGACCGTGTAAGAATAAGGTGTTTCTAATTTGACTGTATTATAGGTTTTCACTTTGATATCTACCAAAATGGTTATGGAAACACAAAAAAATAATGCATAACAATAAAACACATTAATTAAAGTAATATTAATCCTTGATCTTCAATAATTAATCTTCTAAAAACATCTCGTTACTCAATTCTCTCAAGCATACATATTGTTCATGTATAAAATTTTATAAGGCAGGCAGAGTTCATTAGTTTTTAAATCATTTCTTGATCTTTATCCGCTTTTATTATATATTATCCTAACATAAATAATTTATACCCATCACTATACTCACTCACATTTATTCTATTATTTTCATATCACTCAAACATGTAAGAAACTCCTCACAAAGCCAACCCCACGTAGGGTGGCAGTTACATTTTCTTGTTTCATGGCTTACATTATTCTTTTCCAAGACTTTCACACTGAAATATCACTCACACACATTCCTAGGACCTTATATTACCTTTTAATAACTTACATGAATAATTGTCTATCACCCAAAACCTTAAAATACCACTCAAAGGCTAGACACAAATTCAAATTTTCAAAATTTCTCTTTTTGGCGAGAAACTCTAGATAAGCTAGAAACACTCGATCCAAAAACTCTCAATGACTCCAAAAAAATATAAGGGACCCTACAAGATCTCTCTCACCCATATCAAACTCTAAATGGCTAACATGAAACTTCCAAACATAATAACAACTTATGTATTCTTGTGATGCTCTATATCAGGGTCCTTGAGATCACCTCTACACAGTGAGCCCACTAACCCATTTTTGGCAAGGTACAAAGACCTAAGGTGAAGAGCTAGTGTTTTATCCAAAAATAATTATCAAAAATATGTGCACATGAATAAAATATATAAGTTTAAAGGTGACAAAAAACCCATAAGGCTTCAGGTGGTCACTCCATAATATAATGAATATTTTGTAATAGATAATTTCATTGAGATCAGGACACCTACATCAATGCAAGTGTCCCGTGGCTGGTGCAAGTGTCTATGACTCTAGAAATAATATTTTTATAATATATCAAGTGGATATTGATCTTGTCCCTACATATTTACACCTTTTTACTTCTAATATATGCTTACACATTTTCATATAAGCTAAGTATTGTTTCTTCTTTGTGTTTATGCAATCAAACTATTATTTTGAGTGTATTTTATATATTTAACACAACTCAACATTTAAATTTAAAATATTATTTTATCTGAGTTTTCAATTAATTGACCTACTTTAAAATAGTTTTATTCATCCTTGTGTATAGGTTATTCTACATATTTGACCCTTAACCCCAAATAATATATATCTAAAAGAGGTTAAACATCTAGTGAACCTAACCACTGTGTCTTCTCATGCAAATCTTATCTTTCTATAGGCTTTCAACCTCCTAAAATTTATATTTTCTGTACTTATTCATATTTTTTATGTCATTTGTATGTAACATAGGCATAGTCCTAGATTAGGTGGTGTTCCTATTGAATATCTTGAGCTACCCCTTCAGCCACTTAAAATGTCTCAAACTAATACCATGTCAAATTTTGCTAATAATAAGACTACCAATAATGACAATGAGAAAAATAATTAAAAAATACTTATATAATATGAATCTAAACATGAGGATAATAAAACACATGAAAACAATGAGCATGAACAAGTAGATCAAGGACAAGTTAAATCTATTGCATTATTTTGAGAGTGCATTCATGAAAATCCTAAATATGTCCACAAGGTCCTTAATACTATATTGTAAAGTAAAAGGACAAAAGGTGTTTGTAAACAACCATTTATCTCTATTGATACAACTTTTGGGGATACTAGATATACCTATCACACATCCATTCCAATTTCCATCCCTTCGAGCATAACATTGTCTATTACATCTAGTGGCGGCATGTGATATGTTTTCAAACCATTATTCCCTAAAGATCAAATAACTCTTTCTACATCCTCCATGGTAATAATTAATAATTCAACTTAATTACTAGTTTCAATGCCTACATCAACATAAGTGGTGTTTTCATCCCCTTTGGAGGCTTCTTAGAGCTTAAATCTAAACCCCAATGGGTATACTATGAAAACTCTCCTCCAAGTTATAAAAACTTTGAAAGTTAAGGTTACCAACATTGAACAAAATGATTTTAAATCAACTCATGTTATTTATTCACAAAATGTATTACATAATCCTCTAGCACCTGAGATATCTTTGCACTCTTTGCCAACCAATTTTGTTGCACCCAAGTTCACATTTTATAATGAAAAGGGTGATCTTGAATAACATATTTGATCATTATATGCAACATGCCTTAATTATGCTTCAAATGACAAATTTTGACCAAATTATTTCTAATAATCCTAAGAAACTATGCTTTAATATGGTTTCATGACTTGCTAATCCAACTAGTGAAATCATTTAAACCTCTAGCAGATTAGTTTCTAGCACATATATGTACATATATCACTGTAAATATGACATATGCATAAATTATTAAAAACAAACAAAGAACCAATGAACCTATCAATGAATATGTTTTGAGGTATAAAATAATGTTAGCCAAAATGACAAATCCAATGGTAGATAAATAGCTTCAAGACATAATCAAGTAAATTTTACTTGCCCCATTACATGAGTCCATTATTTTTAATAAGTTTAAATCTTTTGATGACTTACGCATAATGTCCAAGATCATGAAATGAAACTTATTTGATTAAATAAGCTTAAGTATATATCAAACACATTGATTACATCTACCACAAAGTTTCATATCAAACCAAGCTCTAAGGTAAAACTTTTAGAACCTAAAACAAAAATAACCACAATGGTTAACATAGTGTCACAATAACCTGATCGACTCATCTTATCTAATGCACCTAAGAGACAAGTTGCATGATTACATGAGTCTTCAACTTTGATACTTAATAATCTTGTGGAGTGTCATCTCATATATTTTCCTCCTCTTATATGGGTTGATATGAATTGACCTATACCAAAAGGATATGATGTTAATGCATATTGTGACTATCACCAAGTCCATGGGCATTCCACAAATAAATTTTCTATCTTGAAACATAAATCCAAGATTTTCTTGATAAACAATAGATTATCTTTGATGATATTTCAAAGGATTCAAGTTAACAATCTGGGGACCATCAAAACCAGAAGATATTTAACAATCCATTGCAATATCATTCTAAGAAAGATCCAAAAGTGTAAATGGCATATAATTCACATCCTCCTCTATTAAATAATGGAAACACATTAGATGGGATTATTGGCACTTATACACACATAATACCTCATAGGGTTCAAATACTTTCTATTACACTCAATGATAGTGAAAATTTCCATGATGACTCAGATCTTTAATCATTATTAATTTGAACATACCTTGATCATCAACCTATACATAATGTCATGATAGATAATGGTGCTAATGAGAATGTATGTACCATGATGTTACTTACACATTTGGGATATACATATGATGGTTTATACCCTTTGACCAAAATGGCCAGAGTATTCAATGGGACATCATAATACATTATTGGTGAGATTGATTTACCTTTATAAGTTGGTCCAACACATTTGGTTACTACCTTTTCTATTATATCATATATAAAAGTCTTTGATATGTTATTAGGATGACCTTAGATACATGAAATCCATGTAGCACCTTCCACCATACATGGGTTTATTAAATACACTCATACTAATAAGGTAATTACAATTTCTAGAATTTCATGTGAACATTCACCTAAACAAGAGAATGTTTTTACAATATAATCAATTATAAACTTTACTAAAATTAATCATCTACGAAAGGGCAAACAATAGGAAATCCCATTTCCTAGACAACCCATACTAGAAATACCGTTGCACCATAAATACATAGTAGACTCCATGAAAACCTCAGCTAAACCTACATGGTTTACTTAGTTACTAAGATCAAATAAACATGATACAATTACATATGCATAAAAGAAACCACAAAACACTAAAAAAATATTTCTAAGAAGCCCTACTCCTTCTATTACCTCTTCGTAGACACAGAGTCCTATGAGACATAAACATAGTGCCATAAATTCTATAACTTTAAATATGATACCTTTCTATGCTCCTTGGTAGTATCACAAGTTTAATGTACCATATTTTTAATTTGGAGATACCTATGAGCATCTCTTGGATGGGATCATAGGTTAAACCTTTGTCTTTTCCAAATATTCAAAAAAATTGAAACAAAATATATTCAATAAAATAAAAAATGTTCAAATAAAATAAAAAATACAAAAATATTTAGCATCCACATGTTTACTAGCTCTTTGACATTTACATTGTTGATTTTATGTTATTAGATAGCATATCATTTCTATGCACATGTTTTACACATACTTGGGTGTGACACATGCATACACCAGACTCATGATAGTTTCACATATAGATGTTGGACCTTTCCTCTTCCCACGAGGCATACTATGATGGGACATATGTTTCCTTAATCAAGATTGATACAAATTACATTGATGCATGATCATTTATAAATTATCTTATTGAGCATATCTACTAACATTTACACGTCTATAATCATGCTTACATCTTTCACAGTGTACTTGACATGTTATGTTACATGACATTTTTGGTAACACATATATGTCAAGACTAATATGACATACTTATGTTGGCTAATACTTCATTTATTCACATTGTCACTTCCTTAAGTATATTTTTCTTGCTTACTATTGTCTTGCTTGTGGAACACTTGAATATGTTACTTGATTATTGGCCTTTATGGCATTGCATGTTGCTTCATTCTGTTATTCAGTCATTTGAATATGTCATTCCTTCGATTGTGCAAAATTTGAATATTCCCTTTGTTTATGGTTTCCTTAGACCCCCTTGTGTGTGAAATTGAATGCTCTTGTGTGTTCTTGATTGTTTATTGAGCTTGTAGTATTACTTTCTATACATTGTCATGATATATATCATGTATCTTAGGGCTTGTTGTGATCACATTTTGTACACTTCATTGATATATCTACTTAGTCATGCTAATCATATATGTTACATGATTCATACACATATTATATAGTTATCTTATCCTTTCAAGGTAAGGTAACTACCAAATTCCATTCCCATCACCTCAAAAGGGGGGCATATTAGTGGGGAATGTCATAGAGACATGACATCCACACTTATACAATTTTGAGAATCTCTAAAATTTTATTACAGTCTACATGATGCAGATATACACTTGGGTCAGATACTATACATTACATTGATTTTTATTTATCTAGGATAATTTTTTCAGGTTTGTGACATATATTATACGCAACCACAAAGTAGATGTTACATTTTGATAAATACTTCAGCATGAGGCACATTAAAGGTGAATATGCCATGCAAGTGCATCAAAAATTACAAATACATATTCAAACATATTTACCAAGAAGCACTGATACTTTACCAAGAAGCACCACTTTCATCAGGAATCACCATTTTGAGTCTTTATCTATCTACAACAATTGGCTCCCTTTAATAATGTGGTTGAGATTCAATGCCCTCAATAGCCTAATGCTACTTCCATTTTATGGGTTGAGTTGGTTATACCACTTGACTTATATTTTATTATACTTTCACTTGAGTTGTACAATTAAGATTCAATAATATCAATGGTCATGTCACAACTCACCCTTGCACTAGATTAAGGGAATAATTACCTTCCAATCCTCCTCTTCAAATCTTTAAAGTTTAGTTTTAAATATCTATTAGCTTCAATGCTTCATAAGAAAGCATATTTACCAAGTCAAAGTATCAAAGTCCAACATGGTTGCATCGGCATACATGTGTACTCCTTCCTTACTCTTTTTCTATTTTAATTATTTTAAATTTTAGATTATATGCACTAATTTATACTATAACATGTTCTTAGTTACATGTCATACACCATCAAAACACTCAAAGTGGCTCAAACAAAGGCAATGTGTGTTATACACACCTAGGTACATACTTATTTCCTTTAACCTCATAATTTCATCTTTATGCATTATTAGATTAAAGGGGGGTAAATTTAGATACTAAAATCTGATTTATATAACATATTAGTCTTATATACTTGAAAAATGTCTATTAGAGCTCTATCCTTAGATTCTAGACCTTTGTACCATCGAAAGGCTTAAATTCGCCATCTCATTGTGTCTAATTTCTTATTTTATAGTCTAACCTTATAATTTATGATGACCCAAATCTCTTGCACTATACAGAAACCCTAAAACCTAATATATATCATTCGCTATTATTTTTATATCCCCAACAACTTCCTAGTTTGTTAGACACTTGCATCCTACAAAGGGACACTTGCATCGATATAAATGTCTAAATTCTTATCGAGTGTCTAGTCCTAAAAATTCATCTAACTTATAAATCTTTTGAATCTTATAGATTGATCCATTTATTTTATTTAACCCTTCCACAAGATATTTTCAAAATGTGTGGTATAAATACAAATATAAGTCTACTCATTGTTCATCTAAAAAATACCAATCAAACACTTATTCAAACTCTTTCAATCAATTTCACAATTGAGTTCTACTACCCTATTATTTCTTCTTTTCACATCAATCATAAGAGCAGTCATATTACAGGGCTAAAACACTAAAAAATAGTCCATGAACAATATTTGTTCAAGTTATAAGATAGATTATTGCATGCCCTTGCATATAGTATATTGCACCCTTGTGCACACACAAGCCAACATGTAGGGGAGAACTACATATGTCTAAGCTCTCATTGGAGTATTGTCTATGTAGGCATCACTCATTGACATATATGTCCTTGAGATAAGCTTGACACAATGAGCCCACTAACCCATTTTTTACAAGGTATAAAGACCTAAAGTTAAGAGTTAGGGTTTGATTTAAAAATAATCATTAATATACTATGCACATGAATAAAAAACATCAATATAAAGGTGACAAAAAACCTAGAAGGCTTCAGGTAGTTGTTCCGTAATACAGTGAATATTCTATACCAGATAGTTATATTGAGATTAGAACACCTACGTTGATACAAGTGTTCCAAGGATGATATAAGTGTCAAGGCCTCTGAACACAATATTTCTAGAATCTAATGACTAAATCTTCATCTTGTCTCTACCTGTTTCCACCTCTATACTTCTCAAACCTACCTACACATTTGTAGATAAACTAAATATTTCTTCTTCTTCATGTTTATACAATCAAACTATTGTTTTGAATTTACTTTATATATTTAACATAACTTAACATTTTAATTCAAAATATTAATTTATGTAAATTTTTAATTAATAGGTCTACTTTAAAATAATTTTATTATCTTTGTGTATAGACTATTCTACCCCCATTAACCTTTAACTCAAAAATAATATATATCTAAAAAGAGTTAAAAACCTCCCAATAATTCACATTATTCAATTTAATTTTGGTACCATAATACATTGTATCTACATTGAAGCTTTTAACCACATTTATAACCCTTCCAAACCAAAGAACTTTCAAAGTGGTTCAGTCATAAAATTTAAGTATTCTACGCTTTTGCCAATTCTTGTTGTATTCAATTTGTTTATTATGCTTTTAATTGTGTGATATATTATTATATTATTGTGAATCATCTAATTAATTTCATTACATTAATGCAATGTCATAACAACTTGATCAGTTTATCTTATCCAATACACCTAAGATATAATTTACACAATTCTCTGAATCTCTAATTTTGATACTTAATAATCTTGTGGAGTGTCATCTCATATCTTTCCCTCATCTTATATAGGTTAATAAGAATCAACCTCTACCAAAATGATATGATGTTAATGCATATTATGACTATCACTAAGGTCCTGGGCATTCTAAAAATAAGTGTTATACCTTGAAACATAATATCCATCTAGGATTTTCTTGATAACCAATAGATTACCTTTGATGATATTTCAAAGGATTTGAGTTCACAACCTAGTGACCATCAAAACTAGAAGATATTTAATAATCAATCCATTACAAGATCATTCTAAGAAAGATCTGAAAGTGCAAATAGCATATAATGCACATCTTCTTCCATCCCATTATGAGCACTCATTAGATGAGATTATTAGCACTTATACACACACAATCATCATATGGTGTTAAAACTTTCTATTACACTTAATGATAGAAAAATTATGCATGATGACTCGGATCTTTATTCATTATTTATTTGAGCATACATTGATCATAAACCTATACATAGTGTCATGATCGATAACAGTATTAGTGATAACATATGCACCACAATCTTACTTACACATTTGGGATATACATATGATGATTTATACCCTTTGATTAAAATAGTTAAAGCATTCGATGGGACATCACAACACATTATTGGTGAGATTGATTTGCCTTTAAAAGTTAGTCTAGAAATGTGGTTACTACCTTTTTATGTTATACCACATACAAGAGTCTTTGATGTGTTATTGGGACTAACTTGGCTACATAAACTTTGTGTAGTACCTTCCATAGTGCACATATATATTAAATACACTCATGTACCAATAGGGTAATTACAGTTCCCAAAATTCTATATGAACATTCACTTGAACAAGATAGGATTATTCCAATACAACTAATTACAAAAATTACTAAAGTTAATCATTCATGAAAGGGCAAGAAACAAGAAATCCCCTTTCCTAGGCAACCCATACTTAAGAGATCATTACACTAGAAATACATAGTGGATTTCATGAAATCCTCATCTACACCTACACGCTCTGCCCAATTGTTAATAATAAATAAACATGTTATGATTACAATTACACCAAATAAATCACATAACATTAAACAAAGGGTTACATGAACCCCTTTTTTGTATATTACCTCTTCACAAACACAAAGTCCTATGAGACATACGTAGAGTACCACAAATTCTATAGTTCAAGATATGATACTTATCCATGCTCCTTGGTAGTATCACAAGTTTAATGTACCATGTTCTAAATTTAGAGCTACTTATAAGCATCCCTTGGATGGGATCATATGTTAGACCTTTTTTCTTTCTAAATAATCAAAAAAATTAAATATTCAATACAAACAAAAACATTCAAATAAAATCAATAATATAAAAATATTCAGCATGCACATGTTTACTAGCTCCTTAGCATCTATGTTGTTTAGTTTATGTTAGTAAATAACATAAAATTTCTATACACATGTTTTACATATACTTGAGTGTGATATAGGCATACACCAAATCTATGATAGTTGCACATACAAATGTTGGACCTTTCCTCTTCCCACATGGCATATTACGATGGGAACATCTGCTTCCTTGATCATAATTGATATAAATTACATTACTTTATGATCATTTCTACATTATCATGTTGAGCTTATATGATAACACTTACACATGCCTATATTCATGCTTACATCTTTCACAATGTACTTGATATGTTATGTTACATGACATTTTTGCTAACATATACATGTAGAAACTAGTATGATATACACATGTTGGTTATTTATACTTCATTTATTCACATTGTCACTTCCTTGAGTCTCTTTTTTTTACCTACTATTGTCTTGTTTGTAGAACATTTGAATATGTTCCTTGCTTATTGGACCTATGCCATTGTATGTTACTTCTTTTTGTTATTTAGAAATTTTAATATGTCATTTATTTGAGTGTGTGGCATTTGATTATGCCCTTTATTTGTGGTCTCCTTAAACCCCTTTTTGTGTGACATTGAGTGCTCTTGTATGTATGCTTGATTGTTTGTTGAGCTTGTATTGTTACTTTATAGATGTTGTCATGATACATATCATGCATCTTAAGACTTGTTGTGATCACATGCTATGAGCTTCATTGATATATTTACTTAGATGTGTTACTCCTATATGCTACATGATTCATACATAAATTTTATCTTTTCAAGGTAAGGTAACTGCCAAATTTCATTCCCCTCACCTTAAAGAGGGGGCATATTAGAGGGGCATGTCATGGAGATATGAACTTCACACTTATAAAATTCTTAGATTCTCTAGAATTTCATTACAATTTACATGATTCAGATATACACTTGGGTCTGAATCCTATATATTGTAATAATTTTTATAGATTTGGGATAGAGTTTCTCAAGCTTGTGACATATATTATAAATAGTCACAAATTGGAGGTTACATTTTTATAGATACTTCAACATGGGGCACATTATAGCTTTATATGTTATGCAAGTGCACCAAAAATTGTAAATACATATTTAAACATATTTACCAAGAAGCATTGATAATTTACCAAAAATTACCATTTTCATCAAGAAGCACCATTTTGAGTCTTTATATATCTACAATAGTTGTATCCTTTTAGTAGAGTGGTTGAATTCAACATCCTCAATGACCTAACATTACTTCCATTTTGTAGGTTGAGTTGGCTATACCACTTAACTTACATTTTAATGTACTATCACTTGAGTTGTGTAATTGAGATTGAATAATCTCAATGGTCATGTAATAATTCATCCTTACACTAGATTAAGGGTATAATTACCTTCCAATCCATCTCTTTAAATATCCAAGGTTCAATTTTAAATCTCTCTCATTTTCAATTCATCATAAGGAAGCATATTTACCAAGTCAAAGTACCAAAAGTCAACATGATTGCATCATCACACATGTGTACTCCTTCCTTGCTCTCTTTCTATTTCAATTATTTTAAATTTTAGATTATATGCATTTATTTATACTATAACATACTTTTGGTTATAGGTCATACACCATCAAAACACTTAAAGTGGACTTAAACAAAGGCAAGGTGTGTTATATACACTCAGGCACACACTTATTTCCTTTAACCTAGTACTTTTATCTTTATGCATTACCAAATTAAAAGGAGAATGTAGATACTAAAATATGATTTATATAGCATCTCAATCTTTTATACTTGATAAATATCAATAAGATCTCTACCCTTCAATTCTAAACCTTCATGCTACCAAAAGGCTCACATTCTCCATCTCATTATGCCTAATTACTTATCTTATGATTTGACTTTATCATTTATGATGACCCAAGTCTCTTGTATTGTACATAAACCTTAAAACCTAATATATATCATTCACGTTGGTTTCTTTGTGATTGCAACGACAAGGTATGGATTTGTGTTTCTTTTATTTTGAAGATTAAGAGTAATTGTTTGCATGCACAATCATATATATTGAAATATATAAATATAATGCTAAGTTATTTGAAAAGAATTTATTTAAAGACATTTTCTCAAAAATTTGTGCATGTTGGTTTTCATGGAAATTTCATGTATATCTACAAATCTTTTTTTTAAACTCAAAATCCGTGAAATTGGTATTTTTGGGTTAGTTAGAAATATGGTTAAAATAATCATGAGGCTTTGTTATGTTTATTCATTTTGTTATTTGTTCATTGATTAAAATAAGTATCTTGTATGCCATTATTTCTCAAAGCAAATCAGTTTCTTGTTTGTTTAAAAGGAGTATTTTTTAGAAGAAATTAGTTTCTTGTTTGTTTAAAAGAAGTATGTGGTAAAGACCAACTAAATAATATAATAAACTGAGTATAGAAAAAATTGTGGCAAAAAATAATAGTATGAAGTATAAATAATAAACCGACTATGGGGCCATAAGGCAAGACAACTATGAAAGGAGAAGATGACATAACTAAAAAAATTGAGTACATAAGGTCCATATTATTATTTCCAATTTTAATTTGGAAATAATGAACTTACTATGGAGCCTTGCAACTCTGTATACATTTGGGTGTGCTATATATTTTTAAAAAAATTAACAAGTTGAGTTTACATTAAAAGAAATGTACTAGTGTATGAAATTATTGGATGCTTTCTATTTGTTTTAATTGATGTCCTAAGCTCATGTAAACTAACGCATCAATTATAGGACTGATAAATAATATTATGGGATTTTTTATTAGCATATTAAAAAATAGACTTGCTTTATTAAATAACTGATTAATTATTTTGGTTACTCTCTTCACACTACAATCTAGTCAAATTTTTTAGAGGGCATTTCACATATTTATCTCCCCATGGTAGGTTTCACTTATCCATTATTAATATACTAAAGTATACAGGACAACCCCTCCAAATTTCTAATTTTATTTTAGTGTTGGTTAAAGTTGAGCAGCCAAGAGTATAATGTGTGATATTAAAAAAACATTTTAATTAATTTAATCAGCATATATGATAAGGTATTTAGTATTACTTGTTAGGATTTAATGATATGTTATTGTTTTTATATATTCTCTTTTAGTTTTGTGGTAAGCCCTTGAAGTTGATTTTTCATAAGTTGATTGCAATCTATGAATTATGGAAATAGATACAATCAATGAAATTTGAAAATTAATTAGATTATATTTTATCGTGATAATTTAAATTGTGTTTTCAATTGTTAAGAATGGAAGAAATTGTCAGATATAAAATCTAATTTCTTGCCTTGCCAAGCTGTATTTACTCTTTGGGGTACATTATGACATATGGATACCTGTATCTAATTGGATTTTTTTCTATGTTTTGACACATCTCCCTATATTCTTTTACTGTGGAAACAAAGAAACATGATCATATTTCATGGGTAAATTATTTTTATGGCTATATGAGCTTCCTTAATGCATAACCACTTTTTCCACAACTCATATTTACCTATTTTGATGGATGTGTAGAAAATTTTCCTTGACCTACATTGGTAATTAACATGTTGATTTTACTCTTTTTTAGATCAAAATTGATTAATCCCCTTTTATACTTGAGCATGTCCTTGGTGGTTGCAACTAATTCCTTATATTATTTATGCCCTAAGTGGGCAACATAAGGATTTATATTGGGCCTATGTTGTAGGAATGACAAGATGTGGATTGGTGTTGATTTCATGGAGGTGGTTGTGTAGTAGGTTTATATCTATTTTTCCCTGAGAGGGTTTCTTAAGGATATTATTTGGCTTACATTATGATTACCCAATGATATGGAATTGACTAGTTTATTTAAGATTCTATGTAAATTTTGTTTTACCTTGAATTTTGGATTTTTTTATAATAAAAAATTAATTGTTTTATCTAAATATGAGTATTTTTATTAAATATGACCCATCATTTGATTCCATGAATAAAACTAGAAACACCTAACGTAATTTTAACCATGGCATCCCATTGGGTGTAATTTACTAAAGGAGATGACTAGCTCAATTATCATTACAACAAGTTGTGGTGGCTATTTATCATGTACCCCCCAAGTAAAGTTAATAAATAATCCCTGGTAAAATGATTTCACTTCTTTATTCATAGGGTTGGTAACATATCAACTCTAGATCCCTTGATGAGTTATCCTCTAGAATGGATTAATAATATGATATTATGCCATAAATTTTAATTTAGAAATTTTACCTTAGAAATTTATTCGTTTTATCTTTCATTTCTTCTTTTCCTGGATTTATTCATTCGGGCAAGTGTTTGAAATGGTTGGACTACCCCCAATTTCATAGGGCAAAGTAAAATAGTCATTCTAAAAAACTTGGGGTATCCATTGATCATAATCATTATTATACGTCAAGCATATTTTCCCCATGAATGTGTTTGGGGAAAGGAGTTAAACTTGGATTTTTAGCTATTATTTCTTGATTTGAATATGACTCTTGATTCATCATCTATTTATGAGTTTATTGAAAGAGCTAATAGAAATCACCGATCAATTTATACTGGCATGGCAATTTTGCCAAAGATTCACCAATGGAATTATACCGAAAATTTAGGAATCACCAAGATTTTATAGTAAGCCTTTAAGGGTACATTCTTAAAATTATCCCTAACAAAATCTATCCATCATTTAAAGCTCTCAAGTAGATTATAGACTAAAAAACCCTATAATAGGGGTTTAGGAAGGAAAACTTGGTTTTTTTGGGTTTCATCCATTAAAAATCCCCAAACATTGGGATTAGTTTCCAAAGGTTTTTTTTATAAATCATTCCAAGTGGATTTTGAGGTTTTTGGGCCTTAAAAGTGATCTTATATGTGATTGTGTTATAATAGGCCTATAATTACTAAGAAAACAAGGTTTACAACAATTGGAAACTCAATTTTCTCTTAGCCTATTAAACCAAATTGCCTAAAATTTTGTATAGAGGGTCTATAGAGTGAGGAAAATAGGATCCAAGTGGTGGTTAGTTGTTAAGACCATCAAATACAATTGTTCATGTTCAAAATCTTGTAGACCAGAAGTAGGCCTAAAATAGGCTAGAAGAACCCATATTAAAATTGGGTTGAGTCCTTGAATGCCAATAGATTTTAAGTTTGTAGATCATTGTTTGTGATCTATATTGTATGTAAAATTTTATTTTCATCATCATGAAGTATAGTTTTCATTGGTAATGCACAAAACCCCAGTTGGCTAAAGGAGATTAGGCTACAAGCCTAATAGGTAAGATTATATAATTGATCAAAGAAGACTTTAAGGAATCCCATGCACCATTTGTGGTATCAGAGCATAGTCATATTAGAAATAATCTCATTGATTTTTTGATAAGTTGTGAAGGTAACTTGACATGATGGAAATTAGAGCTAGAGGCATAGGACAAAGAAAAAAACCTACAAAAGCAATGTTGCTTGAGGAAATGAGGAATATTTAGGCTAAATTGAAAGCCATGAAAATTTCACAGAGGAGAGGAGTTGACATGGGAGATGTCATTGATAGAGAAGAAGAAGAGAGACCTAAAGAGTAAGGAGTAAAACTATAAGAAGTAGAAGAGGGAGTAGAAGAAAGATTGATTAGAGTAGTCATGGGGGTTAGTTCCAAGCCCAAAATAGATGTACCTATGTATAAAGGTAGCTTGAATGTAGAAGAGTTGGTTGATTAGATCAAATATATGGATAAGTACTTTGACTATGAAGTTATAGAAAATGATGACAAGAAGATGAATTTTGTAGTTACTAGATTTAAAGGACATGCATCCCTCTGATGGGATGGAGTACAAGATGAAAGAAGAAAAAAGGAAAACCCAATATCAAGGGTTAGGATAGGATGGTGGCTAATTTGAAAGTAAATTTCATGCCAAGGGATTATCAAACTAATTTATTAAAAATACTTCAAAATCTAAAGCAAAAGGAAATGACAATTAAAGACTACACAAAAGAGTCTTATAGGCTAACTATCAAAGCAAGTCACATTAAATAAGATGATGAAAAGGTGGCTAGATATATGAATGGATTGAGATTCAAAATTCAAGATGAAATCAGTCTTTTAACACCAAAATCAGTTGAGGAGGCATACCAATATGCCTTAAAAGTAGAAGAGAAATTGTCAAGGAAATAAGTTCAGCATTCAAGAGGTAGAGGTATAACTAAGACAAGTAGAGGATATCATGGTGGAATAATTCAACTATAAGCACATCATGAAGAAACCATTAGCTCACAAAGGCAAGGATAAGTCATAAGAGGTGGCCATTCTTTTAGAAGTAGGAGACCATTTACTAGAGGTAGAGGAAAAGGCTTTGTTGGTAGATGTTTTAAATGCAGCAAATGTGGGCATAGATCTTATGAGTTCCTAGAGAACCCTTCCATAAACCAAGGTAGTTCTCACATAGATCAAGATAAAAAAGAGGAGAGTGTGGGATCACCTTCTCATGAAGATGCACCTGAAGTTAGAGAATCTCGGATCACCTTCTCATGAAGATGCACCTGAAGTTAGAGAATCTCTACTTATGAATAGGGTCTTGCTTAAGCCCAACAAAGAGATCAAGGAGCTAGATAAAAGGAAGATGTTATTTAGAATCACTTATAAACACAAAGGTAAGTGATAAAAAGTCATTATAGATAGTGGAAATACTAGTAATTTAGTCTCGTCTAAGATGGTTGATAATTTATGCTTAAAGAAACTACTCATCCTACTCCTTACAAGGTGTCTTGGCTACAAACAAGACATCAAGCCTTGGTGAATGAATAATGTAAAGTAGAATTTCAGATAGAAAGTTACAAATATGATGTGCTATGTGATATAATGCAAATGGATGTCTGTCATGTTCTTTTGGGTAGACCTTGGTAGTTTGACAGGAAGGCAATGCATGATGGGAGAAATAACACCTATACCTTTGATAAGGATGGAAATAAACATACGCTTACACCTTTGAAGGATGAGAATGCAGCAAGATAAGATTGCCCTAAGGTTATACTAATAAGAGGCTAAGATTTTTTGTATCAAATCAAAAAAGAAGAGGTGAGTTATGCATTGATAGGTAAGCCTGGGATAGTTGTTACTACAACAAAATTGATTAAATTACCTATAGACATTCAGAATTTGTTGAATGAGTTTATGGATATTATTTTGGATGATATTCATAATGAATTACCTCCAATGATGAGCATCAACCATCATATATATCTCATTCTAAGAGCCAATCTTACCAACAAGGTAGCATATAAGATGACACCTAAGGAAAATAAGGAGATCAAAAACCAAGTGAAAGAATTATTGGATAAAGGACTAATCAGAAAGAGTTTGAGTCCTTGTGTTGTTCCAATAGTCTTATCAACTAAAAAGAATGAAGATTGGAGAATGTATATTGATTCAAGGGCTATTAATAAGATCATAATCAAGTATAGATTTCCCTTGCCTAGAATTGATGATCTAATGGATTGTCTAAGTGGTGAAAAGTATTTTTCCAATATATATTTGAAAAGTGGCTATCATCAGTTTAGAATCAAAGAGGGATATGAATATAAGACTACTTTCAAGATCAATAATGGGCTCTATGAATGATTTGTTATGCCATTTGGGATAACAAATACACCAATCACCTTCATGAGGATTATGAATGAGGTAATCAAGGATTTTACGGGTAAATTTGTCATTATTTACCTTAATGATATCTTGATTTATAGTCAATCAAAATAAGAGCATTTAAGACATCTTAGAATGGTTTTAAATAAGTTGTATGAACAGAAGCTACTAATTAATCTCAAAAAGTGTAGTTGTATGAAGACATAATTAATTTATTTAGGGTTTTCCATTTCTCTATAGGGATTGAAAATGGATGAGGAGAAGGTAAAATATATAATACAGTGGCCTACACCAATAATCACTTTTGAGGTAAGAAGTTTTCATGACTTAGCTAGTTTCTACAAAAAGTTTATAAAAAATTTCAGGAGTATTTGTTCTCCAATTATGGAAACAATCATGGGGAACAATAAACCATATAGATGGACTAAGGTAGCTAATAATTTTTTTCATATTCTTAAGAATAAGATTACAGAGTAGCCCATTCTAACCTTACCCAATTTTGGTAAACTTTTTCTAGTTGAATGTGATGCTAGTGGAGCTACTATAGGAGTTATTCTAAGTAAAGAAGGCAAACGAGTTGCCTATTTCAATGAGAAACTTAATGAATAAAAGAAGAGGTTTTCAACATATGATAAGGATTTATATGCTATTGTTCAAGCCTTGAAGAAATGGAGACATTATTTGATGCCCAAAGAGTTTTTATTGTATATAGATAACCATGCTTTACAGTTTATAAATAGTCAAACTAAGCTAAGTTAAAGGCACATGAAATGGGTTGAGTTTTTGTAAAGTTTATCTTTTGATATCAATCATAAAAGTAGGCAATATAACAGAGTTACATATGCTTTGAGTAGAAGAAATATGTTTTTTTAGGAGTCTTAAGTCAACATCTTAAGATTTGACTCATTAAAGGACTTGTACAAGGTGTATATACATAATATTTCCAAACTTTGATTCATTACTGACACTTTGTATCTTGAAAGAACCTATCGAGTCTCAATCTCTCTAAGTTCATGACTTAAGGAGTGCATTAGGAAAGGGGTGGGTGGTGCTTCATAAGATTTTTGTTCCTTTTGCCACTTGCCATCTACACACTTGTCTCCTAAAACCATTTACCTTAAGCTTGTTCTTCTCAATCCTACCTCCTCCAGTCTTTTCATCCTTTCATTCCTCCTTTTCTTGCCTTAATATCCTTTTTGACTGATAGTCGACCCAGTACAATTTAGGGGTATTATTTACTTTCTTATCTTGTTAGCCCTTTGGTCGACCTAACTTAGACTCGATAAATTATCCCTGAAAACACACTAGGTCAACTGGGTCGACCCCATATAGTCGACATTCTCGAAAGGATTTAGGGCAAGATCTGGCTATATATACAAGGTCATTTCCAACCATTTCATAAGAGAAGAATTGTAAAGGAAGAAGTGCAAGCAAACATTTGCTTATTGACCATTCTACTTGAGGAATAAATCTTAAGCTTCCATACTTTCTTTGGAGATATAGATCTTTTCTTGTGGAGAAGTCTTTTGGATGCTTAGGTAGGTTGTGTAACCTAGAGTTGATTTATCTTGGTTTTCCTTACATACCACAACAATCTCTTACAAAGCACCTTGGCCAAGAGAGAGATTGAGGCTCAGTAGGTTCATCTTCAAAGGTAAGTATTCCTAACTTTATTTCTCCTTTGTAATAGTAGATAGATAATGCGTTTGTATTCTTCTTTCCATGTATTTAGGATTTCGTATACATTGACGTGAGTATATATCTTCTAATACATGTTTAGTTTAGTTATTTGTTTTATTATTTTTAACCCCCACTTTATGCCACAAGCTTCGGTGTGCACTAGATTAGATTTGACTTTCTTGACATTAGTATAAGTGAATGTTTTAAACCTTAGGACTCCATTAGGGTTGTGTGATTATGTTAGACTGTAACCTTTGGAACCCTTCCTAGCATGATGTGTTGTGACAAGGATACAAGTGATCCCCTAATTGGGTCTAGTGGATCCCCATATTGGTCATGCTCCCACTTAATAAGTGTATCATAATTGTAAGTGTAGGTGTGATCTATCTTATCTGATCTAGGATCAACTCATAGACATGATGCATTTCCAATTGCATATATTCTGTTGAACCCGACGTGAGCTAACCCTTGTTGGATTTGTTCACTTTTTCTTTCATTTATTTAATTTATTTTGAGCATCATTTTTATCATATATTTTTGACATTTTGGATTGATTATGCCGACCTAGCTTTTTATCTTTGTATGCAGGTTGTAGGAATAGACAACTAGATTGACCCAATCGACCTAGTACATGTTTTCAACCTTTCAGACACCTGGCTCAGCCTACTAGGTTGACCCAGTTGACCCTTTATAGTTTCATTACTTTTTAGCAAGTTATTATATAGCTTAATTGATATTATCGACCCAGTCTGCATGTTTTTCAAGCATAATTCCAGGTTCTAGACTAATAATCTTATTCATTACATCTTTGATCCACCAAGGTTCCTCTCTACTTATCTATTTCTTTCCTTTCTATATTTCATTTCATAGTTTTCAGTCTCAAAAACTTCCCTTGCACAATCAACTAGATTGACACTGCCAACCCAATTCTATGTTCGATGTGTTGTCTGAAATAACTGGATCGACACTATTGACCCAGTTTATTTTTAGACCTTACTTCTACAGTACATGTTTGACCCTGTCAACCTTGCTCTATATTTTTTGCATATAGTTTTCACACTATACCTTATTTCAAAGTTAGAATTAACACCATACTTGTTAGTAATCAATTCACACTTTCTTTTCATGTTGTTTGCATGCTTAAAATAGTACACATAGTCTAATTAATGGATTTTCAATTAATCACTTAGTTTCACTACGTCTATTTATGCACACATGGCCAAATCACATAACATAAACAAGCACTTTAACATTTTTCTAACCTAGGCCAACCTACTTGGATTTCATCACCAAGGGGGAAGTTGACTTGATGCTCTGGTCAAGTATAAAATGTGGTTAATGGTATATTATGGCTAAGCACCAGACACCCTTATCATTGTAGTGTGTGAAGTGAGGGGGTAGGACCCAATACCAAGCCTATATCATTGACACTACACTCCTTTTCAACTCAAACTACCTAAAACCATCCTTAGATTGCTATCTAGTACCTTGCTTATAGCCAACTTCCCATCAC
The DNA here is from genome assembly GCA_037957365.1 of Torreya grandis. NCBI lineage: Eukaryota > Viridiplantae > Streptophyta > Pinopsida > Cupressales > Taxaceae > Torreya > Torreya grandis. The sequence goes on from JARHVA010008354.1 coordinate 109,994, forward strand.
ATTAAAAATTATTTTTAATAATCTAATAAACAATCAGGTTGACCAATTAGTTAGCTTGATAGGACCTAGGCTCACAAAGCTCTGACACCAATTGTCAGAATTAAGAGCACAATTGATTACCTTTGTATAAGCAACTAAACACAGAATTTAACCAGAATAATAAGTAACTAGAAATCATAAATAGCACAGAATATGAGAGACAATACACAATTGTATTCAACTCATCCAGAAGGAAATACAATAAAGAGATCACACTCTTCCCACACCTCTTGGGTGTACCAGTAATCTTCCCTCAAGAGTTCTCTCTTTCAATTACAAACCAAATCAACTCAAACACAGAGTTGTTGTTTCAACTAGTCAGTAACAATATTGCTAGTACCACCAAGTACACACACATACTCTAAGTCTGAGTACACCATGTACTCCAAGTAGATCTCACTTGATCTTGCACACCTGTAGATCAACCTGGTTTTGCACACTTGCAAACCTAGATCTTACTTACCATGTAGATCTCACCTGATCTTGCTATATTGTAGATCAACCTGGCCTTTCACACCTATCGACCTAGATCTTACACACCCGAAAGAACCCTTGTTCTTGCCTCAACAAGTCCTTATGATTCTCCCTTGGATAGAACCCTTCTGATTCTAAAAATTACAATATAGCCCCATGAGTCTATTATATAGATCCCATACAAACAATAATTAGACTTCCTAATTACAATAATTAGAAACATAGCTCCAAGACTAAAATTAGTCTTTACATCCAAACATCCGGTTCGTTAAACAAACTGTTCGTGTAACTAACAATTCTGGAACCGCACAGGTGACCGATGTCAGTCACTGTCTGTCTGGAGATAACCGATGTCGACCAATCCACAGCCAATGTCAGAAGCTTCCTGTCTACTCTTGGCTGACGTTGGTTGGCCTGACCGATGTCAGTTGCTATGACACTCAGCTACCTCCTCCATGTTTGCATCAGTGAAGCTTTTAGCTCCACAACCTAACAATCTCCCACTTGGAGATAAATAGTTGCACTTGTACCTGTACCTATACATCATCTAATTTGTTTCCTAACTTGTATCCCTCTTCAATTTCAATCTTGAAGACCAACCACCACACATCTTGTGGTGATACGCCTGTCATCTAAGTCCCCTGTCACATCTGAATCTACATACCCATGTAGAGAAGTCCCTGACCCTACATCACATGTATACATGCTACTGGTCCCTCTCAGATACCTGAGATTCCATTAAACTACTTTCTAGTGCTTCTTTTTTGGATTGGCCACAAACTCGCTGACAACACCCACTGCTTGGGCAACATCAGGTCTAGTACATACCATGCACTTAACCTCATCATGTGAATTGGGACACTGTTCTGTGAACTGTACATCCATAGGTCTACTAACTGATTCTACATCTTGCATCTTGAACCTCGCCACTACCTTATTCATACAATCATCCTGAGACAACATCAACCTGTGATCTTTCTAGTCTCTAGGAATACTCATGCCAAAGAATTTTGATGCTCCCAAATTCTTCATGGCATACCTCTGAACTAACTTTACCTTTAACTCAGCAACTCCCTGCATGTGTGACCCTACAACAAGCATACACACAACATACATTAATAGGATAATGTAGCTAATATTATCCAACCTGGTAAAGGAAACACAACGGTTACATTGACATTGACTAAATCCATGCTTTGTCATACACCTGTCAAACCTCCATTGTCCTACAGCCTGCTCAAGACCATATACCCTAGCCTTCTGTCTCACGTGTCCATTTTCTCTCTTCTTTAACGTGGCAATCCGTTCATCTTTCAATGCTTTCTTTTCGGCTGACAACTCTACCAAATCTCTCATTTGGTTCTCATCCAAGGAATCAACTTCCTCATTCATGCCATGCTCCCACTATTTCTTAGATTCTACCTGCTTTACTTCTTTAAAACTTCTTGGTTCTTGACCATCAGTGAGCAACAAGTAGTTTAAAGAAGGGGAATAATGAATTTGAGGCTTACTTACCCTTTCAGTCCTCCTCATAGGTGTTTGAGACTCCTTGACAGCTTACTGTCTGCCCAAAATCCATTTTTTGGTCAACCCTAGTCTGCACCTGATCGATGTCGATCCCACCTAATCGTTGACGCCAGTTCCCTTACCGATGTCAGTGTCTACCTGGTCACCGATGTCAATTCTCTGACAGAAGTTGGTCGCCACCTGCCCGACACCACCGAGTCTAGTCTGCACATGACCAACATCGGTACCTGCCTATTCGACGTCGGTTCCACCTGATCGACGTCGGTACTTGTGTTTTCCTGTGAGTGATGACTTTTTACTCGTGAGCTTACCTTGGATCATAACCTTGTCCAAACTACCCTGCTCAAAATTATTCAGCCCCTTGAGCTGATCTCTGTTTGTCATCTCCTCCTTGAAAACCAAGGCTTTCTTGTTCTTGTCAAAAACATCAGATGTCTTCTTTGTGCAATAGACCCGATCCTTTCTTGTAGCATGAGTTTCAAGAAACCTCATTTTCTTCTGTTGCTTACAGAAATCTCGATCTATGCTTCCATAATCTGAACTCTTACCTTTTGACTCAAGAACATGCATCTCCTTCTTATTCATGTGACCAAGCCTATGGAGCCACATCTTCGAATCTACATCTGAAGTAGATAAACCAGAAGGAGAATCAGTAATACAAGTAGATAGATAAAGTGTACCTACTTTCTTACCTCTTGATAAAACAAGTGCACCCTTGGAAACCTTCCAAGAATCCGCTGTGAGAGTTACTGTGCATCCATCATCACCCAACTTTCCAACAAAAATCAAGTTCCGCTTTAGGACTGGGACATGCATGACCTCCTTCAACACCCATGTGTTGCCCGTCTACAATTTCAGCTGCACTTTCCCTTTTCCAACCATTTGACAAGGCTTACCATCCCCTAAATAAATCTCTCCAAAGTCTCCTTGGACATATTCATGAAAAAAATCTCTATTTGAGGTTGCATGGAAAGAGGCACCAGAATCTAAAACCCAAGATTCCACTTTATCCAAGGAACATACAAGAGCATCTTGTGCAACAATATCTACAACATCTACTTCTTCATTTCCTTCATGCTGATCTTCAATCAACCTGCAATTTTTCTTTATGTGCCCTGCCTTTCCACAATTCCAGCAAATTATTCTACCATACCTGGATTTGGATCTCTTGCCTATCTTTGACCTTGATTTCCCTTGCTCGATCTTCTCTCTTTGCCTTCCCCTACTTTGAACACTTAAAGCATTACCTGATGATTCACTGTGTTTTTCCTACGAATTTCTTCATTCAAGATTACACTAACAACATCATCAACTTTCAAGATATTTAAAGCAGACGCAGTATTACTAACTGCCATTACCAAACTATCTCAACTTTCAGGTAATGAGCATAAGATAAGAGAGCCTTAATTTCATCATCAAAAGCAATATTGACTGAAACTAACTGATTTACTAATCCATGGAAATCACTAAGATGGCTGTGTACCAATCCACCATCCAACATTTGCAAATTAAATAATTGCTTCATAAGAAATACCTTATTCGAAGCTGAGGATTTTTCATATAAATTTGCCAAAGATTCCATTAACTCTACCATTGTCTTAGCTTGTGATAAGTTAGAAATCACAGATGATGCCAGGCTCAACCTTATAGATCCCAGGGCCTTCCGATCAAGAACCTTCCATTCTTCATCTTTCATATCCGTGGGCTTGCTTGCAACCCCACCCAACAGTAAGTATAGATCTTTTTGATATAGATAGTCTTCTATCTGCATCCTCCATAATTGATAATTCTTGCCATTGAATTTCTCCATTCTTAACTTACTTTCTTCTACCATTGCTTTACTCCCACTCAATCAGAAACCCCTGAGAGTGACCTGTAATCAAACACAAACTTGCTCCGAACTAGGCTCTGATGAACCTGCAAACCCGCTCTGATACAACTTTGATAGGACCTAGGCTCACAAAGCTCTGACACCAATTGTCAGAATTAAGAGCACAATTGATTACCTTTGTATAAGCAACTAAACATGGAATTTAACTAGAATAATAAGTAACTAGAAATCAAAAATAGCACAGAATATGAGAGACAATACACAATTGTATTCAACTCATCCAGAAGGAAATACAATAAAGAGATCACACTCTTCCCACACCTCTTGGGCATACCAGTAATCTTCCCTCAAGAGTTCTCTCTCTTAATTACAAACCAAATCAACTCAAACATAGAGTTGTTGTTTCAACCAGTCAGTAACAATACTGCCAGTACCACCGAGTACACACATATACTCCAAGTCCGAGTACACCATGTACTCCAAGTAGATCTCACCTGATCTTGCACACCTATAAATCAACCTAGTTTTGCACACCTGCAAACCTAAATCTTACTTACCATATAGATCTCACCTAATTTTACTATACTGTAGATCAACCTGGCCTTGCACACCTGTCGACCTAAATCTTACACACTTGAAAGAACCCTTGTCCTTGCCTCACCAAGTCCTTATGATTCTCCCTTGGATATAACCCTTCTGATTCTACAAATTACAATACAGCCCCATGAGTCTATTATATAGATCCCATGCAAATAATAATTAGACTTCCTAATTACAATAATTAGAAACACAGCTCCAAGACTAAAATTAGTCTTTACATGCAAACAACCGGTTCGTTAAACAAATTGTTCGTGTAACTAACAGTTATAGAACCACACAGGTGACTGACATCGATCGCTTTCTATCTAGAGATGACCGACGACAACTGATCCATGACCAATGTCGACAGCTTCCTATCTACTCTTGGCCGACGTCGATTCGCCTAACCGACGTCGGTTGCTGTGACACTCAGCTACCTCCTCCATGTTTGCATCAGTGAAGCTTTTAGCTCCACAACCTAACATAGCTTTACTTTTCAAGTTGTCTACCTACTCTTTATTTAATTATGTGCCCAAAACCTTGCATTAACTAGCATTGGTGTAAGATTTTACTTTATGTGTTCCAATTAGATTAGCCAACGTTAAACCAATTGGTTGTCTATTTCTTTTTAGTACTTACTAATTTTCATTAATTTCAAAGTTAGCTTATTTCATTTTGCAAGATCTATTTTAGGATTTTTGAGTTCTCTATCTTCTGTACTGGATCGACCCAGTTGACCCAATGTTTTTTCTGCCTTCTATACACTATACTGGATCAACCTAGTTGACCCTATATAATTTTATAGTCCCTATTTCTATACTAGATCAACCCTGTATAGTTTTAGTCACATTTTTTTGCCTTTGCTTTCCAATCTCTCTTCTTTTCCCTTCATCATGGACTTTTTGTTGGATAATGATATTGAGTCACAGTCAACAAACATGATGAACTTAGCCAATCTTAATAGGGTCTCCCATAGACAGAGTAGGGTTCCTCTTTTAGATGTTGGTAATGTTCATATTACCACTTGCACAATGAACTATGGGACCCTTCCTCAAACCTCTTCATAACATAATCCTCTTTTTTAAAAACACCAACCTGAGTTAGAGTATATTTCTGAAATGTTTTCTATATCTTTGAATTTCCTCAACATAGAGGAAAGAATCCTTTTACTATTTATAATATAATGATTAGTGGTCAAACTAAAGAGCCTCATTCACCCAATCCTACATTCTCAACTAGAATTGGAGGTGCCACTTTATTTGGTTCTCAACCTCTTCCTTCAATTTTGATTCCTTCTTATGCCATGACTTCCTCTTCTCTAACCTCTCCTACCTGCATGCCTAGTATCTCAACTAACATGGAAGGTTATACATCTAGTGGGCCTCTCATAAGGTCCACTATCCTTAATCCTTCCACTAGTTCATTGATTGCTACCTAAGGCAATCATGTTTCTAGTGCTTCTTCCTCTCAACCATTCACTAGTCCATCTTTTGCTTCACAAGCAAATTTTGCCACTAGTGCCTCTCATTCTCAAAATTCTTCTCAAGCTCATATCAACACTAACAGTGGTACCCAAACCACTAATTCTAACACAAATACCAATTCTAATGCTTACAATGTTAATCAAACACACCAACTTTTGTTATAAACTCTAAACCAAATGACTATATTTCAAGCTCATAACACAAATCGAATGATGAGAATGCAAAACCATCTCCTTAACCTTCAATCTCATCCGTAACCAATGGCTTGGGGCACACATAACCAAAATGTTCCCTTTCCTCCTCTTCAAGATTCTCAAGGTAATCTCATTCCTCAACCTCCTTTAGTCAATAAAACCATTAAACATCTACAAAATGAAACTCTCGCTACATAAATTGCCAACATTGATATAGGAGGTATAACACCTACAATTTCTTATAATGGGTCAACTGATCCTACTCTTCACCTCAAAACATTTGGAAATCTTTACAAGGATTAGGTCAAATTAAACACTTTTCTTGCTACCAAACTCCTAGCCAAAACCCTCACAGGTGATGCCTTGGATTGGTATAATTAACTTAGAGTTCATTCCATTTCTAGTTTGGAAGACTTAGTAAATGCTTTAGTTCAAGAATTCCAAACTAATGATCTTATTGAAAACACTTTGGCCCATTTCATTAATTTCAAATAACATGAGAATGAAAATGCCCAGGCCTTTGTTAAGAGATGGAAGACTTCGTCAAACAAATGTGAACATAACATGGCAGATGACAATCTTTTTCATCTCTTTACAAATGCCCTCTTTCCTAAATTTTAATATCGAGTCCGCACTCTCTCTCCACATACCTTGGAGGAGGCATTTGACCAAGCTAAAATACAAGATTTCCTAATGCATCAATTCAAGCCACCCCAACCTTCTATAGGTCCTCGTGTATTACTAAAGAATAAAAACTGCAATATCACTAATGATGATGTTATTGATTCTTATGACACCATTGGCAATGTTGAAGTTGTTGTTCTTAACCCTTCTTCGAAACCAATTTCTTCTTCTCAAAAATTTAATAATCCTCATTTATCTTCACCTAATAACATTAGTGTTCACAAACCTCTATCTTTGACTAAATTGTTTAAACATCTACCGAAGCCTCTTTTACGAGAGCTTGACCCTACTCATCTTATGAAATCTTGGTATGATCCTAATAAATTCTTTTGGTTTCATGCTGGTTGGGGTCATTCTCATGAGACTTGTAGACAACTTCATATTTTAGCTATGGATTTTCTTCTTGGACCTAATTTTGATCATGATTCCATTATCCATAAGGATCAACAAGACTATGAGATTACTTTCAAGGGCTATAAATTAAATGATAAAACTCAAGCCTTGAATAAAGAAAATGCTCATGTAGATATCTATAAAGATCCTCTACCTAATCATCAACCTATCAAAAAAATCAAGACAAGCCCACCCTTCCACCAATAATGTATAAAGTCTTATTGAACCAACTTCCAAAGAGAATGTGGTTAGCATGACTAATATGTGAAGGGTGGTGGCTTTAATTGATTCCCAACCTATCTACACTCCTCCTTCCCATAAAATGTATCGTGTTATCCAGCATTCTTCTCTAAACCATTTAAATGAGTTGGGGGAAGAAGATCTCATCACTTTTGATGATCTAATTTATGATTCCCCTTTGGAAAACACATCCCATTCTATTTCTACCACTCTTCCATCATCTTCCAATACTAATGATAATCAAGCTTAGACTAAAACTTCTTCTTCTAATTCTTAAAATCAAATTAAACCAAATAGTTCATCATCTCAACATGATTTACCACCTTCTTCTAAACCTTCTTCTTCTTATCAACAATAATTCCAATGTACTTTTGGCTCCTCCTTTCAAGTATCTCTTTAACCATTATGCACCTATATTTAACAACCTTCTTATGGGTTATGATGAGTGGGATCCCATTGTGGAGCTCACTAATCTCCCATCCCAAATTCCATTCCTTGAGCTTATGAAGACCTCTCCACATCATAGAAACTTCCTCATGTAGCTCCTATTTGAGATGAATGTCCCTCATCCTCCCCTCACAGGATGGGAGATAACTTTATCTAGTTCCAAAGATAGTAGTTAGAAACAATGTGAAGAGATGTCTATCCACATTAATGAGACCATAGACACTTATCTTTCTCAAAAATTTCCCATAGCTTATATGATTCTTGATGAGATTTTGCTTCGTGTAGATGATCCTCCTTTATTCATTAGCATCCAAATCAGTGATATCCAAGTCAAACGTGCATTGATTGACAAAGGTTCCAACACATGTGCTACTTCTCTTGATTTCATTAAGACTCTTAGGTATTTTGTATGCAATCTCAAGTCTACATGCAACACATGATAAGGATATGATATAAGGCAAATGCCTCCTCTAGGTTGTGTATGTCTTCCCATTACCGTTCCACCTAACATCATTTGTGTGAAGGTGATGATCTTTAAATTCCCCCTTTCTTATAACATCTTGCTTGGTAGGTCATGGACTCAACGTATGAGATCTATTACTTCTTCCACCTATTAATGCATTAAATTCCCTCACAATGGAGCCATTTATAGGATTCAAGGTGACACTAACCTTTATAATTTTGAATAATTCTCCTACTCTTGAGAATTTTCCAAGTGTTCTATTCTTGTGAATCTCAGCATCTCAACTTTCTTGTTAATTCAACCTGTGGTTATAATGGGCATCCCAAGCTCATTGGTAACATTCCTCTTAACCTTTTATATTATGATGATGATGAGCCCATTGAGATTAACTTAAAGATCAGAACTTCTGATCTCAAACCTCATCTCATCTCACAGCTTCCTACATTCTTGCAATCTTATTCCTACAAACCTCCTTGTGATGACATTCTCATATTCTTGACCAAGACTAGGCATTATATTCACCATGCTTCATCAGATGACAAGGTTATCCCTACCTGTGTCATTGATCTTCATACCCCAGATTATGATGATGGCTATTCCTTAGATGATCCATTATTAGGTGATCTTGTCCAAGATCATGATGTTGAAATTTTCCATTATCATTCTTATTTATTTGAGTCTTTTTGTGCATCTCATTATTTTTCATCACTTATAGTTCTTGAGTTTTCCATTTTTCCACGTTATCATAGGGTAAATATGGTGTTGACACCTCTAGTTTCTGAGGAGCCATGTAGGATTATGCTCATAGATCATGCTATGACCAGACCTTACCATTTTTCTAGGTTCCCTAACTCCCATCATTGCTTTACCCCTGAGGTTAGTGCAACCCTCTTATACCTTCTATAGATCTTGTCGCTCCCTCAGTAGAGCCTACTATAGTTGAGCCTCTTCTTGAGCCTGTTATAGTTGATCCTATTCTTGATCCTATTATTGTTGAGTCTACCCCTCTTTTTGATACTATTGATCCTCATATGGAGCTTAATTCCATTCCTTCCACATCATCACCCTCCCTTGGTGATGGTTTGCTTTCCTTGCCTAAGACGGCTCCTCTACCCACCAAATGGGCTTATGAGTGTTCTCCAGCTTCTTTTACTCATATTTTACCTCTTTTCATGGGTGATTCTAATAAAACCTCTCACAAGCATATATGTTGCTTCTATGGAACATATAACCATTCTTCTACCCATTATCGTAAGTTGTGACAATATATTGATAGCTTGTGTCCTTCTTCCCCATCATCATACAAAGTTATACCTCCCTTGAAAGTACTTCCTGAATATTTTCCTAAGTATGGTAAGGTATATTGTCTATGGCATCTATGTTGTACCCATCACACTAATCATTGTCACATCCTATAACAATTTCTTAAAGATCACCTTATATCCATTCCTGGACCTTCTACCACTTTTCCCACAATTCATTCTTGCAAGAAGGCTCCTCTTTCTTCTCTTATGGCTCCACCTTGGAGTGGTTCCATCACCTCTTGTGGTTCCTTCACCACTATTTGTGCCTCCACCTATGATTCCTTCACTTGTGGATCATCCTTCACCTATGAATCCTTTTCCACCAATGATTCCTTCTTCTCATGTAGATCCTATTCCCATGCATTCTCTTGACCAGCCTTTGCCTAATTTTCCTCCTCAGCATGATCCATTGAGCATTCCTACTTTTTTAGTTGAAGAGATAAAAAAGGAAGTATTTACCCAGTATTCATTGAATATTGATGAGACCTTAGCATCAATTTGATTATAACTTCATAGAGACTTATTTGGTGTATTGGATAATGTGTGTGGATAGATTTACCAGTATTTATGAGCACATGCATGGTGTGCTTTCACATTTTTATTTAGATTGGAAAATTGCTCCAATATTATTTATATCTACTATATCATTTGACATTGTGTCAAATTTTTACTTAACTTATATCATGATTTCTTACTTATTATACTATATCTTGCTTATCTTATCTTTTATATGTTCGCATATGATTGTCTTTACTTTATCATTGCTTTCTCTTCCCTTTTTCATAGAATTTTTCTCAAAACTCTCTTCTTGTATCTTCATGATTATTTTGCTTTCTTATCCTTATTTTTCACAGATAATGTGTCATGGTGATTTGGTTATACTTACCTTGTTCCCCTTGGTTATTATCTCCTTTTACCATGTGATCAATTATCAAACAATCTATCTCATTATTTTCTCTTCTTACTAGTCCACTCTAGATCTCCTTTTACCCTCTTCCTTTTTCTGCAAACTAAGCATATACATGGTTGAGACTTGAGATCACATGCTAGTTCATTATCAAGCCTAAGTGTCCTAGTCAGTCTTTGTCTTTGGTTACTTAGCTTCCTTTAGCCTTAGCCTACAAATCATTCATGTGTATCACTATCTCTTTCATGATTGGTTATTCCAAATCTGTATGGAGGAGAAATTTTAAAAAGCCTATAAAACAAATTTAAAAGCCAAATCATTAAAACAAAAGGTAATGATATCAAAAGACAATGATATCAAAAGGTAAAAATATTCTTAAAAGTTAAATCACACTAAAAGACATGATTCAAAGCACATTTCCTTCTTCTAATCGAATCTCAAACTCCACAGTTGGCCTCATGATAGAGCCAAGGTCCTTTGGGGTGTGGTAGGCTAGTAGATTAGAAGAGGAGAATAAAAAAATCTTTGAGTGCTACCTACTTTCTCATGCAAGTACCCAATATTTGTAGTAGATCGATGACTCTATAAGGGGTCCTGAAGATCAGGGAACACGTCTTGGGAAGGTAGGTCCATTTTTATTTTCTTGTACCAATTTACCTTCATGAGTTGATCTTATTAGCACTCCTATTTGCCTACAAATCTTTGTGTCTATAGCAAGTAGGTTTCCTTTATACATAGATGATCACTAGTCACTTAGTTTTTTTTCATGCTCTTAGCATGCCTCTTGCCTCCTTAGATCTTCTCCTAAGACACCTAAGTAATTTCATTCCTTATATCCCTTATATTTGCTCTTGAGAGTTGTTGTTTAGTATACTGATCACCCTACCTTGGGATTTCATTTATGAGTTACTTTGTAAGACCGCGGATAGGACCCAACCATCCTCACAAATTACCATCTTTTCCTTCCTATTACCCACATCCTTGATTACCTAATTTCCCTATTTATACCACCCTAGTGGTGTTCTCTTTATTGATTTGCAATGTAAGACCATGGATAGGACCCAACCCTCCTCACAAAATATTCTAATACCCAAGTCACCATCCAAATTACATGTGTCAAATTTGAGATAAGATTCAATCGATTATGAAGTTACACATCATTTTACATGCTTTCCAGCTTGATAGTTAGTATGTTTTATGCTTACTTCATTTTTATTTCACCTTTTTATTTTTTGACTGTGTGTAATATTTCAACTATTTTCTTGAATTTTTCATAATTCCTAGCTTGAATTAGTATGACCAATCTTTACAATTTTGTTTTTATTTCATACTTCCCAACATGATTTAGTATGATTGATTGACTTAATTAGTTTGTTTTCATTACCATTTGTGCCTTTTTTCATACCTTCCATTTTATTACTCTGTTTGTCATACTTCCAAACATGATATTTAGTATGATTTTACTTGTTTTAATTTGGTGCAAAAATCTTTCACATTGGTTTAAAAACAAATTCCTATTTACCATCTTGTTTTTTGCCATTTTCTTGGTTCTTTATGCTTAGTCATTTCTTGTTATTACACATTTCCTAGCTTGAAATAGTGTGTAGTACATTTTATTGATTGATTATATATTTCCAAGTCCTTTTGCCTATTTCTTTTTAACCATGCATGTGTCTTTCATAATGCTATAAAATAAACTACATCCCATATATTTCCTATAGCATATACAACAAAGCTAAATACATGTGATAGAAAGAAATTTATCCTAAGCATCCATAGCCTCAACCATAATGAACAATCAGAATCAACCATAATGACAACATACACATCCAACAATAATATGCCAAAATTATCTATATATATTTCATGAGTTTTATACAATAATTGCAACCATATACAATGTCCCAGTTCTATGGTTGGGTCCCATCCTGTCTATCTCTTGGTCTAGCCATGATACCTACTGAGGCCTCAGTTTGACTCCTCCAAATGGTACATTGTAAGGAGGTCATCCAAGATCTCAGCCCCTCTACCTGTTCTTATAGGTGTGTTTCCCGCATCTATGGCTTCATTAGCTGGGTCCATATCTCTATCATCTATGCTACCATAACTAGATGTGAAAATATCTCATTTGCTAGAATCTAACATGCCTATAGCTCCCTAATACCCATCAGTGTTAGTGGTTGAATCTTCTCTTTCTACACCTGTATATGCCTTTCTACCTCTCTAGCTAATTTGAACCAGCTCGCCTGAGATGGGGTAGATAGTATACTCGAATCCTCTAGTGTCATGGGGTCGTATGGTTGTAGAGTCTCATCTAGGACATAATGGAGTGCTAACCTCACTAAGGACCCCCATCTCTCCTCATCATCATCACCTACACCTACAAAAGCACATAAGATGGATATTAGATCACTATCACATCTCATAATATCTATCTATCTAAACAAAAACTTAAGCAATAAATTAACCATCTCTTTTTACTTGTCTATGTCTCAACTATTATGGTCTCACCATCTGCACCACTACCTAGCATAGTTTCCTCATTTGTGTGGCCTCCTATCACCTCCTCTATAGACTACCTCTATAGCTCAAACATATAGCCACTACTCATCTCAATATGGAGATGGTAGTGTTATATTTAGTATCTCTACCTCTACATCCCTATCCTCCTACTCAACTCTTCATCATGCTCGACCAATCCATGGTCACTCATGATGTGGCCTCAGTGTCGACCTCACTACTAGTGGTCTTAGTCCTCTCATCCTCATGGCTCCCTCACATGTCAAGCCCACTACTCGAGCATCAATATCAGTGTCATTAGACAAGGTAGGCCCATTTGCCTTAGTACCCATACCATTAGATGTGACTCTCTCCACCAAAAGTAGTGTCTAATCACCTATGTCCTCTTTGTCCCTGGTGCAACTATGTGCCAACTCACCCATGTAGCTATTATGTGCTCGTATGGTTGCCACACAATGTCTACATGTCTCACAGACTATAGCACTGGCATGTAGGGCATAACCCATGCTACCTAGTATTCCCTCCATCTCTACACTTGAGGTAACCTATCAATGATCACATGGGGTAAATCAGTCGATTGGTACATAGGAAACCTCTCATATATCCAAGTTGTTAGCAATATGATCAACCTCATAGTCCTCTACCCTCTGACTAGCATCTCATACATATCATGTAAGACCTAGATAATCAAGCCTAGGTCGTATAACACTCACTCCTCCAATATCATTCTACTTAAGGCTACCATGAATAATGGTACCTTATCATCTGACTTGTGGCATAGTACCCACTATGTTACAAGGCCTATCACAACCTTTTGGATATCTATAATCTATGATGTATAGACATCAAACATACTCACCCTCCTACCTAGTAGAATCATATTTGAGCCTATAGCCCACATGGCTAAGGATCTCCTCTCCTCTAGACTAGGTATCCCTATGGTCACTTATGCTCTTACTATAGGCAGCCCCAAGATGGTAGGGACATCCCCCAGTGTGATAGCCACCTCTATTATATCCCCATCCACCTCCCATTTAAAGGTGTTAGTCAATTATTCTGAACAACTAAGGAACATGAATAATAAGTCAGCAATGAGGGGGATGTAACACATCTCTGCTATCCTACCTAGACCTATGGATCCTAGTCTAGCCCTATCTCCATTTGATTGCCTATCTAGCAAATTTGGTAACCATGTTGCATCTATAAGTCACCAAAATCTCTGACGACCCTGCACCTAAGAAACAACAAAGGATATATCAGTTCATCCATTTCATGTATAGTCATTATACATTCCTTTTACATTTTAAAGCAAAAACAAGCCTACATTACCTTATTTTATTCATTTTTATCCTTTTCGGTCCTTCTTGACCTTACTTGGTCATTTTAGGCCATTCTAGCCCTCTTTCGGCCTTTTGCATGCTTTTTCGTATCTTGCTAGTCTTTTGGTCAAACTAGTTTAACCAAAATTTTCCTATCTTTTTGCCCAATTGACTCAAAAATCAAGTCAACCACCTTATTTTCCCCTCCCCAGTGCTGAGTTTCCATTTTGGACCTTTTAGACCACTGGCAACTCCAAACTAGGTCTTCAACCTATTGAATGTACAGGGTTGACCCATACCTACTAGGTCAACACTATGGATTCTACCTATTTTTTAGCCTATTGGGTCAACCCAGTGCTTTTTTCCTGTCGACCCCTTGCATTTTCTAGAAAAAGTGCAAAATTATTGCTTTCTACCTAAATCCTTCAAACCCATTTCTTGTCTTCCTATTTACTACTCCTAGAATCTGATTTTGCTTTATTTTTGACATCTTGAAATGCTTAAAATTAAAAATTACTAAAAATTCACTTAATTCAATACAAATTTCAAAATTTGGTCTGTGATTCTCAGTTACATACCTATAGTGCACCTACTGCCACCTTTAGAGCCTCTTCTTGTTTAGCACGTCGTCTCCTCACCATACTAGCTTATTTTCTCTATAAAGCTCTTTTTTCTCCTCTCTCACAAGTCAAAATAACAAATGACTTGTATTTTCCCCTATTTTAAAACACTTTTTCAAAATGCAAAACTTTTAATTATTGTCCTGTAGATTTCTTGTTTTACTTCTATCTTTATTTTTACTCGTCTATTTTGCAAACTATAAAATACATTAGATTTATGATGACATAGATATTATTTTCCACTATCATATGCCTATCTTCCAAGAATTTTGATTTTTGGCTATTTTTTCACTACCTTCTATAGGTTCATCTAGTATTCTCTATATTAGACACCTTCACATTTCTTACAGTCTACTTCTTTAACTACGACACTAAGGTAAGTTAAAGGTATGTGTTTTTCAATTTAGTCCTTTCATTTAACTTATTTTCTACTTACTACACTTTACTTAGCATCAGTTTTGTGTGTTACAATATTTTATCTTGAAGCACCATCCCGTGTTGCACTCACGTGACACACAATGAGCTTCAAGTGGGGCATATGTATACACATAATATTTTCAAACTTTTATTGATTACTAACACTTTATATCTTACAGGAACCTATCGAGTCTCAATATTTCTGAGTGCATGCCTTAAGGGTTGCACCGAGAAAGGGGTGGGTAGACCATCGATGCTTCATAAGATTTTTGTTCCTTTTTCCACCTGCCATCTACACACTTGTCTCATAAAACCATTTACCCTAAGCTTGTTCTTTTCAATCCTACCTCCTCTAGTCTTTTCATCCTTTCATTCCTCCTTTTTTTACCTTAACATCCTTTTAAATTGTTGGTTATACTGGGTCAACTGGGTCAACCGTTTAGGGGTATTATTTACTTTCTTAGCTTGTTAGCCCTTTGGCTGACCTAGCTCAGACTTGGTAAATTATCCTTGAAACCACACTGGGTTGATTGGGTCAACCCCATACAACCAATGTTCCTAGAAGGATTTAGGGCAAGCTCTACCTATATATACAAGGTCATTTCCCACCATTCCATAAGAGAAGATTTATAAGTGAAGTGTGAGCGAACATCTACTTCTTTACCATTTTACTTGAGGAATAAAGCTTAGGGTTTCATATTTTTTTGGAGATATGGATCTTTTCTTATGGAGAAGTCTTTTGGATGCTTAGGCAGGTTGTGTAGCATAGAGATGATTTATCTTGGTTATATTTGCATACCACAATAATCTCTTATGAAGCACCTTGGCCAAGGGAAAGATTGAGGCTCGGTGAATTCATATTCAAAGGTAAGTATTCTAAACTTGATTTCTCCTTTATAAGAGTAGATATATAATGCATTTATATTCTTCTCTCCATATATTTAGGGTTTTGTATACATTGACATGAGTATATGTCTTCTAATACATGTTTAGTTTAATTGTTTGTTTTATTGTTTCTAACCCCCACTTTATGTCACAAGATTTGATGTGCACTAGATTAGATTTTACTTTCTTTCTATTAGTATAAGTGAACATTTTAATCCTTAGGACTCCATTAGGGTTATTGTGTAATTGTGTTAGAGTGTAGGATTTTGAACCCTTTTTAGCATGATTTTTTGTGACAAGTGATATGAGTGATCCCCTAATCGGGTCTAGCAAATCCCCATATTGGTCATACTCCCGCTTAACAAGTGTATCCCAATTGGAAATGTGGGTGTGATTTATCTTATCTAATTTAGGATTAATTCATAGACATGATGCATTTCCGATTGCATACACAAGGAAGATCTTGAGTTCAAAAAGGTTATGAAGCATGTGAGAATCCAGTGAGTAGAGATAGGAGTCCATGGATGGACTATATGTTATAAGAGCGATTAATATTCAAAGGTAGCCAACTATGTATCCAAAAAGATCAATGAGAGAGAACATGTTGAAGGAGAAACATAGTGGTAGCTTGGTAAGATATTTTGGGCAAGATAAGACACTTGCTTGATTGAGTGCACACTATTATTGGCCATGGATGCAAGGTGATGTGAATAGGTTTATTGAAATATGTAGAATGTGTCAATATGCTAAAGGTATATGTAAATATACAAGTCTATACCAACCATTATCAATTCCTAGTAGGCCATGGGATTCAGTTAGCATGGATTTTGTGTTTGGGCTGTAAAAGACTCAAAAAGGTAATGATTTAATCTTTTTGGTAGTTGATAGGTTTTAAAAAATGGATCACTTTATTCTTTGTACAAAAATAAGTGATGCAACTCATATTGTCGATCTATTCTTCAAAGAAGAAGTAAGAATGCATGAGCTTCCTAAAAGCATTATATCTGACAAGGACACCAAGTTTATTGATCATTTTAGAAGACTTTTTGGAGAAAATTGGGGACCACTTTAAGTTTCATTTTATATTACCATATTCAAACTAAATTGATCAATAGAAGCCTTGAAAACATTCTTAGAAGCTTGGTGAGCAATAATCCCAAATAATGGGATCAAGTACTGCTTAGGCAAAATTTGCATACAATGACTCTCCAAATAGAAATATAAGATATATTATATTTTAGATTGTATGTGGAATTCATCCAAGGGGAGTCTATTAGTTGATAAACTTAGGCAAACAAGAGAGAAGTGTTTAAGGAGAGGATTTTGCATCAGTTATGCAAGAACTTCATGAACAGATAAAACAAAAGCTAGAGATGAGTCCAAGTAAATATAAAAAACATGATGATTTGAAAAGAAGAGAAGTGAATTTTGAGGTAGGTGATCTTGTACTTTCTCATCTTATGAAAGAAATATTCCTCAAGGGGGAATATAATAAGTTAAAAATGAACAAGATTGGACATTATAAGGTCTTAAGAAAAATTTTAGCTAATACCTATACTCTGGAGCTTACAATTGACATTGGAATCTAACATATATTTAATGTATCTGATATACATCCTTTTAAATAAAAATTATGTGAAGACAAATCTGATCAGATCATTTATTGGGAGCATCAACTACCTAAGGCACAACCAAATGAACTTGAAGGCATTCTAGACAAGAAGGTGGTAAATAAGACAAGGGATAAAGAGTATTTTAAGTTTTTGGTTAAGTGAAAGAACCATCCACTTGAAGACTCAACATGGATGTCACCTTCATATATCAACAAGTCTAGAAAGAGTGTAGAATAACTCATGAGCAAGAGTTCATGAACAAGTCTTTTGTTCCCTAAGAGTATGATGCAGGTGCATATTGTATACAATTTAATTGGATTGGTTTGTTGTATTACAGAGTATTAGAGGTCATTTTTTATCAATAAAGTGCCTCTATTAGGATTCTTCAGTTATTCAGAGGTCATTTAGAGGTATTATCAAGTTTTCCACATAAAATGAAGATTCAAAATTTTGAAATTGTAATAAAAATTTTCAAGAGTCCTAGCAAGTTGTAGAGGTCTTGAACTTTAGGTGAGGTATCCTTAGGGTATAATGGTATTTTTAAATATATTTTAATATTTTAACCTTACTGAAAATGTTTAATAATCATTATTTAGTCCAAAAACATGAAATGCAATGTATAAGGAGGCTAGATCAAGCATGTACTAAGTTAAGCCTTGATGGTTGAGAAAAACTTTGAGAATAGAAATAAAATTGAAACAAGTTTGGGAATTTGATGAACACAATATTCACCAATATAGGAGGAGGAGAAAACTATATTTGATGAAAAAGAGCTCAATTTAGAAGACAAAGGTGAAAAATATTGAGAATTATGATTATGACTATCAAGAACAACAGGTTTTGTGTGAGATTATAAGTTTATCTTGAATAATATAATGTGTGTTGATTTATATTCAATATCTAGATGTCCTTGAAGTTGTAATACTATATAAGAAATCTTATTTGTTCTTTTTTCAAAAGAAGAAGTTAATTCTTAGTCTGCAAACTCAGAACATAGGGTACTATAAGTGCATAATTAGGTAGTAAAAGAAAGTTCAAGTGTGCTTGGTGAGTGTAAAGTTTGTAAAAATGTTGTAAGGGTTAATAGATATACTATAGGTTATAATAGAAGTGGAATTGATATTTGAAACCACTTAGAACTAAATTTATCCTTAATTTAAATCTCTCGGGTAGGTTGCAGACTGCAAACCACCCTAGAACAAGGTTTTAGGAAGGAAAACTTGGTTTTCTTGGGTTTCATGCATTAAAAAATCCCCAAACTTTAGGATTAGTTGTCATAGGTTATTTTTCAACCATTCCAAGTGGTTTTATAGGGGTTTTATCCTTCAAAGTAATGTTATAGGTGATAGTTTAATAACATGCCTGTACTTTTTAGATTACGGTAAAAGCAGGTTTTGAAGGGACCCCGAAACCCTTTAATAGAATAAAAAAAGATAAAGCATTAACAACCACCAAGAAAAGCAGTCCTGAAACCTACTGAAGAGCAGCATCAAAATCAAGTTTTACAAGGACAGCATCAATATCCAGTTTATGAATACTATTCAGCCCCCTAATATTCCAAGTAATGATTTTCATATTTATTTTTTAGGGGTAAAATCCAAAATAGTTGCCTGCCTACCATCAGTGATATTCTGCATACTTTCTAACTCTCTGGTTTTCTTAGTGGATCTTCTTCCAGGTTTGTCCAGGGAACCAACATCCGGTTTCACCTTAGAATGTTGTTCAGCTCTTTTTCCAGATTTATTCAGAGTAGAAGCAAGAGGTTTCGCCTTAGTTTGCTGATCTATTTTGCTGCTTCTAGTTTCTACCCCCTTAGTATTGATCTTTTTTCAACCCTTTTTCTTTGGTTTAGTTTATGCTTTGAGTTTTCTCCATTATCTTTCACAACTTCTAGGGGAGGAGGCTCATCCAAAGGAAAGTCATTATCAGCATGAGATAACACCTGGATCTCCCTGGACTGAGAAAAAAGATCTCCCTCCTCTGATTTATTTCCGACTTTAGCCAAGAATTCACCTTCCTCTAGCACAATTTTGTCTTCTACATCTCTCCATCGATCTTCTATCCTTTGATAGAAAATGATTTGTTTTGATAGATCTGTCAAATCATCTATTCTTTGTTAAGGTATTATGGTATCTGATTGCAAACCATGTCCTTCTTTCTCAGAGTTTACTTTCTCAAAAGAAGGCTCTTTATCCACCTCAGCATGTGGAGCATTAGAATCTTCAAAAGAAGGCTCTTTATCTGCCTCAGCATGTGGAGCTTTAGAATCTTCATTATTCTTTTGTTCTTGGCAATGATCTTCTTTGGGTTTCCATACTTTCTTTTGCTGGACCTTGGTCTTTTTCCCATCCAAAACACTACTAGGATGATTTTTACTTTTGGAGGGATAGTTTTTAACCAGATGCCCTTGTTTCTTACAAGCATAGCAAGAGTTGGGAAAATCTTCAAAAAAAAAATTCTTGAGTTTTTTTACCAAGCTTGGATATTAGTTCCACCTTTTCTGGGAGATGATTCAGGTCTGCCACTTTAATATAAAGTCTGACACTTTGAAGTTTGGTTATAGAAGTCATAGCATTATCCAATGCCACAAGTTCACCAAAAGAACTGGCAATACCTTTAAAAATGTCCTCATGCCAAAATTCTAAAGGGAGACCAGGAAGTCTAGCCCAAATGGGAGTGGTTAAGAAAAAAGAATCTGATAGATCCATGTTAGGCTCCTATTTTTTAATAGTGAGAGAGCATTTACCAAAAGACCACGGTCTTCCACAAAGAACCGTATTCATGTCTTCCTTACAGTTGAAGATAAATGAGAAGAAACCATTTGACATTGGTGCAATATCTACCTCTCCTCGAATAACCCATTTCCTTTTAACCATTTTTCTAAGAGATTCTAGATCTGGTCTTGCTTCTAAAAATTTGCCCACTAGGGTGAAATCCATGGAGGACACAGAAAAATCGACTAAAGGATCTGGAATAAAAAGTTGAAACTCACCTTTCTCCCAGTAAGACTTAGCAGTCACCGATGGGAAAAGAGATTTTCCAATAGGTTTCTTGCCAAACAAAGATAACCAAGTCCTTCATTCTGAGAACCCTACCTTCAGCCCTTCTGAGGACTTTTCCTTGTTAGAATCAACATTATCTTTCTCCTTTTCGAGATCCTGCCCCAACACATGAAAAGCGGAAGGGGAATCCAATGGGGGGACAAGAACCCCACAAAAAGGATCAGATACACACGAATACTTTCCATTATCCACATCATCTGAAGATTTTGACCCAACATTCTTCTCAACACCCCCTGCAATTCCTCCAAGGTCTATACCTCCTGCCAGATTCTCCCCGACCAATTTCCCGCCTACCTGCGAACTAGCTAATTCAAATTCTGAAAGAGCGCCCATGCATCCTTAATGTTGGTAGTTTAAGGTACATATTTGTTCCTTAATATCCTTGACCATAGATCTCAACTCCTTAACATGCCTGTAGTTACTAAGAAAACAAGGTTTACAATAATTGGAAACTCAATTTTCTCTTGGCCTAGTAAACCAAATTGCCAAAAAATGTATTACACATGGTCTATAAAGTGAGGAAAAGAGGATCCAAATGGTGGTTATTTATGAAGACAATCAAATAGAATTGTTCATTTTGAAAATCTTGCAACCAGAATCAGACCTAGAATAGGCTAGAATAAACCATATTTAAATTGGGTTGAGTCCTTGAATGCAAAAGGATTTGAGGTTTTTAATTATTTTTTATGATATATATTACTTTGAAAAAGTTATTTTCATCATTAATAAGTATGGTTTCCATTGGTAACTCACAAAACCCCAGTTGGCTAAAGGATATTAGGCTACAAGCCTAATAGGTAAGATTATATAATTGATCGAAGAAGACTTTAAAGAATCCCTTGAACCAATGAGGTACCATAGATTATAGCGGGTTATCATACCTAATTCCTAAAATTGTGACCACTTGGTTGTAATAATGTACTTTAGGCATATATGAACCATGGAAGATACAACACAAAGCTTATGTAACCAAGGGTGTCCTAATATCATGCTAAAGACGTAATGTTGTGGTAGAAATAGAAAAGGAGTGGATAATATATTAGGACCCACTTAAAGAGGTAGCACAATGTGTCCCAAAGTAGTTTATTATTTTTCATCGAATGTGTTGACATTTTTTGATGTTTCTTATATGTAATTTTGTGTGTAACCCAATGAGTGGAGTAATGTCATTGTACATTCATCCTCACTTGATCCTTTATCCATTAATACACTATGTGTGGGTTATTGATCAATGTATGCTTGTATAAATAAGGGATGGAAATTATAATCACCATCCCCCATCTCACTATCATCAAAGGTGATCATAGGACATGGTTGGGAGGTTTAAATAATTATATTGATAACTTCATCTAATGGATGATCGTATGTCTCATGATATGGTTGTATATTATAGGTATGATGCACTACTGAATTATCTTTTTTTTTCTCATGGTTTGGGAATGGCTCACTGAAAATATTAAACTTAAAATTTTCATTAGATTATGGCTTAGTTGAGTGGGTTGACCATATTTACACTAAACATGCACCATTATTTATTCCTTATGTCATTACTGTCACTCCATATACTATACTCATCAGAGAGTGAGATATGATGTAGGAAGAGTTCAATAGACAACCCATTTCTACTTGTTGTTTTAATATATTGATGGATTTTCTTGATTTCTATTTTACTTTACAAACCAAGCATACACATGTTATGGTTCTAAAAGGAGTTCTTGAGAGGCATATCAAATGATATAGGTCATGATCTCTATCACAGGGAGAAGTATAACCAGATGTAGCTTTGAATTTATAGATGCAGGTCCAATCATTAGTAATAGTTCAAATTATAACATTGATTCCATCATTAACTGACTTTTATTGTACTATAAACATGATTTTTTATTATATATACAAGATATTTATGCATGCGTTTTTCTTATTCGAATGATTATGTTATATATTTTAATTTTTGCATTATGAGTTTTGTAATTTTATTATTTTTAATGGAATATCTCAACATATGATTATATGATGAATTTGTCATGTTCTTTGTATATTGGCATTTGTGATTGTTAGTATCACTTATGTGATAATGTTCCTCAAAATCATTTTACCCAACCACTTGGGAAAATAAAGTCACTATAATATGGTTGGTGAATCTATTGTTGAACAATTCAAAAGGGTTTTGATTCTTATTATTATAATACTTTGTTAGCTTATACTTTCAATTGATCCATATATATTGGATTCACTTTTGCTTCCATATCTGTTTCAGAGAGGATATAAATACACTTGTATCATGTTTTTCCTTAACATCTATAACCATGCCTTTTTAATATCACCTATATTGAGAGCTTGAATGACCAATGGTTCCCTAGTGTGAATACCTTGGGATAATTCAGTTGTGGTAGAGTGTGAACTATAATAAGGACATTTCCTATTGTTTATTTCTAAAGGTTAATATATCATTCATTTCTTGGTAGGAATATCTTGGGATTTCTTAGTATTCTTAGAATAACTATTAGAAGTGGGAGAGGAAGACCTTGTTATCTTATGATCAAATGTGATAACTCATCTATCAATAGCTTGTGTAAGATTTTGTTGTAAATCATAACAATCATTATCGTGATGTTCATCAATACCATGGTAAGTGCAAAATACTTTATCTTTTATCTTCTCAAACTTGTGAGGTGGAAGATAATAATTTAGAGGAAGAGTAATCATTTTATTATCCATTAACATATGTAAGATATCATGTGTTTTATCTCTAATTGAAGTGGTTATCTTTTAATAGAAGTAGATACCTTTATTTTAGGTGTCATTCAATAAACTGATTATTTTCCTTAGTTTAAACTCTAATTGAAGTGGTTATCTTTTAATAGAAGTAGATACCTTTATTTTAGGTGTCATTCAATAAACTGATTATTTTCCTTAGTTTAAAATGTTTAATGATTGTTCCTTGCTATGAATTGTTATATTATGAGAAAGAATAGGTTTTTTCTTATTAACCTTATTAGTAAAAATATCTTTTATCAATTTATTCTCATTGTAGGAGTCTTTGACAATACTTTTTTCTTATAGAGAAGATGAATTGAATTCAACCTTTAGAGTGGTATTTTTGTGCTTTGGTGAAAGTGGTCTTAATTCACTTGTATTATTACCATCTAGATCACATGTGTAGTGGCACATCCATATATAATTTGTCAAAATAAGTGTAACGATTATGCAATGTTCTTTCTTTAAGTGGAGAAAGAAGACCCTTAATAAATATAAATTATATTTCCAAATCTGAGGGTTGATATGTCAAAGAATAAAGCATTTTTTAATTGTAAAATGTAATCTCCAGTAAACTCATCGTGACCTTGATTTCCGCCTTGTAAATATTCCAATGTTAATTTAGGCATTCCATATTTGTAATAATCTAATAGGAATATGTTTTATAATATTTTAAAGGTAGGTAAATAACCATTAACTATATAACTAATCCAAATCATTTAGTGTTATACTACTATAGAAATCTATTAATAATATGACTCCATCATTGGCCCAATGCCCAAAAGAGCATACACATTATGTTAAATGGTTAGCAAGGTATCCATGACCATCAAATAAGGGAAGCATAAGCATGACAAAGTCTTTTGGGTATGGATTCTAGAGTATGGTTCATGTACAAGGTTGATATTTAATGATATTATCTTTAATATCAACACAGCATGATCAAAGTTGTAAATTAAGAGTTGATACTTTATTTTGAAGGTCTCATATAGCATGCATAATGGACACAATATGGTTAATAGGAATGGTAGTAGTTTAGAAAGGTGCATAGGTTGTAATTTACCATGTACTTGAAACATAGGTATGATAGAATCATCACTATTATCATTGTATTTCCTAGGATGACATTCTAAGACAATATCATTGCATAATTTGGAAACATTTTATATCGTACCATTCGTATCACATGAAGTTTGTAAAGAAATAATATAGATTGCATTATTTTTAATGTCAATAAATTTTTTTGGTATAATTTTACTATCACACTATTTTTCATAAGGAGATAAGGAAATATTATGTTCATATGAATATGTTTGTGTTTCAAGAGAAAGAAGGGGTAACAAATGTTATTTCTCAAGAGAAAAAGAAGAAGAATATTCTACTTTTATATCATTTGAATTATCTATAGAGATAAAAAGAGAACCATATTATGTCAAATAAACTCATCATGACTTTGCTTTCAACCTTGTAAATATTCCAATGTTAATTTAGGAAATCCATGCTTAAGATAATCTAATAGGAATATGTCTTTTAATATTTTAAATGTAGATAAAAAACCATTAGGAATATTGTAGAACCAATCCAAACATCTCGTGTTAGACTCATATGGAAATCTATTAATATTATAGGTTTGTCATTGGCCCAAAGGCCAAAAGAACATGCATATTGTGTTAAATGGTTAGCAGGGTCTCCATGATGATCAAATAAGGGAAGCATGGGCATGATAAATGCTTTTGGGTATGGATGCTCAAATATAGTTCATGTAATAGGTTGGCCTTTAATGATATTATTTTTAATATTAGTATGACATGATCGAAGTTGAAAATTAAGATTTGATACTTGATTTTGAAGGTCTCCTATAGCGTGCATCATGGACACAATATGGCTAGTAAGAATAGTAGTAGTTTGAAAAGGTGTACTCATAGGTTGTAATTTACCATGTACTCAAAACATATGTTTGATGGAATCATCACTATTATCATTAAATTTCCTAGGATTACATTCTAAGATAACATCATTGTATAATATGGAAACATTGCATATTGTATCATTCATATCACATGAAGTTTGTAAAGAAGGAATATAAATTGAATCATTTTGAATGTCACTAAAAATTTCATGTAAAATTTGACTATCACATTATTTTTTAGGAGATAAGGAAATAATATGTTTATGTGTATTTTCTTGTGTTTCTAAAGAGAGAGTGGGTAACATGTGATGTTTCTAGAGAGAGAAAAGAAGAATCATATTCTACTTTTGTATCATTTACATTATCTAGAGAGAAATATTTTCTATTTTTATATCATGTGCATTATCTAGAGAGAAAGGCATAAGAAAAATTTACTTTTGTATCATTTGTATTGTTTAGAGAGAAAAGGAGAATCACATTCTAATTTTGTATCATTTGCATTATGAAGAGAGAGAAAAGGAGAGTCACATTATACTTTTGTATCATATGCATTATGTAGATAGAAAAAAATAAAAACACATATTTTGTATCATTTTCAATATATATATCATGGGAAGTTTCTATACATGTAAGATCAATGTTGTCATAACTTTGATTTATGCATTGTTCATTGTTCTTGTGCTTTTGTATTTTATAACACTTGATGCAATGAAGTGCAGTAGTAAACTAAAAAGATAACTAAGGTGTTTTCTCAAATCAAGATTCTTTAGACTATAACTCATGCAACATATGAGGAATGGGAATTTATGCATTATTATTATGTTCCTCGTGTTCTAATGTATAATTAAGAGGAGAGTCTAAAGAAGTAGTAGGGGAGCTAGGCTCTTCTTTTCAAAATTAATATATTCATCCTTCTCCTCAGTGTAGGCTTCTTCATAATTATAATCATAGCCATTACCTTCACAGTCATATTCCTTATATACATTATTAGCATTTTAAATAATATAATGATCATCATTAGTCCATTCACAAAATAATCATAGGGTATAGAATTACTACAAAATAGAAAAACTAAAATATGGAGAGTATTAGAGTCCTTATTTGAGGTAGACATTTTGAAGTTACCCAAGCTTAGGATGGTAAGAAAGAGAAGAATATGACCTATTCCTAATACACACTCCCACATGGATATATAGGAACATGGAAGTAAGAATATAGGGAAGGAAGAAACCCTAAGGAGAATTTATGTGTTTAGAGATTGGTAAATTCCCTTGAAATATAAGGTTAAAAGAAAGTAATTTTATTATCAGATATCAAATCTGAGGTCAAAAGAAAGTGATTTCAATGTCAAATATTGTATCTAAAGTCAAATAATTTAATTTTAGTATTAGATGTTGAATGCAAAATGGAAAGAAAGTTATTTTAGTGTTAGATATTAATGAATTTTTCTTAAACCCTAAGACAAAAAATTATAAGCAATGTTAAAATAAAATGTATGGGCTCACCAATATGTTTTATCAAATATTAGAATTAGTTTAGATATTAACTCTAACTAAGATAAAATGAATTGAAGGGTAACAAATATTTTAGATGACTTGTAACTAGCAAAATGAAAGTAAAGTACTAAAATAGACAAACCTTGAATGAATGGCAAAAGCTAATTATGAAAAACACAAAGAGGACAAGAATACTTAGTTGATTAATACCTATTAAGTTGACTGTGTGTGACTAAAATATGGCTATAAATGATCAACTCAGACCTGATTATATGTGTGCAACTAAAATTATAATTGCAATTATTCTAGGTCAGAATTGATCAGAAACGGTCAGGATCAAATGCCACTCTTTAAACCTATAGGTTGATCTTGAATTGCATGGGAAAATAGAAAAATAATGGTTCAATCACCTCTGCCTTCTTTAAATATTAATGTATGTGGAATTTAGACTTCTGGTTGTATGTAGATAACCTATAAATGACCTCTTCAAGATTAAAACCCTACTAAGACTTGTGATAGCTTAAAACTTGCAAAACAATAGGGGGAGGGTAATCGGTTGAGGTGACCCTGATCATGTCCATGATCATTGAATTTTACCTACGTATATAGAGTAATTCGAAGAGGGAATCAAGCTTCATGTAGTTATCCCACCTAAAGTGTTTAGTGTGATATTGCTCTTTTCTACATGTATGCATCTATAGATGGAGTGAATACTCGATAACGTTTTTATTAACCTAAATATAATATACTCATGACTTGGATAAGAGATAATTCAAGTGAATAAGATAAAATTTGAAAACAATATGGAAGCTTTTCTCAGTGTGCAATAGTATAAATGTGCCTAAATAATGAAATATCTAAGTAGTAGAACAAGAGTCTTAGATATGCATTTATAGCAATTCAAATGGGTGAAACCTCATGTTACACACCCTAAAAATATGGACCAAAATTTAAGGAAGGTTTTAATTTTTAAAAAGAGTTATTGTTAGGTAAAGGGTAAGATTGACTTGTAAAGGTCAGGATTGACTTACGATCATGACTTTTGCATATTGATTCTAACCTGGGAAGGGTAACATTTGATCTTAATAATTTGAAGTGTCCATATATATGCTTTGGAGTGTTTTTAAAAATTAAAAATATTTTTGTAGCTATAAAACAATAACTTGAAAGGATGGGCCCTTAAAATTAGTTAAGATAGAGTGAGGTGGTGAAATACAACTAATTTAAGTGTTCAAGTCAATTAAGGTAAATGTGGGACAAAACTAACATTATTAAGTATTCATGAACAAATTTGAGTTTCAAACCTAAATTAGACTCATATACCTCATAAAATTCATGTTTGTTTGAAAAATAAATTGCAATATACCAAAATATGTGATAAATAACATATATAAAGAAGTGAACTAGGAACTCATGTCATGTTTAGGCCATGAATTTTCACTTTTTAAAAATTATTTTAAATGTTTTTGTATTTTTGACATGTTTAAATGTTTTTTTATTTTTTATAGATTTGTTTAATTTTTTTGTAATTACCATATCATCCCATCAATGGGAGGACCATAGTGCATGTTTGTATTATAGAGTTGGAAGATGATTTTTTATGGATGAAAAGTGTTAAATGTAGATGATTTTTTATTTGAGCTTATATCCTCTGTGTTTTCATTATATCATCCTTGATATAGTTTTCTCTTAAATCTAATTCATGAGCAATCTATTCCACAGTCTTTATCTTTTGCACAGTCCAATGTATGTGCAAGTTTTGTTCTTTGTCTTATTATGTAATCTTTCTTATTTGTGTATTTATTTTTATCTTATTATCTTATAATTACACTAATCTATAAGGTTTTTGTGTTGTCTTTTGGCTTTGGAACAATTTTTTTATATTATTGAATGCACGAGTTGAATGCATAGGATCTTTATTAAATATGCAGTCTTTTAATGATCTATGTAATTTACTTCATTGCAATCTTTTATTACTTTTCTTTGTGCTTGGTTGAGATTTTAATTTATTCATTTTCATACATGTGCACTTCATTAGTAGTATTTAATTCCTCTTTGTGACCGTAATGCTCTTTTTCACTCTTATTTGAGTCTTACTTTTATTCCTAGACTCTGCCTTTTCCATTTCTTTTTGTTTTTATCCAACTTTTGGTGCTTCCATTCTTCCTAATGCCCTTATCTTACTCTTCTGAAAAAAATTATTTGTTGTTTATATTCTTGTTGTGATGTTACAGTCTTCATCGTAGCTTATACATTTTAATTTTCATGTAATGTAATGCTTTGTTATATATCTCATTTGCTAAGGATAAGCTCAAACCTTTGCTTATCGTTCAACTGTTTTGTTTTGTTTTTTTCATGTTTTTCTAACTCTAAACAATTTCAAAAACAAATAATAACAATGGTTTCCTTAATTTTCAACCCATTCAACTTTCTTTTTGTCGATATTTAGTCTTTCAAAATAATATAAGCTTTCACAAAACTTAAAAAAAAAGATACATGCATTTGGGTTGCCCTTTTTTAAATTGTCCATCTAAAAACAAAACAAATGACTTGTTTTTAGAGTTGTTATTAATATGCATTTGTATTATTATTTAAATTAATTGTCTTTTTGTATTTAAATCATTTAGTAACAAGTGGTGATCATTTTTTAAACCATAAAAATCAAATCATAATCACAATAGATTAGTTTTGGTGTGGACTTACATATATAAGTTAATTGATCTCATCTTATTGGCTCAAAAATTGTAGTTTTAAAACCACTTTAATTATCATTTTTGTTATGATTATTGTGATGAATTTTAACTCTCTTGCAACATTTTTTATAACCATCTAGTTTTTTTTTTTAAATTATTTTGCCTTTTGCATTCTTTTCAACGTTTAACATTTTTTTTCTTGACCAATTCCCTATTTTTCGATTAAGATTATCATTTTATTTATTTTTTGGTATTTTTGTCCCTCCTCCCTGTAGCTTAGGTGCCTTGGTGATTTTTTAAATTTCACTTTTAGTATTGGGTGAGATTTTATAGAATAATGATTCAATTATTTCTTGAATTTAAACTCACATTAACCAATTACCACCTTTGAACATCACAAAAGTAATTCATTTTCACCTTAAAACACTTGGGTATGCGTAGTAGATGGCAAAGACCCCAAACTCGATGAAAAAATTAATACCAGTGGTGTCTAAGAGAGAAGATAGGAAAAAAATGAAAAGGTCTTAAGTTTGATTGACATGGCTATGACTTAAAGTTTCATTGGCACATTGATGGTTGCATTATTGCATCCATTGCTTGGTCTAAACTTAAAGTTGTTTATGATGTTGTGAAAATATCCAAAAAAAATTAAATTCAAGATCAACTTTTAGATTTGAAATATAATGATTTTAAAACTATAGATGATTTTTTGACAGAGGTTTATTCCTTGCATTTACAATTATCTGGTTTGGGTGTTAAAATTTCAGATTTCCATTTAATTCATACTATTATGAAAAAGTTCTTACCTAGAACTTTTCAGCTTTTCACTATAAATATTCCTTCGCAACTTGATATTTATACATTAGTACTTTGTTGCATCAAGAAGAACAAAAATTAATTCAATTTGATATTCTAAAACTAATAAACGTGCTTTTGTATCTAAACACCAACATAAAAGTAGCAAAGATAATTCTAAGTCTCATAGTGGAAATGACAAAATAAACCACAGGTCTAGCTCAAAACTAAAGAAAAAGTTAGAATGCAAGTATTGTAATAAAACTAATTGTGATGCAGATCAAAGTTTTTGTAAATATTGAGACATTAAAAGTGGTAAACTAAAAGCAAATATTGTTGCTATTACTTGTTTTACCTTTTGATTTAACACTTTTACATGTATAACTTTTACTTTGTCTATTTTTATTACTTATTGTTTGGGAAGTTTCTCAAGAACAAATGTCTTTCTTTTTGGAGCTTTTGTAAATGCATAACATTTTATTCGCATAATACTTTATTAAATTTGCACATATGCTTCTCGTTATGCTTTGACTAACTTCCTTTTGCATGTTCAAAATTAGGCACTTTGGAAGTTATCTATTTGCTCTTCTTAGACCTATTTTTTATTAAATTGAATATAGATCTTATTTTATGGCATCCTTGTTCTCTTAACCTAAAGACTTGGTGTTATCCTTTGTGTTTTATAGTTTCTTTTGGATCATTTTTTACCATCTCCTTT
This sequence comes from Torreya grandis, assembly GCA_037957365.1. Lineage (NCBI taxonomy): Eukaryota > Viridiplantae > Streptophyta > Pinopsida > Cupressales > Taxaceae > Torreya > Torreya grandis. Next base: position 141,364 of record JARHVA010008354.1, read on the forward strand.
TGTTAGTATTTTTTCCAAGGTAGATTGAACATCTTTCTTTCCCATGAGGATTTTTGGAGATTTTTTATGATCACACCTCAACCTTTGCGCCATTATTGGAAAATCCTTTTTCTTTCTTCTCTCAAATTATAATCATTGTAATTATTTTTGAAGTAAATTTTCATTAAGGAGGAGAATTATGTACTGTCAACTCCCTTCTTTATTTGTAAGTTTTTTCCTCCACTTTTATGATCCCAAATTAAGCTTTAGGGGGAGTGTTGGAGATTAATCTTAATTAGGTTCACTTTTATCTTTCCTAAGTCTTTAGATGTGTGTATAATTTATATTTATATGAATTTTATTTCACATAAATCCATATTTTTTGAGGTGTCTCTAACCTCTTTCTCTTTTGTAGGGTTTTAGGAGTTACTTATGAAAGTAACTCCTCCCCTCACATGTCACACACTTCCCTTCACTTGCTAAGGGAATGGGACACTTGACACATACCTTGTAAGTTCATGATGCGATTACTTGTAAATCCTTCTCCCTTCTTCTTGAACTATTTAAATATGTCTCTCCTCTTCTTTTCTTCACTAGATACTTGAAGCTTTCTTTTTACTTCTCGAATTCATCTTGCTTTTAAAAATTGTGTTGTGAAGATTTTGTGGAAAGCCTTCTTAATTATCACATGATATTTTTTATGATTAATTTGGTTTTCCACTTAAAAACCCACATCTAACTTTGTGGTTTGATCTTTAAGAAGTATTCTTGACTCTTTTTTATTCTAATTTTCTACATTTTCAATGTTATTGATGATTAATTCTAGCATAAATTTTCACATTGAAAGAGGAAGATGTGCATTTTAGGCATGGTTTATCTATGAATTATCTATATTTTCTTTTGTACCATGGTTTTTGAATGGGTTACTAAATATTTTAAACTTTGCATTGTTATTTTTTGGTGGTTTTACTTCTTCTATAGATGTGTTTAGCTCAATAATATTATCATTGATAATATCTTGCATCTTATGCCTTATCCTGAAATACTTGTTTATAGAATGTCAAATACATATATGGTAGTCACAATATGTGTTATTATCAAATCCACTGTGTTGAGGCTTAGTTATATCAACTTAATCATGGAGAGAGAGATATGATATTGTCGTTAAGTATTTTCTATAGCAAGAGATGAGGAGGTTGTGGTAACCTTGAAAATTACCTCCTTGATGGTGTTATCAATTGAAGCTTATTTATTGGCTGTGATATTACATTGGCTTTTAATTTTGCTTCATTATTACTTTCATTGGATTTGACTTTATAGTTTGGTTTGCTTTGAGACTTGATATTTGAAATAGATGAAACATTTTGTGCATATTTGAGCTTGTTCAGAGTTATGAGCTTGACTTCCCTTTCTTTGATTGTATGACATAACTTATCAAAAATATTTGAATTTTTTGAACATGATAGACTCATGGAGTGGTGTTGGAAAACTTTGTGTAAAGATATATTGTATTCCATTGTCTACCATAACAGTTTTCATCTTTGATAACATAGGTTTATACTGAAGAACATATTTATTGATTGGCTCATTTGACCCTTGCTTAAGTTTTTCAATTCGTGCATAAGATAATTTTTCACCAATATGGATAGAGAAGTTTGTTAGTAACTAATATACTAATTGTTGAATGCTTTAACTAATTGTAGTGGGAGATCATAGAACCATTGCAAAACATAGTGTTTGAGGCTTATTGAAAATAGCTTGATTAGAAAAATTTTATTGTAAGCATAATCCAAGCTTTTTGCATGGAATGATTGAAGATGTTGTTCGGGATCACCTTTACCTTCATAGAGTGGAAACTTGAGAGATAAAAAACTTGTTGGTAATGTGTAAGATGTTATCTTAGGTGCCAAATTATTATGAGCAAACTATGGGAGTCTATTGAATGACTAAATCTAGAGACACCTTGCTCTAATTGAAACATTTTAGTATGTAAGGTTATAACAATTTTCTCAAGAAAGTATGCATTATGTGAGGTTGGTGGTGGACCATGTGTGATGATAAAAGGATGTACATATGATGCCTATGTAGAAATATAAATATGAATTTGTTGAAAACCTTGTGATGCTTCCATACCTAGGGATGATGTCACATATGTAAGTGTAGGTGTTGATATAAGAATACAAACAATAGTAGAAACTAAAGCATCTAAAATGGGAGTATGAACAACTCTAAAGGAAACCTCATGTTATTATGCTTGAGATGATGCAATATTATCTTAATGTGTAGTCCTAGATGTTATGAATAATTTGACAACCTTATCAACCTGTTTGGGACACTGTCCAAGTCTTTGGCAAAATTGGACATTTTTTTGGCTTGTTCAAGATCTACCTCATTAAGTTCCTCGAGATAAATTTTAACGAATACTTTAATATTTTATTGATTTTAATGTATAGGTTCATTATCTTGATTATCATTTTCATCATTAACATCAACATCAATTTTTACATAAATTTAAAGAGTTGTATTATCATATTGATAAAAAATATATTTATGTTATCCATTTTAGAAAAGATCAGAGGAATTTAAATGTGTTTTGTATGGATTCAACTTAATATAACATTGTGACTTAGAGGAATAAAGGAGTTAGCCTTATTGAGTGGTAAAATAAAAAGAAAATGGGTGTAACTAGACATGGTGTGTTTACTTTATAGGCTCTCGAATATATTGATCCTAATTGTAAAATAATGAACATATGGAGGTTTAATCATTCCATAGCTGCATTATCCCATCTCTAGAGTACATTGTAATTAACTTATTAGAATTAACTACTTATTGATGCACTACAAAAAAATTGGTCGAAGGTTTTTTATAGCTCAAAAGTAAAAACTTAGTCATTTTTTATGTTCTACGAGGTACATGAGAACTAAAATTTGTATTTAGGCATTTTCTAATGGCTTGAGTATTAAGAAAATACCCCTCACACCACATTGTAGGTAAAACCAAAGACCGCTTCACCCATAACAAATGTTCTTATGAGTTTTACAATTGTTACAACATAATTTCGAGAAAATAAGCGAAGAAAGAAAAATGAATTGAATTAAAATTTAAATATGAAAATTAAATTAGAAGAATTTTTTTTTTTTCTAGAAATCAAAAATCAATCTAAAATCCTAGGATAAAAATTAAAAAAGGCTAAAAAATGTATAGGTTCACCAATATATTTACTTTGTTTTTTATATAATAATTAATATATTGTAAAATAGGTAAACTTGAAAGAGATCAAAATCATAAAGGTATATTATTTTGATAATTCTAATTAGTAAATCCTAAACATGAAAATATGTTATTTTTGGAAAACGTAGGAAGAAAACAACTTAACTTGGATTTGGTTCCTTATTGATTATTTTGGAAATCTAACAATGGAAATTAGTAAGAGAATATATTGTGACTATTCAGAATCAGAAACAAAATCTGAAGATGCTTCTAGACAGGTCTAGAATCCTTGGATAACAATAAGGCATGCCATGTCTATTGACTATTAACTTGTTTGAGTTGACTATAACTGATAATGAATTTTAAAAAAAAAAGTAAAAATGTGATAATGTAGGATCAAAATAAGAATTTGTGAACATATCTGAATAGGATCATCTTCCCTAGACAATAGTTTAGATCAGTCACATATGTTGACTATGGACTTGTCCACATTGACTATGGCAAAAAATATAAAAATTAACTTATGCACATGTTTCTATGAATTATGTTGAGATATTTATATTCAAATTGTGCTATTTGAAAGTCATTATTTTCTCTTCTTTGTTTTAGAAACCCTAGGGGTATTTTTGAGAGTTAAAACCTATAAAAAGAGATGATTGTAATGGGTTGAGCTTACTTCAATCACCCCCTTAAAAATTAAACATTTCCTAAAGAGATTATGCCAGAAATGTTCATTAATAATATTAAAAATATAGAAATGAAGAAAATCTAAAATCAATAATACCTCTCAAGATGTAAATCATAAGGTGAGACAATAATTTTAAAGTGAAAAATCGAACATATCAGAGAAAAACTTATGTGATCTATAAGAAGGCTTGTCACCGAAATATCCACAATTACAACTTTAGAAGCAAGATGAATTTGAGAAGAAGAGAGAGCTTCAAATTTTTAATGATTAATTAAGGAGAAGAAGGCTCTTTCGTAGAGCAAGAAGAAGAGAAAGAGAGTTACAAGGAATCTCATGATTACCTTACAAACCTCCTTCGTAAGTACCAAGTGGCCTATTCCATTAAAGAGTGGAGGGAAGTGTGTGATATATGGAAAAATGAGTTACTCTTGAGAATGGTTCTCAAAACCTAAAGAAGAACAAAGAGGCAAGTGATACTTCATATAATCTAGATTTATTTAAATTTATAATTCACATAAATAAAATTTCTACACACATAAAAACAATCAGGATAAATAAATTATTCTAAATAAAGGGTAATACTAACACACCTTCTCAAATTTTATTTAAGGGTTTACTAACAAACAAGAAGGGAAAAAAATTACTAACTCTTCTCCTTGATGAGAGTTTCCTTCAATCCTAACATATTACAAAATAATACAATATTTTCTTTACATAATGACTTAGTGAAAATATTATCTATTTACTTTCAAGTAGGACATAAAGAGAGAAGAATTTGATTATTTTCAAGTTCATGCTAAAAGTGATGTTGAATCTCAATGTAATTGGATCTGATATGAAAGCCTAGAATTTTTGCTAAGGCGATGTCACTTTGATTATCACTAAAAATTAGAGTAGTCAAAGATTAAGAGTGGCCCAAATTTGCAAAAAGTCTTTGAAGCCAAATAGCTTCCTTGGTAGCATGATTGCAAGATTTATACTCAGCATTTGTGGAAGACAAAGATATAGCTATCCAATTTTTAATATTCCATGAAATTGTGCTAGAACCCAAAGAGAAATAATAGCCACTTATGAATCTACGGTCATTAAGATCACCAGCCCAATCAAAATCAGAATAACCTATCAAAGATGAATTTTATAAAGATATACTAGATGTCAAAAATTAGAAGACCTTTAATATAATGAATAATTATTTTAGTAGCTTTAAAATGAGTAATTTGGGGTTTAGACAGAAAAGAAGAAACTAATTCAACATAAAAACAATATCAGGACAAGTATGAGTAATATAATTCAAATTGCCAATTAATTGTCTATAGAGAGTGGAATCAACATTGTCAATTTCTATGTCATTAAACAATTTGACACCAAATTCACAAGAGATAGAAATAGGTGTATAATATATCATAATAAACCTATATAACAATTCATAGACATATTTAGATTGAGAAATGGAAATGTTATCTTTTTGTTACCAAACTTGAATGCCTAAAAAGTAATATAAGAGACTCAAATCAGTCATTTTAAAGTATTTTGAGTGAAAAAAATCATGGAACTATTACTACTAGTTATGATTAAATCATCATCATATAAAATAATGATATCTATGCCATTTGAAGTGTTTTTGACAAAAATATTAGGATCATTAGAGCTACGAGTAAAATCTTGAATTATGAAAAATTAATAGATTTAAGAGTACCATTCTCTAATATATTATTTCAAACCATAAATGGATTTGTTTAACTTGAAAACAAGATGTCAATTGCCTTCATTAACAAAATTAGGAGGTTGAAACACGTAATTTATTCATGAGTCACCATTTAAGAAAGCATTCTTAACATCCATTTGATAAATAGCTCAATGCATGTGAGTAGTTAAAACTAATATAACTTTAGTTGTGGGCATCTTAGCTGCATGTGCAAAAGTTTGATTATAGTCAATTTCTTCAATTTAAAAGAAACCTATAGCAACTAATCTAGCTTTATATTTTTCAATTTGATTATCAGAATTGATCTTAGTCTTTAACAACTATCTACAACTTACAAAATGATGTCCTTTAGAGAGAGGGACTAAGTCCCAAGTGTTATTATAAATCAAAGTTGTATTCATCATGCATTGCATTTTTCCAATGAGAGTGACTTTGATCTTGTTTTAGTGTTTAAGAATCATTATTATTCATAAGTTTAGACATCACGCCATAATTACAAAATTATTGTCTAGTTCTACGAGTATTATTAAGATCTACATCAATTCGAGAAGCTTCTAGAGTAGTCTTGGCCTACTTAGGCATATCTTGTGGTGGAGCAAGATTAGAAGAAGGAGAAGGAACATTAGGAATAACAAGGTCATTATGAAAAACATCATTATGATCATCAATATATTTAAAAGGAAAAGAAGCAAAAACTATATCAAGAGAAATTGAATTGGAAGCACAATCAAGGACACCATTTTCAACAATTTTAACATCTCTATTAATCTTGATTTTGTTAGTTTGAGGATCATAAACTCTATAAACTTTGGAGGATTCCTTATAACCAAAAAATATAAAAATGTTTGCTATATAGTTTAACTTCTTTTGTTTTTTTCATGGGAATATGAATAAATGTATCACAACCAAAAACACATAAATACTTTAAATTAGGTTTTCTACTACTTTAAGTTTTTTTAGGAGAAATATTTAAAACAAATTTAGTGAGAGTCCTATAAATTAGATAGACATCAAAATACATAGCTTCAACCCAAAACTTATAATGCATATTTTTAGCATGCAACATACACCCAACTGGTTCTGCGTTAGTCTTATGTTTACATTCCACAACACCATTTTGCTTAGGTGTGTAAGAAACAAATTTTTTATGTTGCTTACAATATGCAAAAAAAAAATTATTAACATATTCAATGCCATTGTTAGTCTGTAATATGTGTAAAAAATAACTAGATTTCTTTTCAATAAATACATGAAACTCGATGAAAGTGTCTAAAACTTTATCTTTAGTTTTCAAGAAGTAAATCCAAACTCATCTAGTGCAATCATCAGCAAAAGTTAAAGCATAATTTTCAACTATTAATAGAAGGAGTTTGCATAGAGACTAAGAGATCACTATGAAATAAATGAAAATTTTCATTAACACGTCAGTATTGATTCTTAAGAAAAAATTCTCTATGAATTTTACTAGCCATACATTTACTACAAACAAAATCAATAGAAAAAATTTCAGGCAAATCTTGCACTATATTGAGTTTATGCATAAGTGCAATACTTTAGTAATTAATATATCATAATATTTCTTGCCATTAGTTACAATCAATGAAAACAAGCAAAGCATGAGTAAAAGAGGAAGAGGAGGAACTAATAAATTTGAACAAGTTATCATTGTCTAAAAAATTAATAACAACTACTTGAGAATCTTGTTTGATAAATTTAACATAACAATTGTCATGAAGTAAATTTAATTTATGGTCCTGTTTGTATAATTTAGGAACATAAAGTAGATTCAAATTTAAATCAGGAACAAACAAGATATCATGTAATTCATCATTAGGGATTTGAACAGTTCATATAGATTTAATATTTCAAGAAGCATGATTTACAAGACTTAAATGATTGTTAGAAAGATTTGGTTTTAAATAAGTAAACAACTTGGTATTAGATGTCATATGTTGGGTAGCACCAGAATCAATAATCCATTCAATAGGAGAAGTATGCAAAACACAAGTAAAAATAGCTTTAGTATTAGACTTTGATTTTTTTTGAGTCTTAATGTTATTAGTGCTTGCATTTTCTTTGATCTTAAGCTTTCTAGTTTTAATATCACATTTTTTCTTAAAATACTAATTTTATAATGCGTGTTTTTGTGATAATAATTACACTATACCTTTTTCTTGGGTTTTAAGTTAGATTTTTGATCTTTTTGTCATGTGTATTATTAGACTTAACATGTTCTTTGCCATTTTTGTGTTGGTGTTTAGAAATAAAATATGTTCATTAGTATTAAGACTACTAAATTGAATTAACTTTTGTTCTTTTTGACACAACAAAGTACAAAATAAATCAAACGTCAATAGAGTAGATAAAGTAAGAAAAACTAGTTGCGAGTGAAATGTTTCAATAGGGTTATTCAAACATCAAGTGGGTAGACCAATTCTAAATAAATACACATAGGTAGTTGTAGACCTATAGGACTACTCAAGTAACTATAGGATTATCAAAACCTAATATAATAATTTGTAATAAATAACTGAAAAGGTCTGGACAAGTATTTTTTCATGACAATGGTGAATTAAATTTAATTCTGAAAGTTTAAAATCTAAACCAGTTAATTGAGAATGCAAAGAGTGAACTTTAATTAAGAAATCATCCATAGTTTTGAAGTTATTATACTTAAAATTAGAAAGTTGATCACAAACTTGATTTTTTCTAGATTCATTCACAACATCATAAATAGATTAAAGTCAAGATCAAGCTTTGGATACCAAAATACAACCATCAATGTGCACATGCAATTCGAGGGTCATAACCATGCTAATTAAACCTAAGGCCTTTTCATTTTTTGCTTACCATTTTTCTTAAACATTGGTGGTAGTAGTCTTTTTATCGAGTTTCGGGTTCTTATTGTCTACTACGTGCACTAAGTGTCTGAAAGTGAAGATGTATTGCATATGTGATTTCTAGAAATGATAATTGGTAGACGTAAGTTTAAATTCAGGTAATCATCGAGCCATTATGCCTCGAAAGCTCACCCAATTTCAGAAAGTGAATATACAAAAAAAATCACTAGAAACTTAGTGTGTGCGAAGGAGGGACAAAAAGTCTAAATAGATGGGTTATTATTGAAGTGCAAAAAACATGACAAAAAATAAATGAGAACCAATTTTTTTTGAGAATTGCATAAAAACACAATAGTTCGAACGAAAAATATAACTGAAGTGATTTTGAAACAATTACAAAGTTTAGATGCAAAAAAACAAATTTACCTTAATCAAGTTGAACAATTTGAAAGTAGATTACCGATTGAAAAAAAAATACCTTTTATAAATAAAGGTTTTTTTTCCCTAAAACTAAAACTAGAGCTGAAGTTATTGAATTTGAAAAGAAACTTACATTTAAAAAAAAGGCAAGCAATATGTATCAATAATGGTTTCATTTTTGTTTTGAAATTTTGCTTAAAGAACAAATCTCAATGCATCATAACCAAGGTAAGAGCATTATAAGAGTTTGAATGAGCTTAATGTTTTGAAAAAAATTGAAATATCATTTAACGCTGAAAGATATTAAAGCTGAAGTTTATACTAATACTTGAGCTAAGTTAAAGTGAAATAAATTAAAACAAAACTATCCGTTATGAGAAATGAAAACTATCACTCTAACATAATAGAAATTGTACATAAGCTTAAAAAAATAAACAGTTAGTGCCAAACAACAATAAAAACATGTTACTATTGTTATGAAGAGAGAATGAAAGTGCAATAAAGAAACTTGATAGAATAATGATTAAAATTAAACACAAAGGACTTGAAAAAAAACATTATTGCAACCAGAACAAGCTAAATATAGTCAAGGATCTTAAAAATGTTACGCAAGAAGGAATAAACAACACTAAAAACTAGGAAAAATAAAAGCTAAGAGATAAATAACAACTAGTGGAAGAACAAACAAAAAAGGCATTACAATTGCGCACAACATAGAAGGTAAATATCCTACACAAGTATGAGAAAAAATTAGAGAGAAAAAAAGAAAAGGTGTAAGGTGAAACAAGTTATAATGCAAAAAGATTGGAGACCAAACAAAAAACAAAGTGATAGGTCTATGCTGGAGGAAAACTAATAACACAGAGAGTAGGTGGAACTAGGAAGCTACAAGGATATAATCGTTATAGGTAAAGAACAATAAGACTACAACATGAATGATAGGGATGCTTCGATAGGAAAAAAAGTCTCAGTGTAGAAATAAAGCAAAGAGCTAGAGATAAAAAAAAACTCTAATAAACTCAACGTAGAAGTAAAGCACATGAGTAATCTATAAGAGAAAATTGTTTATATATTTTGAAATAAAATGTAGTTTTACTCAACCAAATTAAGGACAGAAGCAAACAAATTTTAATAGCCTGGAGAATTAGATTGATTTGGTTTGATTTGAATATACTAACCAAAGGAGATAAAAACAAAATGCTTACTTGGATGAGAAGAGCCTTGAAAAGGAAAAAACTATTAGGAAGTTGTAAAAGCTCCTTAGGAGCACCCTGCAACAGAGTGTTAGAAGGCAAAAAAGCTCAACAAAAAAAAACTTTAAAGAAAAGAGATGGATTTGAAAATTTGAAAGGGTGATAGCCCTTGAAAAAAACTAAGATGTTTCCCAACAAATCTTGCACAACTCTAAAAAAATAATGTCAAAAAGATGACCTTAGATCTAATACCATGAAGGGATTATGCTAGAAACATTTATCAATAACATTGAAAAATAGAAATGAAAAAAAAACTAAAAGCAATAATACCTCTCAAGATATAAACCATAAGGTGAGATAATAATTTTAAAGTAAGAAACTAAATGTATTGAAAAAAAATACACGTGATCTATAAAAAGGCTTGTCACAAAAATCTCTACAATTACACCTTTAGAAGTAAGATGAATTCGAGAAGAAAAGAGAGAGCTACAAATTGCTAGTGAGGAAATGAGGAGAAAAAAGCTCTTTTAATAGAGCAAGAAAAAGATCAAAAGAGTTATAAAGAATCCCATGATTACCTTATAAGCCTCCTTTATGTATGCCAAGTGACATATTTTTTAGAGAGTGGATGGAAGTGTGTCAAATGGGAAAGAAGTTGTGAGAGTTTCAGATTCTCAATAACTTTCTGGCTTATCGGACACGCATGTCTCACATAGACATATTTGTGTTGATGTAAGTACCCAGATTTTTATCAAACGTTCAACGCTGAAAAGCCATATAATTTATAAATCTTTCAAATCCTATGGGTCAATGCATTTCTTTTATTTTACCTTTTTGTGAGCTATTTTCAAAAGGTGTGGTATAAATACAAATCTAAGTCCACTCATTATTGATCAAGAAAATACCAAGCAAGCAAGCTCATTCAATTAATTACATATATGAGTTTTACTACTCTATTATTCCCTATTTTTATATTAATCACATTACATGTCAGAAATACAAAAACATAGGTCATGAGCAATATTTGTCAAGTTACAAGCTAGTTCATTGCATGCCCTTGCGTATAGTACATTGCATGTCTTTGCGTATAGTACATTGTACCATTGTGTACACACAAGCCAACACTTAGGGAGAACTATATATGTCTGAGACTCTCTTTAGAGTATAGGCTATGTAGGTAATGTTCATTGACAAAAGGGTCCTTGAAGTCAGCTCGACATCACGAACCCATTAATCTATTTTTTGTAAAGTACAAAGACTTAAGGTGAGGAGTTAGGGTTTGATAAAAAACAATCGTTGATAGCTTATGCGTGCAAATAAAAGACATCAACAAAAAAACAATAAAAAACTCATAAGGCTCTAGATTGTTGCTCTTTAATACAATGAATATTCCATACCAAATAGTTCCATTGAGATCTGGGCACCTACACTGATGCAAGTGTTTCACGTTGATTTAAGTGTCAAGACTTTTAGAAACAATATTTGTAAAATCTAATGACTAAATCTTAATCTCGTCCCTACCTATTTTCACCTTTATACTTCTCAAATCCACCTACATATTTACATATAAACTAACTATTATCTATTGTTCGTATTGACATAATCAAACTACTGTTTTGAATATACTTTTTATATTTAAAATAACTCAACATTTTAATTCAAAATATTCATTTATTTAAAATTTTAATTAATTATTCTCCTTTAAAATATTTTATTTTTATTTTTATGTGTAAACTATCCTACCTTTTTAAGAGATAACCCCAAACAATATATATCTACTTAAAAACGGCTCCCAATAATTCACATAATTAGATTTAATTCTGGTACCATAATAAGACTCTATCTACATTGAAGCTTTTAACCACATTTATAACCCTTCGAAACAAAATAACCTGAATTTAAAAATAATATATTAAACAAAATAAAATGCTGAAATGCCATGTAAAATCTGGGTTTGGAACCATGGCTTTTGAATTGCCCCTTCAAAACAGAGCTTGTTTTAAAAGGCTAAGCAGAAACACCATAAAATCATCATTAGATTACACGACTGTACGGAGAAAAATAATAGCGAGGATGAATATGGCAGAAGCAGCCATAGGCATTGTATCAACTTCTCTCGCCCTCGCCTTACTGGCATTTGCACTTGCTGGTTTCTCGTGAGTTACAAATCCTTTTATTATTAAATTCATTATAAAGTTTTTAAGCTTTTGCTCTGCATTAATGTTTGAAAAAGATTTTTAGCCTTAGCACTGCAAAAAAGTTTAAAAAGATTTTAAGATGTTGTATTGTTTCAAATGTTTGAAAAAGATTTTAAGCTTTTGCAATCCATAAATTGTTGGAGACGGGTTTTTGGATAAAAATTGCGCCAAAGATTGCTTGTCGATGTTAGGGTTTTTGTAATTCATTGAAAGGGAGTTGAATCTTGATGCTTTTGACGAAGTACTAATTCTTTTATTTATTTATATTATTTTTTAGAAATGAATTAAAGCTTCTGCAGTTCATAATGTGCATAAGCTGCTGTTTAAGTTATTTTGAGTTGTAATTCGATGAAAAGGAATTAAATTTTGATGCTTTCTCGCAAGTTGTTTTTGATCACACACTTCCGGATACCCCGGCAGGCCCCTTAATTGGAAAGGGTTGCGCTGTCCATGTGGAGGCTTGAACTGGGGATCTGGCCGTAAACAGAAATCCTCGCAACCGACTGAGCTACCGTGGACAGCGTTGCTTTCTTGGAAGTTTATTTTAATTTTTTTCTTTTTTGAAAAGATTTTAAGTTTAGCATTCAATAGAGTTTCGAGATTAAAGCTTTGTATAAGCTTGGTGCATATGTCATTTTGATAATTTTTGATTCCTTTTGTATGTTAGAAATTCTTTTTATATATTTATTTGCCTAAAGATTTTAATCTTTTGCACTGCATCCAATGTTGCAAGAGGATTCTCCCTAAAAACCGTGTAAAAGCATACTGTCCACGTTATTATGATGAATTTGTAATTCAATGAAAGAGAATTAAATTTTAATGCTTTCTCCTAAGTTATAAATTCCTTTATTTATTTATTTTCTTATTTATTTTAAGCTTTTGCACTCTATAAATTGTTAAGAGACAGGTTTCTGGCAAAAACTGCATAAACGATTGTTGTCTATGTCATTCAGATAAATTTGTAAATTCAATTAAATGGAATTTTAGTTTCATGCCTTCTTGCGGGTTAGAAATATCTTTATTTATCTATTTATTTAAAAGATTTTAAGCTTTTGCAGTCCCTAAGTTGTTGCAGAAGTATCCATAAAATCTTGCTGTCTATATTATTCTGATGAATTTATAATTAAATGAAAGGAAATTGAATTTTGATGCTTTCTCATAAGTTACTAATTCCTTTATTTATTTGTTTACATAAAGATTTTAAGCTTTTACTCGCCAGAAATTGTTGTGAGAGGGTTTCTAGATAAAATTTGCATCAATAAATGTTGTCAATATTATTCCGATGAATTTGTAAATTCAGTAAAATGGAATTGAATTTTTATGGCCTCTTAGGAGTTACAAATTCCTTTATTATAAATATTTTAAGCTTTTCTAGTCTCTAAATTGGTGCAAGAGGGTTTTTGAATAATTTTTTTTGTCGATGTTATTATGATGAAATTGTAATTCAATGAATTTGAATTGAAATTTGATACTTTCTTGAAAGTTACAAATGCCTTTATCTACTTAGTTATTTAAAGATTTTAAGCTTTTGTATTCCACAAATTGCTTTGATAGGCTTTTTGGGTAAAAACCATCATACCATGGGGATGTGTCCATGGGCCTGGCCTGACGTTTTGGATGCCTCAAGGACAGAGATGAAAGGTCCCCTTCTCGACCTTCTTTGACTATTAAAAAAAGAGGTTGCCCTTGGGATGTTAGGATGTGTTTCAACCATCTCCGGGACATATGGCGTGTCACATTTAAAAAAAATACATAAACATAAAGAAAATAAAAAAAATATAAAACAAACCTAAATTTAAATGGGGCCCCACCAAGGTTTCCCACCCTAATGCAACCTACCCAATTTCTAAACACATTTTATTTTGTAAAAACATAAAAAGATAAAAGAGAGGAAGAAAGGAGGAAGAAAAGAGAGGAAGAGCAAGAGGGATTTGCAACTAAAGGGAGGCCACTACATTTTCTAGGTATGTCTTTTGCTTTTTGCTTTATTAATTTTTTATTATTAATTAATGTCCATTGCCATGGCAAGTCCACGTTATTTTTTCGTTTTAAAATTTTAAATTAACAAACCATGTGTTAAAATCATAAATCTGATATTTTACAATGAACTTTTTTTTTTGGGATAGATCTTAAGGGTTAAAGGGACTCTCACCCATATAATGATAAAGAGCGAAATAAAGAAACCGGGCTAAGGATAGGAAAAATCACTAAATCCTTTCCCATATAACGGCATAAGCCCAAGGCTAAGATAAGTCCAAAACCAAAAATAGGGAACAAACCCTGTATTCAACAAACAAAAAAGGCTCAAAACAGCTGGCCTGCCAAAAAACATGTCCCCTTACAAAATAACATGCCAAAAAAGGACCACGAAATAGAGACTACATAGCAGAAAGGATGACCAAAACAAATAATGGAAAGACTGCCACCATGTCAGCACCCGAATCATCCACATCAGCCCACTGCACCTCCGGACATGGAAGGCTCCCAACCGAGTCACCATCTCCTCCATGCCCGCCAACAATGAACAAATTTTTTGTTCATTGGTTTAATCTGTTAAAAAATCAGGTTTTCATTTATCACATCAATTTTATTTTTTATTTTATTTTTTCACTTGAAATGGGCTGAAAAATCACCTTTTTTTTGTAAATTGTAATAGATTAATACTTGAATATCAATATACAATTTGTATATTGTTTTAGGATTGGTTTTTGTTTTGTTTTGTTTTTCCAAGACAAGAAAAGTTTCATGAATGATGAGGATGATGGAATATTTAATTAGACATTGGAAGTGGGCAAGGGGAAAGAGATGAGGGCACTCAAATTGAAAGTTCCTTTGGGATTGCTCATCAAATATGTTGGCCATAAATACAAAGGGGCCATTCAACAAAAAAAACCATTGCGGCAGTTTGCAAGGACTTTGACATTAACAAGCCAAGTAATAAAGGGCGAGTTGGCATTGGAATTGCAATATTTTCAAACTTGAGAGAAAGCACCACATTTCTAGGGTTAATGCACACTTTCAGCACATCCCCAGTAAAGGGGTTGGTCTTTGTACTAAAATTACACTTGCGGAGAGGGCTGAAACGTTGAGGTTGTTTAATTGAGATATTTCTACACCATCTGCTAGTAGCCCTTTCTCTAGGACTTTTGGGCATGCTTGTATTACTACAAATCTTGAGGTTTCAATCTTTGAGGAGAGTGTGGTGGAACTCAAGGGGGAAAGAAAAGCCATGGGTTCAGCTTCAAACCGGGTTATATTTTTATATAATACACAGGATCGAGAGGATGCAGATGATGCCATTGGCAAATAAGAATGTCATTAGCAAATTCTTCTTTGCCTATGATTTTCCATTTTATGTTGTTTGATCTCCTTATTTCAAGTTATTTCAAGGAGGCATTCACCAAGGCATGCAAAGTAGGTTCATTTTATTTGCCTCTTGGTGAAATCAAAGTGAGAAACACCATTCTAAAATTTTTTTATTCCAAATTTATTGGTTGATGGAGGAGATGTAGGTTACATGGGTGACACATTGGTGCTCTATCATGATGGATGGGTGGACGAATATGAGCCATTGTTCATTCATCATTGTTATAGTCACATGTAAAGAAGGCCCTTATTTCCTTAGGGTTGATTATTTTGAAAAGGTCAAGGATGTTGTATTTCGGTTCTATATTTTGATGAATGTTATCGACCCTTTCAATGTAGTGCATGTGGTTATATATGCACCATTTGTGTGCAGGGCAATAAGGAAGTTGGTTGAGGCTACTTATGAGCACATTTAGTAGAGCTCATGTGTGCATTAAATGAACAATGTCCTAAAGGACATTGGGAAAATTGAGGGGTCAAAGAGTGTGGTGAGTGCTAAGGAGGTGCAAATGTTCACATGTAACCACCATGCCTCATTGACATCATTTCGGTCCTTTTCAAGGAAGGAACTCCTCAAATGAGTTGAGACCCAATTTGCATCCTATTCCATTTTGTTTGAGAGGATGCTTGAGTTGCAAGAGCCCTTGCGACTAATGATATTGACATAGCTGTGGATTAGGTGGGGGGATTTTAAGAAACAATATGGGAAGAGGGTGAAGGATGTGGCGGTGAGAAATTATTTCTGGTTAGATATGAGATACATTATTCTATTGTATCCCTTGTTTCTGCTATCATAAGTAATGGGGACTTTGACAGTCCCAACCTAGAGAGATCTATCACGACCATATTTAGCCCATCATTCAATGGAGGTGGGAGAAGCTGAATACTCCTTTATACATGGTTGCATTTGTAGTGAATCCTAATGGTTTATGGAGAGGCTTAGAAGATCTTCTCTTATTGATGATGATGAGTGAAGAAGGGCTTCATGAAGGCCCTCAAGAATATCTATGGTGTGGAGGATGTTGTAATAATTAGTGGACCAAATTTGCTGAACTCAAAGGCTATAAGACTTTGGCTATAAGATAGATAGACTCACTGTAGCACATGAAAATCCGATAAACTAGTGGCAACTCTATGGGCCTTCTTTGTTGCTGCAAACACTTTCAATTTGTCTATTTTCACTGTCTTCTAATTCCTCTGCTTCTAATAGGAATTAGTTTACATTTAATTTTATCCATTTTGTTAATAGGGACATGCTTACCTATGGGAGAGTGGAGAAGCTTGTTGCTGTACACAGTGCCTTGCATATCATTGATTGCAAAACAAATGTGTACAAAGAGAGTCTAGTGGCAAGATGGAATGTAAAGTGATATGTAAATTAGGTGGATATTCCACTTTAAGCTTCACCAACAAGGATCCTATATTCCTAACTCAACATATGATTGATAGATGACTGTTCTAGACTACTTTCAATGCTAAAACAAAAATAATCCAGTGCTGGAAATGAAATGTACAACATACTTGTATACACCGAATTTTGGTCACTCCATTATTACATCTAACATCACCTAGCATTACGCTCATTACGTCTAAGAATCCATTAATTAATATATTTATCCTATTATTAATTCGTCCTAGATAATAATCGATATCCCCTACATCCCCCTTTACCATATCAACCTTACACTTCCTACATGCCAATTAATCACTTATTAATACCACTTATCACCCTCTTATCACATCACTTAACTAACACTCCATTACAATATTTTTGAATTTTAAATTCACCTCCCAACTACCCTCAACTACCCCCACAAGCTCCCCTACCAATCACCCATATAATCCACCAACTAACCTCATTTATTAATCCTATTGACATCTAGACTTCTCTAATTTGCTTAGATCCCCACACTGATCTCCTTCGAGGCATTTCTAGGAATTTTTAATTCCTAGAACAATCTTCCACCCTCCATTTGTAATCCCTCATGTCTCAAATCTAGCCATTGATTTCTTCTACCACCCTTTATATAATCCTCCACATCCCATGCACAAACTAAGAATTTATGCAATTACATGTTGTCAGCTTGTCTACTTCATCTCCATTGTCAAGTCTTGAGCACTTTTATTTGCAACCCAACATATCAAGTGCAATCATCTTGTCAAATTTGGGGCACATCACTACAATTTGTAGGTAAATTGCTGGTAAGATTTGAGGTATAATTGTCTTATTTCAATTGTTGTTTGCATTCAATTTATCTACCTTGCCCAATCTTGAGTATTTAGTGTGAATTTGAAGTTGGATTTTCAGTCATTTGGCATGTTGTTTGTTGTCATTAGCATTTGAATCTTGATTTCAAGTTTTCCTTGATCCAATATTGAACATAAGGAAGCATAAGATAACACAAAGCATAAGATGAACACACTACATGACTTGGAGAAACCCGGTGCGGAAAAAATTCCAGTGGGTGAGGCGATTGCTCTTCCCATCCACTATGTAATTCAACAATTCTACAAGTTATTTTCAAGCATGGCCTTCATGGTCAAAGCTTTCATTATTAGATTATCCAAAGCTTGCAGACATGATTGCTTTGCACTTCTTCGACACTTCAAATTGGTCTAACACAAATTGGAACAACCATTCACAGCTAGGAAGCAATGAGACAACATGAACAAGGACCCAATCTTGCAAATTTAAATGTGAATCTAGCTTCAAGGTTTCTCATTGACTTCTCTGATGATGTCCTTGCTTCAATCAGAGACTATACTTATGCCCTTCCACATTGGAACCCACCAACAACTCCAGACAACCGTCACTAGGAAGAGAAAGCATTTGCAACCACTCCTTTGTCGGTATTTTGGATGGTGGTGAAACTGCTGTTTTAGGCAGATCGACGGTTACACAACCGCCGCTTGCAAATACCAGCGGTTCAATCATCTTTGACGAAACACTTGGTTTCAAAGGTTGCACACTGCTAATCTCATTAGTATAAGAATGCTTGGACCATCCCATCACTGATTCTGTTGTTGCAACTCTACCTAAATAGTTAATTTTACATGAAAAAACTAGAAGTGTCTTACATGATTTACATAATTGAGCATAGTGGAAATGAAATAGACAACATATCTAGTATACTAGATCCATATTTTGGATTGTGCCTTCCCAATTTGAAACTTTTATGTCCCTAAAAGCTTCAGGAAAGTTGTGAGAAAATTTCTTCCCCACATCTTCTTTGGAATACCATTTGGCCTTTTCAAGTTGCTGACCCTTGAACCTAACCAACTAGTGCTATTGCACTCCTCTTCTTGTTGGCCTCTCCTCCTGTAGCACAATGACCTCCTCCAATTCTTGCCGAATGTTAGGATCAAGATCCCCAATTGAAGGTAGCAACAACCCTTCATCTTCATTGTCTAACATAGAAGGCTCAAAGAGATGTAAGTTTTCAACATTGACAATGGAATAAATCCTCATATAAGGAGGCAAATAAAGTCTGAATACGTTCTTGCCCACTTGTTCCATAATTTCAAATGGGCCACACCTGAGAGGCTTAAGCATCTTAGTTTTTCCTTGGAGTCTCTCTGTATGCAAGTACAACCATACCTTGTCTCCAACAAGGAAATTATGCTCAGGCCTATGCTGATCATGCCTTGCTTTGTACTTGGCTTGTGAGTCCTTCAAACTCTTTTGCACTTGGAGGTGAATTTGTTGAATCTTCTCAATGAACTTTCAACTTTGTGGACCTCTTGATCCACTTTCCATTTCCTTTGTATGACAGTCTCAAAACAACATCAAATGCACATGGAGTTAAGTAACTAAAACAAGTATTAAAAGGAGTTTTGCTAGTAGAAGAATGCATTGCCTTGTCATAGGAATGTTGAATGTACACTAAATTTTCATCTCAAGTCTTAGAATGCTCTCTATTGTACCCTCTCAAGAGTCATACCAATGTTTTGTACACAACTTCTGTTTGCCCATCGGTTTGTGGGTGAAAAGCGGTAGACCATTTTGACTTGGTGTTCATCTTTTCTCACAATGTGACCCAAAACCTACCAACAATCTTGAGTCTCAATCTGAAACAATAGAACTAAGCAAACCAAAATGAATCCTCACATTAGCAAAAAGCAACTGAGTTGCATCACAACCTTTGAGGGTTTTCCTACAAGGCATAAGAATACACATGTTACTAAATTAGGCCACAATTACAAATAGATAGTCATGCATCGTGTGAGACTTGCCAAAGGAACAAGACAAAGATAGTAAAATGTTTTGCCTTGTTTCAACTATTATCCATTCCTGAATGAAATAGGGAATCCATTAGTATAGAATTTATTACAGGGTTACCTAGAACAACTGAGAAACACTCCATATTTGTTGTGGTTGATTGAATGACTAAATATCCCACTTTCTTGCCATGGGTTTGCGGTGAAAAAGCCTCACAAATTGCCTGGTTCTTAATGCAATAAATCTAAAGCCAGTTGGGCGTCCAAAAACATTATTAGTGGTCAAGACAAGACATTTAGTAGCATCTTAAGAAGGAATTATTTAGATGGTTGGCACCACCTAAAATTTGAGCATGAGTTATCACCCTCAAACCGATGGGAAAATGGAAATTGTTAATAATTGTATAGAGGGTTACTTGAAACCCTATGTCATAGGACAAGATGCTTCTTGGCCAAATGGCTGGATTTGGTGGAGAATTGGTATAACACAATATACTATTTTAATGTCACCATTCAAGGCACTCTATGTTTATGATCCACCCTTGCTGATTTGATTGATTTATACATCGAAGACACTCAACTACTAGTTGTTTAGGATC
This sequence comes from Torreya grandis, assembly GCA_037957365.1. NCBI lineage: Eukaryota > Viridiplantae > Streptophyta > Pinopsida > Cupressales > Taxaceae > Torreya > Torreya grandis. The sequence continues at coordinate 161,783 of JARHVA010008354.1, forward strand.
TTGTTGGGGAAATCCTGTAGATATTGAAGCATCTAAAGGAGAAGCTCCAATTGGATCAAGATAGGATGGAGTCACAAAAAGGATAAATGCCGTTCTAAGCAAGAAGTTGAAGTCGAAGATTGGGTTTGCTGGAGACTACAGCCTTATAAGCAAAAGTCTTTTAAGTGGAAAGTCTATTGGGCCTAGAATTGGGTCTCTACATATAGAAACCTCCAAATAGGTAAAAGGTAGAAGGCCATTCTAGATCCAACACACAAACATGATAGTCTGCAGCGTGGTTTGTAGGCTCTAGGCAAGAGGTTGTTATTGCGTAATGCAATAAATCAGCTAGATCATAACTAGGGGTTGTGATAGTTTCTTTCACACGTGACCTCTACTTAGAGACAACGGTAGAGGACCTTTCTAGAGCTGACTTTAATAATGTAATAAGCAAGAGCTATGGTATTTAGGTCAGGTACCATGGTAATTGGAAGAGGTCGTAATAAAGTAAAGATAACAATAAACTAAATGGTAACAAGCATATGCTATAACCTAAATAAGATGAAACATTGAACATACATAATTGGATAGGGCAAAAGGATACTTACCTTGAGTCAACTTGTCGGCGCATCAATTTGCCCCTTGTCTTTGAGCATTTTGTGAAGGATGTTTGTAGGCAGAGTCAAGATGGATAGAAGAAATCCTAAGTAGATCATAGTTGGGGACTTTAAAGATGGTATACATCGTTGGCATAGCTCCAATTCTTGAATCTTTAAGGCCTTTATTGCAACTTGTCTTCCTTTAGTGAAGTTCCTTTACCCTATTCCTCTTTGCAAATCCTAAGGGGATTTGTGAGCGCAAGGAGAGGTGATGTCAATTTTTATTGAGAAATGACTAAAATTTATCCTATAAGGGTATGAAATCCTAGGTTGTAACCGATTTTGGCCAACATCACTGGCCTGACCTGTGATGAAAGGTGAAAAAAAGTGCTCACTAGGCTTAGATGTAGACAAATAAAAAAGGGTCAAAATAAGAGCTAAGAAGGAAAGAGGAGCCCAAAGCAGATGATATGAAGGTGGTAGATAAGTACCCATGATACACTAGCTCAAAACCGGCCCACCACAATCTTGAATATGGGAGATTCATGCGCCAACGAGTCAGGGACAAAATAAACGTTATTAAAGCCAATTTAAGCTTTATACGTATGCCCCTGTGAAGCTCACTACTCGTCACAGAGTGTAATGAGGGATTGTGCTTTGTGAAAAACATATGTCAAAATTAAATGAAATAGTTGAAATGAAATAATGGAAACACTAAAAATGAAATATATGTACCCGAACTTTACTTTTTTGCTGAATGGAGCCTTGCAATGTCCAAGTCTAATCATGGTGGATGTAGGTAATGCTCATTTCATCCTCAAAAGCTGCTTATGGTAACCCTAATGATGCAAGCCTACATGTACTAATGCATTTCTAGCATACCATCTTGGAGCAAAATGGAGAAAATGCTTTCAATCTTGACCTATCCCTATTCACGAGGATGTTCTTAGTAGTAAATTGTGAGAACTTGCACCTATATGAGTTGTCCATGTTGGATGAGGAAGGAGGACAATTTCTACCCTCTATAAAAGACTTCTTCTTGGATGCACAAGGGGAGTTGGAGGAGGATGTAGTGTTGCAGTAGAAAGCTAGAGGGACTAGAAGAGGACCACAAAAATATTTGCAGGTCAATATCAATAGGGAAGACACCAAGGCAAGCAAAATGACATCTCAAGGAGAAAGTGGGAGAGCTCTTCCAACATCTCCTCAACCACTAAGCTTTGTTGCTTTTGTGGGACCAAAATCCTCCAAGAAGGGAGGTATAATCCATAAGGATTAGGGAAAACAAACCTCTTCATCATCCAACTAGAAAACAACTGATTTCATTCAACAACAAGGGCTCAAAAGGTGTATTTCTTGTATGGTGACAAAATCGCAAGTATATGTCAACGCGGTCGCATAACTGTAGGTTTCCTTAAGGGGCGGGTATGTAGTTGTTGGTCTTTGCAAGTGATAGTTTTGAAACCTTTGATTAACACATGAGCGATTATGTAATCGCGATGGTGGCTTCGAATAGTCAGTCTACGTAAAGTGGCACGTGTAGATTGTATTTGCTTGTAAAACATTGCACAAGTCTGTCAAAAGGTCCTTGTCTAGTTCCAAGCAAAGTTTGAAAGATCTGCGTAGAGAAGGAGAATCAAAGTCTTGTGACGTTAGTGTTTAATGCACAATCGAGGCTTGTGATATCTTGTTCAAAAGTGTTGGTGTACAACCATATGATAAGGAGGATCTTGCGCAACCTAAATGTGGATTCATCTATAGCTTTTGGTTGCGATTTGTTGTGACTTGATACTTGCGAGTTATTTACATGCGCAATGTCTTTGTGAAGGGAAAATGCTTGCAAAGTAATGTGACCCTTGGCTGTAGGAATCATCATGAGTTTCTAATTGTTGCATTTAATATCCTGGAATGCAAAAAGTTTTTGTACACTCATTTAATATTGCACTCCAGTGTGTTTTGGGTATGATTTGTTGTGAGTCATTGGTATTGTATTGTGCATTTAATGTTTGTGTTGCATGGTGATGTGTTACAAGTATTTAATGTTTGTAATGGGTTGTTGAGAGCATAATTGTAAGTAGGTGGGTTTTGTGCCTAAATATAAACATGCCCCTACACTTGAGTTAGCTAGTTGGCAAGCTTAAGGATCTTATGTAGTATTTTTAGAGATAGCTAAACTAGCAAAGACTGCGAGTTATCAAACGTAGATATGAGGATCTGATGTTGTAAGACATCTCATTTGAGATTGTTATGTTATCATTGTATGTACAAGTTGTTTTTCCTATTAATGAAATTGAATAAAGAACATCATAGTTTTTATTGCATTTGGTTACAGTATTTCATTGTGTAATTTTGAAGACTGCATGGTCTAAGGCATCTCTTCATTGAGACCCCTAACAACAGTTGCATCACCCATGCTCTTGACAATGATTCTAGCCTGATGGTTGGCAATTGCACACATGGAGAGACTTGGGAAATTTAATAAACACTATTGTTGATGATAGTTTTGGTGTGAATGTTCTTCCATAGGATACTTGGAAGAATCTTGGGAAGCCAATTTTTTGGCTGTCAATATTCAAATTGATGAGCACTGACCAATATGGTATGAAGGTGTTGGGAGTTCTTGTGGAACAAAAGGTATTTATCGTCACCCAACCCTTTTTATGAATTTTGTAGCCATCTCATTGCAGAAGAAAGTCTATGATGCATGGTTGGGTCATGGTTGGCTGATATCAACCAAAGAAGAGCACAATTGGAAAATAAAATCTCCTTGGTAATAAAGGTCGGAAATATATAATAGACCTGAAGAGTTAAGACATCGAGGAACCAAACTCATCTGACTTGTTGGACTTAGACTCCAAGAGTCCAAAGAAGAATGCTTGGTAGATGGAAGCCGAGGTATGATGGAGTTGAACGATGAAGGGATCTTAGAGTTACAATCATGCTTTGAAGATGAGATAGATTCCCTCAGTAGTCCCTTCCATTGACCAATGGAAGATTGAGACGTTCTAGACTACTTGCATCTTTTATTGAGATTATGTAGATCAAGGAGGGAAAGGCTTTCAAAGAGATGACCAGAAACTAAAGTCGGTGATGCCAAGTTCTTTCGAATTGACAACTTCACAATTGAATTACACTCCTGAGTTCATGGAATATTAAGCTAGTGATGCAAAGTATAAGGAACCCGCCACCATCATGGTAAATCTGGGGTTATAACAAAACTCCCAAATGATCATGGTCAGTGAGGGTTGGGATCTTGTATTGAAGGTCATAGCATTTAGGGTCTTTATGGATTATAAGGATGGTTTTGCCTGGACATCTTGAAGGGAGTGTCGCCAGAATTGTATGCACATATAATTCCTCTCATACCATGAGCCCAGTATTTGCAGAGGAAAGCATACTGAACGAATTGGAATTATGCTTCCAAAACCCAGGAAGAAATTGACAAGATGATCAATACATGAATCATCTTTAAAGTGGAAACAAGTGAAAGGGTGTCTTCAATAGTGATCAGTTTGAAGAAAGAATTAGGGCAAAGTAGAATTTGTGCTGAATTTAGAAGTTTGAGTGTAGTTACCATTAAAGATACATTTCCTATTTCATTCATAGGCTCCAAACTTGAAAAAGTAGCCGAACATGAAATTTATTCTTGTATGGTTGACTTTTCTAGATATAACCAAAAAAGCTTTGCTGAAGAAGTCAACATGATGACCACTTTAAATGTGGAAGATGGAGTCTATGGATATAACTGGATGCCATTTGGAGTTTGTAATGAACCGACTAGCTTCCAATGGATTATCCTACTTTTTTTTGACAAGATGTCTATGGGAAATTTCAAAGCCTTCCTTGACGATTGTTCCATTTACAATAGCCAAGAGTTTCACCTACAAGCCTTTATAGCGTGCATGCAACACTATTGAGCAACAAAGTTGGCATTGAACCTGAAGAAGTGTAGGTTCATGGTGCCACAAGGTAAACTTTTGGGCCATATTGTGTGCAAAGCTAGATTAAAGACTAACCTTGATAAGATACGGGCCCTGGTGGAATTGGAAGCACCTAGAAATGTCATGGGGATAAAGTTATTCTTGGGCCATGTTGGATACTCTCGATGCTTCATCAAGAAGTTTTCCCAAGTTTCCCACCACATAGATGCGCTAACAAGGGTTGTATGGTTCAATGAACAAGAGCAAGCATCAGTGAACTAAAGGTATGCCTTATTAGCTCATCTTTCGTTGCATATCTAGTATGGGATTAAAAAATGTCGTGTATATGTTGATGCGTCCAATTATGCTATTGGTGCTACTTTGGCACAAGTGGGAATTCATGGATTGGACCTCCCCATGTTATTTGCTAGTCGCTTTGATCTAATGTAGAGAAAAACTATAGAACTGCATAACATAAGGCTCATGGCGTGGTCAATGCCATTCAAAAATTCTGGCATTACTTATTGGAAACTCCATTCATTTTATGTGGATCAGTAGGCCTTGCTATACCTAGTGAACAACCCCTGGTATCCAAGGTCAGGGAAGCGGATGGTTGATGTTGCTACAAGAGTTCACTTCCAAGATCATTGTCTGGATTGGAAAAAGTCATGTCATAGATGACCAACTCTCGAGAATTAAGTACAATGAACCTCTTGATGGTCTGAATGAATATTTCCTGGATGCTCACTTTTTTCAAATTGTTGTACCGTCATGGTATGAAAACATTGTTGACTATCTATCTACTATGTCATTTTCAAAGGACATGCAACTAGCCGAGCGAAGGAGAATGGCATTGAAGGGAAACACATTTTAGTTGGTAAATGGGCTTGTGTATGAGATTGGGTCCGATCACGTACTATGATGATGTTTGATAAAGGAAGAGATTAGGGAACTACTTCAAGAAGCGCATGAAGGTCAGGCTGAAGGCCACATGGGACTTAACACCACAAGAAGGAAAGTATTTCTTTCAGGATTATGGTAGTTGACATGCACCGAGATGCAAAGGAATGGGTGTTAGGATGTGACACCTACTAGAGAAATGGGAAGCCACTATAAGGGACTTTATGCCTCTATGGCCACATGGGACATAACACCACAAGAAGGAAAGTTCTTCTTTCAGGATTATGGTGGTCGACATGCACCGAGATGCAAAGGAATGGGTGTTAGGATGTGACACCTACCAGAGAAATGGGAAGCCACTATAAGGGATTTTATGCCCCTATGGCCATATTAGCCTAAGTAATTTTTTTAAAGGTGGGGCCTTAGTTTCATCGACCCATTAAAATCCAACAAGATAACAAGATCCATCGGTGCAAATATATAGTGGTTACCACCATATATATAATGCAATGGGTTGAGGCTAGAGCTTTCCCTGGAAATAGTGCACAAAGTAAGGCCAAGTTTATTTAAGAAGTAGTAGTCACTTGATTTGATATTCCACAACAAATTACAAGTGATAAAGGTGGGCACTTCATCAACCATGTGATTCGGTGGATGACTTTAGAATTGAGAAATTTTCAACTGCTCTCCAATCCTTACTACCCATGAGCAAATGGCGAAGTTGAGGCCACTAACAAAGTATTAACTTCAGTAATTGAAAATTCTTGCAAGCTCAAAGGTGTAGACTAAGAAGAACACCTACCTTCAGTTTGTTAGCCTTGTCGTTCATCCTATAAGGTTACTATGGCCCATGCACCCATCCAGTTGATATTTGGCGAAGAGGCAGCAATTCCTGTGGAATGTCTTGCACCACACTTGAGGATCACTGTTGAGAATAGAGTTGGAGATGAAGAGAGTTTGAAAGATAGACTTATGTGGTTGAACAAATTTGATGAACATTAGACAATGGCGCAATGGACAACATAAGTCATGCAAAGTAGGAAGTGCAATGGACAACATAAGTCATGCAAAGTAGGAAGTATTGGCATGACAAACATCTTCAAAGTTTGAATTTTAAGACTGAAGCCTTAGTTTTGAAATACAATAGGAGACAAGAAATCAATCCTGGGAAATTTAAAGTCATGTGGCTTGGACCATTTAAAATTCAATAAATTTTGGGAAACAAAGCACTTAGGCTCAAGAACTTGGACGGGATGACAGTTAAAGACACAATGAACGGTTTGAAATTCAAATATATTGGCTAAGGATGGGGAATGTCAATATGATTAACATTGGCCTCTAAGTATGGAAGACAAAGTGCTTGAATTATCAATAGCGGGACCCATTAGGTAAAAAGATAAAGGTATGTTTATTATCAATGAAGTGCTCCATATTGGAAAAATTAAAAATAAAGAACCTGACAATGAAATAGAAAATTATAAAAGAAAAGTCAAGCACTTAATTAGAGGTACATATAGTTGTTTCCAAAAGAGATGTTTTGAAGAACCGTTAGATTGTTGTAAAGAAGTTCGGGTAGATGGGTTGATATATATATATATATATATATATATATATATATATATATATATTACAAAGCCGTACTATTACATGATCGTATGGCCATTTCTCAAATTCACCATTAGAAGATTTATTGTATACCCACACCCCAAAAGACTCACCATACATTTCTGCCGAATAGTCATGGCTGTGTGCCTTCTTTCCTAGCTTTCAACCACCCTATGACTCCGTAAGAACACCGTATGATCAGATCGATCAATCATCGTATGGCCAGCAAGCATACGATTCACCCAACCAGCCCTATGTTGCTCACTATATGTTGTTGTACACCCAAATCGCTTTAATCTAGAAGTCATCACTATATGGTTTCTTACATAATTCTCTTCGATACAATTTACTGCCATATGCTTCAAGTGTAGGTCGATCATATGGCCCTAGTAATTCTTCTCAATTGTTCGTCTCTTTTGCATATTTTCGGTACAATCAAATTGGTTTGTTTGTGCTTGTTCCTGCCCTTCACTATATGGCTCCTTTTAGTTCTCGTAACCATACAACTCTTCTCCACCGCTACCGTACACTTCATTTTCCATTGCCCAAAGCCACCTGTCTCAGATGTACACTCCATTTTCCTCTATAGCACTGTACATCCAGTGCAGTCTAGCACCCATTTGCCTTTACACTTGAATGACAATTTGCTGAATTTTGTTAACTATCTATTTCCAGAAGCATAGAGCATTACGATAGAAGTGCAGGAATTGGCATTGGTTAGAGGAGTCAATCTGGCATTAAAAGATAGTATGGGTGGAAAGAATCCCTTTTTTAGGTTTTTGGAAAAATTTCAAAACTGCTAAAATTCTCCCCCTAAAAATTGCAGAAAGAGGGTTTTGTCAAAATTTTTGCGGTTGAAAATTTTGGATTTGCAGTGACAGTCATGGCCAAAAAATATAAAAACCCTCTTACTATAGGTACAATATCCTCTTCAGTTCAGCTGAAACTATGGTAGAAAGCTTTGGGCAAGCCTGTGAATAATTATATAGCCAACCACCATAGCACCTCCAATAATGATTCAAACCTCCCTACCACCAGCCAGTTTAAGTTCCAAACAGGCAACAGTGAAAGGAAAAAAAAATGAAAAAATGGGTGAGCCATCATAGCCAAAGCCCAAACAAAAAGTGTTGCCTACACCAGAAAGTCTTGATTGGGAGAGATTTCTTGCCACTGAATCGCACACATGGTGGGTAAATAAACTAGATGGTCACAAAATGAAGGTGGCATTATAAAGGGCTTGTGTGGATAATTTTTTGCAGATGTCGTACTTTAGTGCTATTTGGTTTGTATGGCCTCTAGTTATGATAGGAGCAGCACATGTTCCTTTGTGTGGTACATAGACATGGAGATCAAAATCATCTATATAGCTGAATATTTCACTCAAGTATTTGGAGTACTCTCTTATAGGTAGGTTGGTTACAAAGTCGACTAGCAATTCATGTTACACATGCCCAAAAAGACTATGTTGCATAGACATTCTATATGCCTAATTTGATTGCTCTAGAGTTGGCACACATGTGGGCCAAGGGAAATAGGGGCATTAAAAAGGAATATTTGGCTTCAGAAGGTGTTGCCTCTTGGATGTGATCGTTGTTGGTTGGTGACTGCCACGAGGACCTCAAACATTGTAGTAAGGATGACCAATCATATGTTTGGGCTACGTAGAGGTGGAACCTACAATTGGGGAAAGCTATTGTCAGCAAGATCTTATGTGTTCCTTTCTCTAAAAACATGAAGGCTTTTACATAACCCAACTCACCATTGTGTTGTTTCTTGATGTTGTGTATACTTAGTCTCCTCTGGAGGGTGATTTGACTTTTGACACCTCTTATGACCCCACTTGGCCATCTGTGTTTTGATGGAAGCATTTGGGCAGCCCCATAGCTGAGGCTGAAGGTGACACTTTAGAATTCTAAACAACCCCTAAAAAGAGGAAACCGGCTCTAGTTGAGGAGCCGCCCACTTTGGAGGATGATGATAGTGAGAAGGATGAAGGGGAATTTAGTGACATTGATGATGAGCAGGGCATTGATGATAATGACGGGGATGATGTCAGTCAAACACGGCAGCTATCCAAGCCTTCACTCACTTCTTTTGGTTTCCTATCCCTTCTTCCCTCCACGAGTCTGTGATTTCTTGTGCACCACTAACCTTTGTGCTGTGATTCCCATTGAGGATGTTATAGTTCTACTCCATTAGGCACAAGGGATGAAGCACAACAAATAGAGGACTGTCTGAACCAGTTGGGTGCACCAGTTAACGTATCCTTGGAATTCCCTCCAATCAGTGCTTTATGGACACATGAGCCATCAGTGCATGAGTTGGATGTAGCCACCGAGGAATAGAATATTCAGTTGGGGGATGAAACAGGTTTTTTTTCATCAGATGCAGGTCCTCCTCAGATTAGGCCAAGTGATTCTCGTGCCTCGGACATCAAGTTCATTCCACTACTATTTCCTTGGTCGTACACTCCCAACCTACACGAGACTTTGTCTCAATTTCTGAAAAGTTTGGGGTCCATGGCACAGACTTTACTTGACATTTCCAACATGGTCAAAGGCTTAGATGCCACTTGTTGGCAATCACAAATTCTGCTAATTTTCAATGAGGCAGCATTTATTCGAAAATTTGTAGAATAGTAGTGTCACTTAAGAGTTTGTTTGCTTTTTTGTCAACCAAGGGTGGCCTGAGCGTAACATTCCAGAAATGTCCTAGCAGTGGCTGCCCACCAAGATTTATCCCACAGTTGCTCCTCCTATTCATAGTGTACTTGAGTCATTGCATAATAATCAACATACTTTACACTACCAATATCTGCTTCTCCAGTAGACTATGTATGAGCAACACCAACTTGAGAATGAGGAGGCGACAGTTGCTCTTCAAAATGCAGAATTGCAGAGTCAAATGGAGGAATGTGCCAGATTTCAGGCACAGCTCCACTAACAAACTCAGTTTACACAGGGTCAGACTCAGAAGGTTTCTGTTTATAAGCAGGAGTTGACATAGGTGAAGGCTTGAGTGGTTGAACATGAGTTGGAGCACAATGCCAGTGAGCTGTTGACCGCCAAATTGCAGGAGGTTGTGCATATGGTTAAGTGTTTATGGGAGCATGAACTTGTACTGCAACATCATTGCAACATGATTTGAAACAATGCATTGAGGAGGTTTATGTCCTTTGAGCTGAGTTGCAACAGCTGAAGCTACAGCAGGCAGCCTCTTCTGGACCACGCTTAGTTAGAGCAGCTGTACCACTAGGGATGTCTTCCTCTTCCCCTCCTCCACCTCATTCTTGTTGATTTTGTATTGGTTTATTGGAAGGGACTCCGAGTTCTTTTAAAAGGGGGGATAAATGTCAACCGTTGAAAGTAATAAAAGTATTGTTTTTGGCAGCTGACTTTGTTATGTTGTTAGTTATTTTATTGTTGGCTTTTGGTAGTGTATTAATGAGTCTTTAGTTATGAATGGTTGAGTCGATGGTTGTGTTCTAACCGACAACTGTTTGGTCTCCTCTTATAAATAGCAAGTTGAATGCCAGGGTAAGGCTGCTGATTTGACAGGTCCTCCCTATACTGCAATTGTATTGTACACTGCCTTATGCCATAAAACTGTTATTCTCTTATGTTCTTCCGTGCTATGTTCATGATATCTGTTTACAATTCTGCGAGCAAACAGAGCATGTGGAGTGCTTGCCATGCTACCTCAGTCATGGTTTGAGCATTTTGTGTAGAGTTTGGTCTCCTTTGTTGGTTAGACTCTTCTTTCCTCTTACAAACACCTTGGATCTTTGCCCATTCCTTTTGCAAACAACTCTTGTTGCATATCCTCTATGATACCAATGAGGAAACCTCCATGGCTGGCCAATGTATATTGTAGCTCTCGATTCTTCTTTTACAAGTGCTGTACCATCTTTCTTTACTCTTCCACTTGAATTTACTAATTCAAACCTTCGAACAAGCTTTTCTATGGTTGAATGATGCAACCAAAAAGTCTGCAGTTCCTTGACAATTATCGAATATGAGAGCAAATAGACACAGCTGATTTGTGCTAGCAACATCCTTACACAAGTCCCAAGGAATACCTGCTCTGATACCACCTGATCCTTGTGGCAAATACAAGAGGCAACAATTTTGTATGGCAAGTACAGGAGGGGACAAATTCACATTTACTCTGTTTTTTCACTGCTGTGGGCCCAAAGATGTCTGGATAACCCTTTAGTCTTTATGTACCTGCTGTACCTTTGATTAAACTCTTTATTCTTTGTTTGCCCGATTCTTTTCAATGGAGTGAAGAGACATGTCTCAAAACAGTTCATTAGTCATAAAAACCATGAAGTAACTCTGTTTATCTTAGCCAAATATTATGACATATTGTCATGATCCGTTTCTGGTCATCCTTTACACATGCAAAAGTCAGCTTATGCATAGGAAATGCTATGCAAAAGACATCTATCCCAGTAGGTCACTAAAGACTCTTCCCAAGGATATGCAACTGTATCTTGTCGAGAATGTCATTTACATTTTTAAGAATATTGAACGGTCCAAACTACTTCATTGATAATTTTGTAACTTTCAATAAGCTTTATGTGACTGGTCTAAATCAGTATGAACTTTAGAAATCAACATTCCTAACTAGCTCTTAGTATATGACAGTGAAGTATAGAAATTGCGTGTCTCTAAAAACTATGTCTATGCCTTGTTGTAGTTTCAGCTGCCTGCAGCTGAAGACTGCAGGGGTTTCCTTCTCTTTTTTTAAGGATTTTAATGTTTTTCAGCTACCACTTCTCTGGTATGTGAATGTTCTGATGCATAGATCTTAAAACACAGTGTTTGACATATGGTGCTTGTACTTCAAAAACAAACTTTGGTTAAGTTAATGCCTTAAAGCACATTTCATTTCTTCTTGTAAAACACCTTTATGAAGAATGACGCTAGTGAAAAAAGAGATACTTGAGCTTGACATGACAGAGATAGTTGATGAATTTATCTTTTTTATAGAATAGCTGTGCAACCAACTTGGATCGTGAGATGGTTCCAGAAATGGGTCCCAAATGTACTGTTTCTCAAGTCTACACATAGTTAAGATTTCCTACTAAAATCCTTTGGTATGAGTTTTAGTTATTTACTGAACAAAACTAGATATCTCAATAATCAATTGACTAATCATTTTGATTCCTATGAAGATAACCAGTATAGCTTATGTCTGCAATTGGGTTCTCATGCTATGTGGCTTATACTACCTTTTTTGTTTTGGCAGAGCGTATTATAGCACTTACTTTTGATGATGGTCCTCACAAGGGCATTACAGAGGAGGCAAGTTCGTTGTCCCTGTTGTTCTTTTTGCAATCACTGGATCGCATTCTAAGCTTTTGACTTTCAGAGTAAATATTAACTAGATATAATTGTAAGACAGAGGATATAGCAATGATCATGTACTTACAGATAGGATAACTGACAGAGTTTCACTTTTTCTGCCTGATAAATTTGTATTAGTTTGGAGAGAAACATTCATTTTTATTTTGTATTTCACATAAGAGAATCCAGAGCATATTTCATGAAAAAGTAGACAACAACTAATCATTATTCTTATAATATTTGTGAATCTTCTGATATATATCATGTTTTATCTTTTATTTTGACTTTTTTAATACATTTTGCCATTTTGGGCCATTATAGCATGGATAGAACAAATTAGCAGTTTAACTTTAGATCCAGGCGTTGTCTTTTAGAAGCGGCTGATCTGTAAATTCACATTTGTTTAACCCTAATGAGAGCTGACCAATGGTAACCCAATTTAAAAACAATAGCATGCACATGGCAGATTCAGTGCCTTGTAAATAATTTTTTGAAACAAACTGCTTTTCTGCTCCATGGTGATCTAGGACACCTGCAATCTATTAGCCAAAGTGTTGGATCACTATTATAGATTGATATGGAGTTTGTTTTTTGGCAAAACAATATTCTTAAAGTTATCCAATACGGACGATAGATAGATCCCTTGTTAGCCTCATCGAAAGGGTTGTTGGACCACTCAACCTCATCTAAAGGGTTACTGGACCACACAACAAGGTACTCCTTGATTTCTATTTTTGTAGCTTCTGGACTCTATTATAAATGATTTTAATTGAATCACATTTTTCTTGCTCAACTTTACACACACACACACACACACGATAGCCTTTTAAAGAAAATTCGCATGCAATACAGGATGCAGTTTTATATGGGCTTGCAATTTCGACCTGTAATTTGCTTCCTTTATGTTTGCCACAACTAGAAATGATCTGCAATACTTGTGTGAAAGTTTTGTGCACTTTCCTACGGAAAGAGACTTGTCTGGCTTGACCTGCAAATATACCCCATCTCTCCCCTCAAGATTCTGTGGAATTGTTTGATTGGAAAGTGGTTTTTACATCAACATAAACATTGCAAATAAGCCTAATCAGTGTTAAAACAGTAAAATTAGACTTCATTGCATAAAATAATATTCTGCTGTAATAAATGGCAAGAAGGGGTTTGAGAAGAATATCTGATTTGTCGCAAATCTGGAGACACTTGTCAGAAACAGACAGCACAGAGCAGGTCCAGACAGCAAGGTGAACAAAACCCAGAAAAATATGAGCGAATAGAGACTGCTCCCTAGAACCATCCAGACGTCTTCAGAAGAGTAAAGGTGTTCTTGAACAGTGGGGCCAGACCTGTTAAACTGCAGATCTGTGAAATCTGATTTGACGATCCTGTTTGTCAGCTTCAGGGCTCCAAAAACCTTTATTGCCTTTACAAAATTCTGCACAGATCTCTGGGAAACTGATCTCCTTCTTCAAAACTACAGGGTAGCAACATCTAGAAAGACCAAAAAAAAGGGGGGATTATTCTGGGGCTTGTGTTCTTAATTATTATCAGGCCCCTAAAATGCTTGCACAATTTCGCAGACAACACCCCAAGTATAATGTATGTTCAACAAACACTCTAATGAATGCAGGGCCTAATCCTATATGACTTTTTGTGCTAGAATGAATGCACAGGGAAGAAATAAATGCTTCAGATCTACTTGATTTCTGCTCTAAATTTTAAATTAACTGCTCTTGCACTTTCACAATTGATATCTAGATGGATGGATTTGTCGTACTCATTCAAAATCATTTCCTATATGCACTGATGCATTTGTGTATTTATAGACCTCTTTAATTCAAATTCGGACCCTATTGGCGCGCACGCTGACACCCAACAGATGGAAAGGCCGAGAAATGAGGACCACATAACATGGATGCACCCCAAATAGACCCAAACCACTGACCTCCCTAGAACTGTACACTGTACATTTCTGCGGCCCCTAAAACATACTGTATGGTTATGGGGAAAACATACAAAAAAACAAAGGGAGGAAGGGGGAGGAGAGAGAAAGAGGACCACATGCAATGAAAATGACCAAAACCCTTGAAAAATGTGCCAATAAGAGCCTAATCTGGACCAATAAGCCATAAAAACACAAGCACCCCATAATAATGCAATGTTACGACTAGTAACTATCAATGTACCAAAATTAAGTGTCTACAAGAATTGATGTTGGTCTTGGTGTACGCCTGCTCTATATTCTTTCTGTTGACGCTGTGGATTGCACCCTTGACAGAACGCTGAGCTTCTATCTTCTACGCGGCACAATGGAGACTCCCCTCTTGCTGTGGGTTTGGCAAAATTGAGGGGAGAATCTCTAGATAAGGGCTAGCTCCTTTTGATGCATCTCTGAGTTATTTCACTACTACTGCTAATAATATATAAAGTGGGGGGGTGAAAAGAGAGAAGAATATTGAAAACAAAACCTAAACTAATACGGTGATGCACAAAAAATGGTTTGATCTACTCAGTTACTCACACTTTAGATCCGAAGAGGGCGGACATACACTTTATCTGATGAAAAGATCAGATTGTAGGGAGCTTTAATAGGGAGGCTTAGTGAAACACACAGAAAATGAACTTACCACAGGTGCTGTAAAAAACACACTGTCCGATAACCCTTTTCTGTATTCGCTCCCTAGATGCAACACTTCCTGTTAACTTGCAGAATTGGTACTCTAGCTACACCAGGTGTGTTGGTGTCAACTTGTGAAAGCATCAAGCCAAAATGACTAAACACAAGGTTAATATGCAGACACACTCAGAGATATAACCAGTCAAATAGAGGTAAAAATGCATTCTATTGATTCAAGGTGAAGTTTTGGCAGGGCTTCGCCTTACAAAATGAGAGATATCTTCCTCAACTGAGAGGTTACAATATTTATAGCATGAAGAAGACTTTGGCGCTTTCTAGAACAAGTGGTCCATGCTACGTTGAACACCTTGGAAAGAGGAAACTGCTGAAAGAACCATGCTGTAGGTGTCGCAAGTCTTGACTTTGGTGCTTAACCCGTATTAAATATCACTGCAAGAGCATGGGTCGCTTTCTCTATTTGAATGACAAGGCCGCTTCTTAATGAAGTTCACGCTGTTGTTTGCTCATTGATGTAAAATGAGGAAAAACGGGCCATTCTATTGAATTCCCGTGCTCTCCTTGGTGGCCACTTGGTAGAGATTGTTTCATCCGCCGTAATAACTTCTTGTGCTGATGCTTTCTATGCCACCTGGACCATTTCTATCTGCTCCTGCGCTTGGCTTTTGTCTTTTCCTGGCTTTTCGGCCCTCGGGGCTATCTTCTGTCATTTCTTGGCTCTTTGGGCTCCTTTCTTGGCCGACGCATCCCATCAAAATTAACGTTTGCGGGCCTGTCACTATTCAAAAACCAACGGCTATTTTGCTGCCTTGAATTTGATGTTCGCGCGCCCGTTATCGGACGTTTAAACTCCAATGACTAGTTCAATATGTTAAGATTGACGTGCTCGGGCCCATCATCCCTTTGGTTATTCCTTCGGCCCTTTGCAACGAACCTTCCCGAAGGGAAGGTGTCCCTTCGGAAAAACAAAAAAGGTCCCTTTTTGGTCGTTGATAGTCCCCCGCAAGGGAACTTCCCTTTCTGGCTCCCTTGTCTTCTCAATTCCTTCGGACAAGTGCCCTTTGGGCTCCCTTGTCTTCTCAATTCCTTCGGACATTTTGCCCGAAGGAAAACCTGCCTTCATGTTTCGGTCTTTTTCCTTTGTGAATTTCTTCGGACAAAATGTCTGAAGGAATTCCTTCGGGCACTTTGTCTGAAGGAATTCACCCTTTGTTTCTTCCTTATGAACTTCCTTTGGACAAAAAGTCCGAAGGAATTGTTTATCTTTTGCCTTGGATTTTTTTCCGAAGGTGCTCCTTGCCCTCCGCAAGGGCATTTTGGGTCCCTAATTGCCCTTTGAAACGTGCTGGAACGGTCCAGTTTGCAACCTGACTGCCCTCTGCCAGGGTGCTTTGTCTTTGGAGCTTTGTAAAAGACTTGCATTCTTTGAACTGGCCCCATTCCTTTGCCAAAAGGCTTGTCCAAGGCAATTGCTCGAAGCAAAATAAGCTCCATATTGAACCGAAAACCTACAGGGCTTGGATCTCTCAACTCTTTATAAGACTAGGGCTATTGCAAAGGGAAAAAACCACGATTGCAGCAAGGTGAAAACATAAAAAACTGGGACAGCAAGGAAAGAAAACGGGACCAATTTTTGGGCCTACAAGACCAAAAACTAGTCATTAAATTGGCGATTCACAGGGGAAGCATGCCTGCTATGCTAAAGAAGACTGGTAGCCTCAAAGTCCATTGGGCATGAGTCAGGATGCAGCTTGAAAAAGTTAGCAACAGCCTTTTAAAGACCTATGAACCAACAAAGCTTTACCTCAAGCAACAAGGAAAAAACAACACCTAACAAGGCTAAAAAACACTACACCTGTGCAAACGGCACTTAGGGAAAACAAAAACAACCGAAAGCAAACTACTATGTACAGCTAACTAGATATATTTGCTTCCCTCTTGGATCAAAGGGAAAACTTCTCAAGTCTCCATGGCAAGAAAACTTATGGTGTCAGACAAGTGATTGAATGGAATGGAGACTTGGTGACTTGCCCTTCTTGCCTGCCACCTTGATTGGTTTGTATTCGAGTGGATCAGGGTCAAACATGTCTCCAACATCTGTGTATTCACTTTGCTCTTTGGAGATTGCCTCATGCTGGCCCTTGATGCTGGTGTATTTCATCAAGAAATCAATGGCTGCTAGCTTATCACCATAAGCCTCACTTAGCTCATAGCCCCCTTGACATGCATCATGGATTGACTTGTTCCCTTTTGCCTCATTGAAGAGCCTGTCAAACTGATCTTCTACTTCATCATGGCTTTTTTGAAGAAGGGTGTCTGTTGTGATGTCTGAAATGAGATCACAAACTACTTGCTTATCCCACAGAACGTCACCTTCTTGCTCAAGGCTTTCTTCTTCAAAGCTTTCAACAAGATGGACAGGCCTCTCCTTTTCTTGCTAAAAAACAAGAGTCTCTAGTTGTGCCAAGACATGCTCCTGATCCTCCTCCAACTCGGGTCCCATGGTGTGGTCATTCTCTTCATCAAAACAACAAGGAAGTTCATCAAACAAAGGGGGAGAGAGCTCACCATGCTCACATTCCTCATCATCCATTGTTGACAAATAAAGTTTGTCAAGCTCATCTTCATATATCTAGAACATCTGCATGTATGCATGACCTATGTCTTCTCCATTGTTGATGATGTCTTCAAAAGGGGCATCCATGATGGTCTCATCCTCATTGTCACTCATGATAGCCTCTTGGGCTGCTGCAAATTGGATCCTCTCTTCTTCACTTGCCTCTTTCAAAACAGGGTCCTCCTTGAAAAAGGATGAAGTGGAACGCTGACGGTTAAATTCATGTGGAAGAAAAGACAAACCTTGAGCTAGAATCGAAGGATTTTCTTCCTTCCATTTGGCCAGCACTTCATCCACATCAGATGTGGCTTGATAGCTCTCTTGGAGGAGTGTAGATGGGGTGTGTTCAGACATGAAATCTGCTGTTTGGTCTAAACCGTCCATCACACCCTGGCCAAGGAATCTCATTCTGGACTCCAACTCTGTAATTTGCCTGGCTATAAGCTGGTTCATGGTATTCTCTCCTCCAACTTGGAATCTTGACATCATGTTGAAAGACTTGAGGAGGTTGAGGAAGACTAGGAAGAGACTGTTGATGCACAGAAAGAATTTCTTGAAGAGAGATGTGCTGTTTTTTAAAAGGCATAGGATGATTCCCTTCAAAGGAGGATTCACAATCTAAGGAATTGAGAAGGTTCATTTCCATGGGAGGCTGCTCTAATGCCCTTTGGTGTTGAAAAGCTAGGTGCAAGGGATTAAGAGCAGGAGTGGTTAATACATCAGATGAGCTAGAGTGAGCAAGTGCTATTTGGTAGAAAGGATTTGGTGCACAAGAGGAGGCTTTCTTTAGAATAGGAGGGGGTTGCGTTGGAATGGGAGAAGGCACACAAGGCTGATTGCCTTGAATGAATGGACTCTTTCGTTTTGCTACCTCCTCTTTCATGGATTGCAAGGCCTGAGCTTGCCTCAACAAGCACTCCTCTTTGTATATAAGCTCTTGCTGATATCTATACTGCTCCTCCAATCTGCTCATCTCCATCACTTGCTTCTCAAATTCCAACATTATCTCCCTTACACTAGGTGAAGGGCAACTAGGAGAGTTGCTTGAGGTGATTCCATGAACACCCTGAGCTTGATCAAAACTATATGAAGGAACACAAGGCCTATGCTGCTCAACAATGGGATTATACATACCAAAGTGATTTCTTGATGGCACCAGGACTGCTTAACCAGTTGATTTAACTCGGAGTCGCCATTGGTGTTGATGAAAAGCCTCAAAAGGCTGGTTGGTTGAAGAACACACCAAAATTCTTCAACTCTTTGGACAAAATAGGTCCCACCGGGCGTGCCAAAAACTGTTGACGCTGTGGATTGCACCCTTGACAGAAGGTTGAGCTTCTGTCTTCCACGCGGCACAATGGAGACTCCCCTCTTGCTGTGGGTCTGGCAACATTGAGGGGAGAATCTCTAGATAAGGGCTAGCTCCCTTTGATGCATCTCTGAGTTATTTCACTACTACTGCTAATAATATATAAAGTGGGGGGGGGGTGAAAAGAGAGAAGGATACTGAAAACAAAACCTAAACTAATACAGTGATACACCAAAAAATGGTCTGATCTACTCAGTTACTCACACTTTAGATCAGAAGAGGGCGGACATACACTTTATCTGATGAAAAGATCAGACTATAGGGAGCTTTAACAGGGAGGCTTAGTGAAACACACAGAAAATGAACTTACCACAGACGCTGTAGAAAACACACTGTCCGATAACCCTTTTCTGTCTCTGCTCTCCAGATGCAGCACTACCTGTTAACCTGCAGAACTGGTACTCCAGCTACACCAGGTGTGTTGGTGTCAACTTGTGAAAGCATCAAGCTAAAATGACTAAACACAAGGTTAATACGCAGACACTCAGAGATATAACCAGTCAAATAGAGGTAAAACTGCATTTTATTGATTCAAGGTGAAATTTTGGCAGGGCTTTGCCTTACAAAATGAGAAATATCTTCCTCAATTGAGAGTTTACAATATATATAGCATGAAGAAGAAGACTTTGGCGCTTTCTAGAACAAGTGGCCCATGCTGCATTGAACACCTTGGAAAGAGGAAACTGCTAAAGGAACCATGCTGTAGGTGTCGCAAGTCTTGACTTTGGTGCCTAACCCGTATTAAATATCACTACAAGAGCATGGGTCACTTTGTCTGTTTGAATGACAAGGCCGCTTCTTAATGAAGCTCACGCGGTTGTCTACTCACTGATGTAAAATGAAGAAAAACGGGCCATTCTATTGAATGCTCACGCTCTCCTTGGTGGCCACTTGGTAGAGACTGTTTCATCCGCTGTAATAACTTCTTGTGCCGATGCTTTCTATGCCACCTAGACCATTTCTGTCTGCTCCTGCGCTTGGCTTTTGTCTTTTCCTAGCTTTTCGGCCCTCGGGGCTATCTTCTGTCATTTTCTCGGCCGATGCATCCCATCAAAATTGATGTTTGCGGGCCTGTCACTATTCAAAAACCAACGGCTATTTTGCTGCCTTGAATTTGACGTTCGCGCGCCCGTCATTGGACGTTTGAACTCCAATGGCTAGTTCACTATGTTAAGAGTGACGTGCTCGGGTCCATCATCCCTTTGGTTATTCCTTCAGCGCTTTGCAATGAGCCTTCCCAAAGGGAAGGTGTCCCTTCCAAAAAATGGAAAAGGTCCCTTTTTGGTCGTTGTTAGTCCCCTGCAAGGGCACTTGCCCTTCTGGCTCCCTTGCCTTCTCAATTCCTTCGGACAAGTGCCCTTCGGGCTCCCTTGTCTTCTCAAATCCTTCGGACATTTTGCCCGAAGGAAAACTTGCCTTCATGTTTTGGTCTTTTTCCTTTGTGAATTTCTTCGGACAAAATGTCCAAAGGAATTCCTTCGGGCACTTTGTCTGAAGGAATTCACCCTTTGTTTCTTCCTTATGAACTTCCTTCGGACAAAAAGTCCGAAGGAATTGTTTATCTTTTGCCTTGGATTTTTTTCCGAAGGTGCTCCCTGCCCTCCGTAAGGGCATTTTGGGTCCCTAATTGCCCTTCGGAGCCTGCTGGAACGGTCCAGTTTGCAACCTAATTGCCCTCCGCTAGGGTACTTTGTCTTCGGAGCTTTGTAAAAGACTTGCATTCTTTGAACTGGCCCCATTCCTTTGCCAAAAGGCTTGTCCAAGGCAATCGCTCTAAGCAAAATAAGCTCCATATTGAACCGAAAACCTACAGGTCTTGGATCTCTCAACTCTTTATAAGACCAGGGCTATTGCAAAGGGAAAAAACCACGATTGCAGCAAGGTGAAAACATCAAAGACTGGGACAGCAAGGAAAGAAAAGGGGGTCCCATTTTTGGCCTTGTAGGACCAAAAAATGGTCATTACCTTTTGCATCATTTAACTCTTCCTTCAAGATACATGTGTCTTTCCTTCAAAATTATGTGAATCCAGTTAATTGGCATAAGGAGGTCATGGCGATATTATGTTCTAAAGGGGTTCATATCTTCTTTACCTACATGCTGCTGCTCTTATAGGAAAATTCAACAAAAGGAAGTCTTTCTTCCCAAAAGGTATTCTTGGTCTCCATATGTGCCCGAAGCATGTCCTCCATGACGAGGTTAACCCTTTTTATTTTCTTGTCTATTTTTGGATGGTCCCCATTGTTGAAATCTAACTCTGTGCATGGAGCTTTGAATAAATCCTTCCAAATTTTTTCTATAAATACGGAATTTTCAGAATACTTTTAGGAAGGATGAACTTAGAAAGGATTTCCACAATCATGATTTTTGTTATGATTTCTGCCTTGTGGGTCATTTCACATGGAGCAAACCTCGCTATCTTTGCCACCTGATCTGCATTCACCAAATTCTAGTTATTTTATCTTATTGTTCTAACTTCTAGAAAAAGTGAAAACATATAGAAAATCCATGGATATGGTTTCCCAATTGTTACAACTGGAGTTGGAACTCTTGTTACTGGATTTTGTTATGTTATATTAATTTGTGGATCCTGCAATTATTTATGTACTAGGCTATGTCCTTTTCCATGTTTTTTCAGTACACAGTGGTGAACTGCCTTATAAGTTTTGTCCCGCCCTTTTAATTGGGCAATGGACTATCATGTCACTCTTGCAGAACTTCATACGTCAAAGTACCTATAATAGCAATAAGAATGCCACTACTGTACTGTGTAATATCTTTTACCATGTGGAACTCAGGTTAGTCATTCTCTGCCTCCTTCACTTCAAAGCTCCGTGACCCCAAAATGAAAGAGATTGCATAAATAGCATATATTATGGAAACAGTGTTCGCTACTATATATTCTTTCCTGGGTCTATATTCTAAAAATATCATAACCTACTAGTAATTGTGGGAACCTGATTCTCTCTTAGGTAGCAAACACTTAAAAGGATTGCTTGTAGACCGTAACATTTGTATTGTCATGATTACGAGTTATGTGGTTGTATTGTCGGGCTTAGGTAGTTTGTAATGACTCTTGTTATTTATGTTTGGAAACCGCCAACCATATGTCATTTTTCTTATATATAGCAAGAGATGCATCAGAGGAAGGGCGCTGGTTTTAGGTCCTTCCTATACTGTATAGATTGTACCGAGACTTATATTTTATGAATATAAGCTGCTATTGTTCGAATTACCATTCTGTGTATGCTCTATTGACAGTCTAGTATCTTGGTAGACATTAATCATACTACATTCTAGTGTTGTTGCCTTAAAGAAAGTCGTCAAGTTAAATTTCGGTTCACAAATTAATGTGTTGAACATAACCGTGAAATATAAATATTACGACACAAAGGGTTCATGAAGACGAAGACCAATGTGTATGAGTAATAATTCATGCTATTGACTTCGAACAAAGGCAAGTGAGAGACACACAGTCAGGGAGGGGACCAAGAAGTTAATTCAAAAAATGCATTGAGGGAAGTACAAAGTGTGAAGCTGAAACACAATCCAAGGCCGAAGAGCTCAATCGAAACTCATGGACACTATGCCACTTGTAGTAAGGAGTGGGTATATATTTCCATAGCACCTTCTGGAGGAAGGAAGTGTGGAGCTTGCCAACTAATTTGGGTTGGAGGATGATGCAAGGGAATCACCTGAAAGTCCGGGGCAACCCAAATAACAAATTGGAGCGAATGAAAAGGGCCTGACGATAGGTAAGATAGTCTACAGATTGTTGCTGAATGAAGGGTCGTGTGTAGGGATGTGTTTGATAGTGTTAAGCGAGCATAGGAATGTTCGATGCTGACATTCTTAAGAGGGAGTCTTGTATTCAAAAAAGCCACTCCAGAGCCATCGGCACCCCATCAACTCCATCTCTAGAAAAGTGGAATATGCCAAAATTTATTGGTGACAGATCTGACATTTTGATAGGCACTGCTGTATGTACATCACTATCTGGATTGCTAGGTAGATATATGCTCGATTGTGGTTAAGATGCTTCCCAACTATCCTTTGGGGAATGGCCATTGATTGGTTCACCGATGCATCAAGTAATGACAAACCAACATGGGAAACACTCAGGCAAGCATTTGAAAAGGAATTCAAACACCCGAGGCATGACAACGAGATTGTTGTAGAGATCTGCAACACTAGACAAGGTAAGCATGAGACGGTTAGGACTTACAATAGGACTCAATTATTTGCTTGGAAAACTTGAGAAGGAACAAACCGATGGGCTGAAAAATAGGTGGTTTATTGAAGGGTCGATTCCCTCACTAAGAAAATAAATGTAGTCCCACCTTTGTACGAAGATGCCTATAACCGCAAAGTGATGGAAATTGAAAGGTGAGAATAAAATATCATCTTCACACACAAAAAGATGAAGTAAAGACGAGGACTCTGATTCTAGTGATAGCAAACTAGGATGTGTGCGAATCTTGAGAAAAGACATGCTCCGGATGATGAACTAAAGGGAGATGGTAAGAAAGACTGCAGGGATCTTTTGTGCGAGATTTGTCAAGTTACAGTGCATTCAGTCAATGATTGCATGTACAATTTGCAGAATAAGAGCGACCAAGTACTATTCACACAAGGAGAGTACTGTAAACACAAGAAGAGCCATCGACACCACCCACCATGCTGCTAAGGAACTACCGAAGACAAGATAATAGTGGTGGTGGGAGTAAGATCTTGTACAAATCCTAAAGGTGGCCAATTATACAATGTTGGGAGTGCAATGAGTGGGGCCATTTCGCAAGAGATTGCCTTAATGAAAATGATAGTGGGTTTCTCTGTAAATGGTGTGGGCTCAGTGACCATAATGATGACAATTGTCCGAAGCAAGCCAACCTCCATATGATTGATGTAGTTGAGGGCAAGGAAGTTATGGCAATTCCCAAAGCACAAATGAAGAAAGCCAATGCCCACCCCATCCCCATGTATTGATTGCCTTGCAATTGTACGAACTGTATGCTGCCCTAAACATCGCTTTGCCATTATACCTTTTTGCATGGACATTCACACCTTTCTAAATGTTCACTCCCACTTGAACGTCTACACTATCTCAAATGCCCAAGGAAACAACTGTACGGGCATTTGGAAGCTTCGTCTGATGCTAGTAACGTAGGTGAAGAG
Source organism: Torreya grandis (assembly GCA_037957365.1). Taxonomy (NCBI): domain Eukaryota; kingdom Viridiplantae; phylum Streptophyta; class Pinopsida; order Cupressales; family Taxaceae; genus Torreya; species Torreya grandis. The sequence goes on from JARHVA010008354.1 coordinate 185,926, forward strand.
CCGTACAAATTGATACAATGCACAAAAGGTCTTTTTGTCGTGTAGAAAGTGTCAACCAAATCAATCACCACAACTTTCTAATGTGTTCGATCTGCCAAACAAGTCACCTCTCTCTGTGCCGTTATAGTGCATTGTCCATCAACACCATTTTCCAATGCTTCCAAAAGCAATGTTTTTTCCACGAGATTTTGTTGTTGTCATGGATTTTCAAGGGTTGTAGAAGGTCCAAATTGTGCTGCCCCTTGACCTCATTACTACTGCCCCTAGACCCCCACTTTGCTTTTCCAGAAAAAAAAAGGTGGTTGAGAATTGCATCAAGGGAAACATGCTTTTTCTTGCCTTTAGATAGGTTGCACACCTTCTACATTAATAGCAGCTCCATCGGAATGAATTTTATCTTCTCTATTCATTCTAATTATTATCATGTGCTGTATGAATTGTGTTGGAAGGGACTCCGACTTGTTTAAGGGGGCGGGGGGAGGGGCGGCGTAATGTAGACCATAAATTTCGTATTTTCATGATTACGAGTTGTGTGGTTGTATTGCCAAGGTTAGGTAGTTTGTAATGATTCTTGTTGGTTATGTTTGGGTGTTAATGGTTGTGTCAATCGCCGACCATATATCATTTGTCTTTTATATAGCAAGAGATACATTGTGGAAAGGGTGCTGGTATCAGGTCTTCCCTGTACTGTATGGATTGTACTGAGATTCATCTTGTATGAATACATGCTACCATTTTTGGATTACTATTCTGTTTACACTCTATTGACGGTCTAGTATCTTAGTAGACCTTAATCATACTGCATTACGGTCAATTATCCAGTCATTCTAAGGTATGATTCTTCAAATAAGTGCTATGTTTAAACACCATGAATAATTGCAAGTAGTTATTCAATACATAGTGGGTACCTTTGCTCTTTGACCTCTTTTTTTGCTTTTAAAAGTTGACACCATTCTATATTCTATTAAGACAACATTGGTGGCTGCCTGCTAGCATCAATATAGATAGTAAAAGGTTTAGAGGGATTTGGAAGTGTTAAAGACTGTTGTCATAGGTACTTTTTTCTTAAGCAGGTCAAAGGCTCCAAGCTATCCTGCTTCCTCTATGTGTAATTTTTTCAACATTTAGTTAGGGTTGCAAATATTTGGGAGAAATTAGGGATGTAGATTCTGTAATTTAAGCCAGCCAAGATGAGAAATATTCTCACCTTACGGTAATCAACTGGAACCCTCAATTTTTGAATAAATTGGATCTTTCAAAGGTCCATTATCTCTCCTTTGTTGGACACAATGTGTCTCAGACGCTTGACTTGCATCTCATACAAGTCGCATTTTGATAATTTTGCTCCACACTTGGTCTGCTGCAATGTATTTAGATACTAGTTCAAGATTGCTATAAATGCTCTTATTTTGACTTATGAAAAGTAAAATGTGTTCTAGAATTACATCTATAACTTCTCTAGATATTGTTCGAAGCGATTGTTTATCATTCTCATAAAAGTGGCTCGAGCATTTGTGAGTCCAAAAGGCATCATTTGAAACTCATTGTCCTTAATTAGTGGTGAAAGCAATTTTGGAAACATCTTTTCTGTATTGGGAACTTGATTGTATCCACTTAAATTAATATTTTAAAAAACTGTGCCCCCTTATAACTATCATAAAGATTATCAATGCAAGGAAGAGGATACTTATCTTGTATGGAATGTTTGTTTAAGGCTCTATAATTTACGCACATCTTTATTGTTCTGTATTTTTTCTTCACCGGCAAAAGGTGCTCCATAAGGAGATTTGAGGGATGAATGAAACCTTCCTACAATAGTTCCTAAACCTGCTTTTCTTTACCTCTTTTTTAGATTAACCAAGTTTGTGAACTCCATAGTAAGTGAGGAACGTCATGGATGGTAACTCAATTAAATAATCAGCCTCTCTCTCAGTTGGCAAACTTGTAGGTAAGTAATCCGAGAATCCATTGTGGAATTTCTACAATAAGTATTGAATGCATATCTATGCGTGGAGCCCCTTGATTAGGATCACTTGGTTCAAGGAAGATGCTGAAACACTAATCTCTCTTCTTAACTTTTCTCTTTCAGGATAGATAGTAGTGGATGTACAAATTATTTTTGTCCCCAATAATTTGCGTTGCTTACCTCTTCAAAATCTACAATTTTCTCATCTGGTTACAAAAAAAATGCAATTTTTGAAAAATTTATTTGTAAGTCAAAATTGCATCATATTTGCCAATTTAGGCCTATAATATTAAAAGTACTGATTATCGTCTTATACATGGATTAAAAGAGAGAATTGCGTGCATATGCAGACCGACGATAAGCATCTTGGCTAACTGTCAGCTCCTCTTCAAATTTACAAGGAGCTTCTTGAATTAGAATCTTACATTGAGAACTGACTTGGACAGGAAACGATGTGCATGCAGAATCAACCAAAACATTTGCTTCTAATCAATTAATTTCATCTTTTTCAAGGATTAATTTACCGTCATTGAACTTAGAAAAAGGATGCACACTTACTCTTGGGGATACCACTGTCTTGGTGACTTTATTCTTGCACAATATTGAGGCCACACATGGTTCCACCCCTTTTGTTTGGTTTTGAGATTTTTTGTGGCTTTGTCTCTCCTGAGCTCGTTTGGAACTGCCTGATCTATTTTCTTGTGGAGGATAAATAATACTTGTAATGAAATATGATAAAGAGAGTATTACTTATGCGAATGTGCAATGTACCTGTTGACAAATCTTCCACAAATCAGATTTTCTCTTGCCACTAGGAAATTTCTACGGACTCAAGTAGGGTGTTTCTACGGACTCTGCAGGTCATTTCTATGGACTCTGCAGGCCATTCCTACGGACTCTGCAGGATTTCTACAGACTCTCCCAACACTTAGGCGACAAAAGGGCCTTTGCAACTTTTCCGAATGGCAATTTCAAAAGCCAAGCAGCCCTTGCGGAGGGTAGGAAAGCACTTGGGGGGAAGAAAGACAAAGGCGAAGATATCCTTCGGACTTTTTGTCTGAAGGAATTCCTTCGGACAAAAAGTCTGAAGAAATTCGGAAGACCACACAGACAAAGAAAGTCCGCAAGGAAAAGCCAAGGAATTAATTTGGAAGAGGCATTTTCAAGAATTCCGAAGGGCAGGGTACCCTTCGGAAGGGTCACTTTCAAAAAAGCCGAAGGGCACCTACCCTTTGGGCAGGCACAAGACCAAATTCAGAGACCATTGCAAAAAGCCTGGGTGCCCTCCAATTTTTCCGAAGGACATGGACGGAGGACACTTGGTCGGTTGCGGAGGGCACTTGGTCGATGCCGATGGGGACTTATCTTGCCGAAGGGCACATTGAAATAAAGCCGATGGCAAAAGACAAGAAATGAAGACGAAGAGAACCTTTGGACAAGGGCCCGTAAAATAAACCCGACGAAAAAAATCTCGAGGAAATTCAAAAAGTTGCAAAAAGGCCAAAGCGAAACAAAAAAATGAATTCTTTTGGACTTTTGTCGGAAGGAATTCCTTCGGACAAAAAGTCCGAAGAAATTCAGAGAAGACATAAGTCCGAAGAAAAACAAGACTAAGGCAAAGACAAAATCAAAAGAAGGATTAATTCCTTTGGACTTTTTGTCCGAAGGAATTCGAAGAAATAGCTCGAGGAAAATAAACCCGACGAAAAAACCTGAAGGAATTCCGAAGGCCAGAGACCAAGATAATTCTTGCGGACTTTTTATCCGCGGGAAAGACGTGAAGCCAATAAAGCCGAAGGAAAGAAGTCCACGGGAAAAAGGCGAGACAAAAGTCCGAAGAGAGACGCGGGAAATAAAGTCCGAAGGAAGTAGGAAATATATACAGAGAATTCATGAGAAAATGACCAAAGGTGATGTCTCGCTAGCCGTCAAATTTTGACCGTGGGAAGTAACCGTTGGAACAAGGATAAAACCAGAATTCTGAAAGAAAAGGCCAAACTGGTAAAAAATATAGACAAATACATCCGAATATAGAATCCCGCTAGAAATAGACACGAACAGCAGACCAGAATACATGCAAACAGGAGCTATTTTTGAACATCGGAGCTATTTTCGAATAATCGGTCAAAGCTTCAGTCGACTGATTTTTTAAAATCCTGTTCATCTCCAGTCAGCTCATGCATCCGAAGGTCTAAATCAGCGTCAGCAGGAGTCCCAAATTCGAACGACGAGTTGACTGTTCTAGATTTAGAGTGGACTAATTGATTAAAATGCTGCATCCACTAGAAGCTTTCCATGCGAAGGAAAATGATCTCTTCGTCCAACTCAGCTTAAATAACGGTTAACTCAGTTTTCAAACGCTACAACTCGGCAATCAAGCAACTCACATGGAGTTCTAAATTTAACATTTGCGTAGATTTCCATGCAAAAAGAAGGTGGGCAGTTCATAACAAAGATAAGTTCGCTTCATCAAGTGAAGAAGCTTCATGCAAGGACAAAGAGAAAAATATATTTTATTGAAAGGCCAAGTAAAGCCTTGAGTTAACCAAAGTGAATCTTTCTCTTCAAGTTTCTACGCCAATCTTTGGCCTCTTTTAATTTTCTATATAAAGGATTTCATCCTTGATTAAAAATAATCCAATCTCTTGGTTAGACCAGACTCTGCCATTGGTGAGTTGTGTAACCTCTTCAATCAATAAGGACTGTACTTTTAGATTTCAAGAGTTGGCATAGTGTATATTTTTTCAGCAATTTGCATAAGTGGTAGTTTTCTCTCCCTTCCCAAATTCTGTTTTGTACCTAGTTGCTATATTATCCTTGTGCAAGTCATGTTAAAGTGTTCTTTATTGTCTTTTGCTGAAACCGTAAGTGGATGTTAGGTGGCCTCAAAGTGTCTTTTATCAAACCTCTCTCCATCGTTTTCCCTCAAGTTTCAAGCATTAGATCGAACCTCTGCAAGAAATACTTATGCATAAGTGATTGATTGAAATCATAGGTCCTTCTCCCTTGTTCGTTTAGTGTTCAAGGTTCCAAGTTGAGTAGGATCAAAATTCTGGTGTATCACCCCCCTTTAGGTAGGATTTCCCCTTTAAGTTTCCCTTCTCCCTTTTCCACGGTAGTCCGCAGCGTAGAGTAGAGATCCTAATTGATACATCATACAGGAACCAACCTTCTATGGAGGTTCTTCTCACTGATGAGGCACCCACGCTCGTGAGAAGATCCCATTGTTTATGCGAGATAGAGGACTGGCCGTCTCGCACACGTCTTCGAATCAGGGCGCAGCTCCAGGTTGACAACAATACCTAGTGTTGCTTTTGTAGTTCGGGGCTTCGGAGGGAGGTGGTTGTACCCCAACGATTGTCCTTTTCTCGCGATCCTATATAGTCAAGGGGTTCCTTACATTGATCATCATGTTAGATCATGCTATAGTTTTACTTGGAGAAGGGCTATATTGGAAGGATCCATCTTAAAGAGATGTATCCTTGTCTAATGAGTGTATCATACACTATGGAATAATGACAAAGAACCTTCAATCTATGTGATGTGTTCTATACTATAATGTGTGTGTGATGTGGTAGTTTATAGGATATAATGTGTATGTGATTGCCAACCAACATTTCTTTTATTGTTGCATATTCCATGTTTTGGTAGACCATCTGATGCCCATCTCATCAATTGTGGTAGTTTGTGTGAAAAAAATAAAATTTAAAATAGAGAAAAACAAAATTTTATATGTGACATGAGGCTGATGTGAGTAGAGCTTATTGAAGGGAGGAAGGAGGTAGAGGAGTCAGAAAATGATTAGGGTGTGGTTTGGGATGTAGCTGCAAAGGACTTGGTCCATAGGGAGTTGGAGGATACACTTACTCCCCTCGTAGATGTGGTCAACAACATAACCTAAAATGAACATGTCAAGCATATGCTTGTCTCCCTTCCAACGTTCATTGCTGGTTGCTACCTTGAACTAAAGAGGAGCCATGAAGAGTGTCAATGAAATTTGGAAAGAGAACACATTTAAATGCAATGAAAAGGGAGGGAAAGGAGAACATGAGGCTTGGGAGAGGGAGGAGTGACGTCGATGCAAAGTTTTGTGAATTTTGAATTGTGACGGATGAGTAAGAAGCACCTAATCCCGATCGTGAGGAAGAGTCCAGAGAGAAGGTTTATGTGAATAGAGAACAAGAACAACAAATTATTTCCATAGATAAGGACAACAAAGGAACTAATGATCCTGATAGTAGATGAAGTAGGAAGAGGGGAAGAGTGACCCCCATGATAGGAAGAGTCACTCGAGGAGTTTGGTAAACTCGATATTGGAAAGGAGAGAGTTACGAATGAGATAAAAAATGTGCGAATTGACAAGGAAATTTAAACCGACAATGGGAGGACTGGCAACGAGGAGCCAAATAGTGGGAGGATGGCCAAAGAAGACTCTTAACATTGGGAGGGTTGTCGAAGGAGATCCTGACAGTGGTAGGATTGTCAAACAAGACCCTGATAGTGGGAGGATTGTCGAAAAAGGCCCTGATAGTAGGAGGATTGTTGAAGAAGAGCTAGGTGTCGAGGATGCTTCTTGATCGGTTACCTTAGGCATGGGTTTGTTTGGTGTCTCAATTTTGTCTTGTAGTGCTTGTGGAACCTATGTGTTGATGTGGACTTCTCAGTAATAGTGTCATTTGTAGTTGAATTTATTGTGAGAGAATGTTGATGGATTGCGAAACACTTTTAAGAGTTTACAAAATCCATCCCAAATGTGCTCAGATCATAAACAAATAACTAATTTACAAAATCATGTCCATATGGCATGTACCATATCCACATGAAGAGCGAAAACTTGAGAAGCAGACAAAAAAAGGTGGTTAATAGTATTGTCGGTATTAAATATAAGTTTAATGGTTGGAAACGACCTCATATAAACCCCAAGAAAGGGTTCTTCCTACAAGTGAAATGTGCATGTGCATAGAAACCAAATGATTGCATCCATTCCATGGGTAAATATACCTATATCAATCATTAACATTTATATAACAAGGTATCATTTCATCCATTCTAATCTATTTGAATGAAAAAATAAGAGAAAATCGAACCACAAGCCTAAAACTTGCATATCATTATCATTATTATATACAAGTAGTCCATTGGGGAATGACAAGGTAAGATTTTCTCATAAGGTTATCATGCCAAATGTTTTTACTAAGGTTTGGTCCTTGTATGCAGTATTGAAAAGGTAAACTAAAAGGTATATTATAATCATTCATGCTATTGTATGACATCATACTTATAGGGTAACATGTTTGATTACTATTACTTAAATGAGTTTTTGACCAAAGAAGACGTGGAGCCCACTAATGATTTTTTCTGCTAGATGTGCTGCCAAATTATAAGTGGGGAAATATTTTGTATTGGGTATCAATGTCATTTGAATCCCTTGTGGAATTTAGGTAGCCCATACATTCAAGGTGGGCTCGTTGTTCATGAGGTCAAACTTCTTCTTCAATTTGTCTTTCAAAGAAGAGTTCAAGATAGCCTTCCACACCTTTTTTGCAAGCTCTATTATTGGCTTTTCCAGCAAATATTATAGCTCCCACTATTATTGAGTCAATGATTCTTTATTTTACTAATATAATATGCCAAGTTTATGACTTCTGTTGCATTTCTCTTGTCTGCCCTGGTAACATGAATTTTTGTAGCAAAGATATGGTTCGATTGCTAGGAAAATGTTTAGGAGAAACTCACACACGGAAATATGTGTGCATGCAAGCTCATCACAATCAAGCACAATAGGAAGGTTTCATGACTTCTCTAGCCACTAGAGCCATATGGCTTGTAGACGAAGAACGTGAGGAACAAGAGTTTGAACACCTTAGTAAGTGTTTAGGCTTAAAGGTTATTGGAGGAAGCAAATAAATAGGGTTTTGAGGAGGGAAAAGGTTGATGGAAGAAATAAGAATCAAGTAGAGATTGGAGCCTTGGGTAGGAAGGTTTTTGTATCTTGTGTGGAAGGAAACACACACAACATTGGTAGGATTCTCAAAAAGTGCGACATCAACAAGTTTTTACACCAATCAAGACCATGAAGAGTGTCCTTGGTTCGGTCAAAGTTGATGTGGACAATAGACTTAGGAAAGGAGTGTATTGCATTGAATGTAGAGATTGTGATATGGTGTACATTGTTAAAGTTATTAATTAGTTAGTTTATTAACTAATGGTTAGTTAATGGTTGGTTATCAACCTTCCTAACTGCTTGCACAATAAAAGGGTCCTTGTCATAACATCTTCTTTGGATGAAAGATCTCTGAGACCAATTAGGAACCATTAACAAAAATGTGGATGACGACGATGCGGTGACTCTTGTTTTGAATAGTTTGACGCCTTCATATGAATCTTTTGTGGAGGTTTTACACTTGATGGCTGAAAGCCATAACTTAACAATTGAGAGTTAGTTCTTATTTGTTGCAAAAGGAATGCAGATAGATGCAAACAAATGAGTCCAGTGTTGGACAGACAGAGAATTGACTTGCTACTCAATCAAAAGGGAAGTGGAAACGTTTCCCTATTGATTCATCTTCAAAATATCAGGGGAAGTGTTTTTATTGTTATCAGGTTGGGCATCTCAAAAAGGATTGCCGAAAGTGACAACATGCACTTTCCCAACAAAGCAGTTATGCGGAAAATGTGGCAGTAGTTGAAGAACATGATTTTGAGGAAGAGTATGCCATTGTGGCATTATACTCGAACATTAATGCTACTAGTTGTTGGTTGATTGATTCTGGCACATCCTGACATTTTACGTGTTGTATGTCAAATTTAATGTAAGTACAAACTTTTTAGATCCAATTTTATTAGCTGATGGTTAGTCATTTGTAGTAGAGGGGATGTGATATATTTGCATAGTATTGAATAATGCTAGAAAAATCAAAGTAAGGATTGTTAGGTATGTTCCTAGCATGAATAAAAATCTCTTGTTATTCAGTTAACGGAAAATCCAAGCATTGTTGTAAATTTTTTTGGGAAACAATGCATTGTGTTTGATGTCAAACAAGACAACGTAATTGCTCAAGGTATTGGGCAATGTGGCTTATATATGCTCGTTAACCCTGCCATAATGAACGTTAATGCATGTGTGGAGGGGACTTCACCATATCGGATGTGCTGGAAGATGAAATTTCTCATAGGCTTGTTGACCCTGTTCCAGTCAACTTGCACTAGTTGTGGAGGGAATATCAATTATAAAGGATGTGCAGGAGGATGTAATTCCTCAATCTTAGTCAAATGCACAAACAGTTGTGCAAGAGGATGATATGCTTTAGTTAAAGGCACTAACTTAAAGGATGGAAACAAGGTTGTTACTTCAGCAGAGCATGGTCATCTTGCTCTTGCTTCTAACCTTTGTATGGTACATGAATACTTGCTAAATAACCCATTGGATGCAAATGGGTGGACAACATCTGAACTTTGGACAAGTATACACATCATCTTGTTATGAAAGGATTTTCCCAACAGGGGGGAATAGACGAGGAGATGGTTTCTTCTCTTACTATGGAGTTGGTTTTTACTCCCACTGCTATTGCGAAAATGGTCACATTTCGGTTGCTTTTTTTATTGGAGATATGAACGAGGAGGTCTACATGGTGTTTCTTGAAGGTTTTTGGGTACTTAGTCATAATCGTTTGGTTTGTAGGTTGATTAAGTTCCTGTATGGAGTTAAGTAGGTTCCACAAGCCTAGTATGCTTTGTTTGATTAACATCTCCAAGATTCTGGATTCAAAATTATGGAGGTTGGGCATAAGTTATTAGCCAATGATGATTCATCACCGGTTAATGAATTATCGTATAGAGAATTGGTGGACAACTTGATACATCCTATGTCCATAAGACCGAATCTTTGATTTGTTGTTGGCTGTTCTTTTTTGATTTTTGTCTACAATGAAACCCCTACATTGGACAACAACAAAATGTCAGAGGATTGCAAATTTCATGTTGATATCTAAAGATCAACTAGTAAATGTAATGATTAAACTATTTGGTCCCACTTTGTTCATAAAATTTCGGGACAAACTTGGAGTAGTCTCTAGTTTAGTCATTAAGGGAGGGTGTTAAAAGTTGTTAACTAACTATTAGTTTATTAACTAATGGTTAGTTAATGGCTAGTTATCAACCTTCCTAACTGCACAATAAAAGGAGGAAGCACACACACTTCAAATTGTGCCTTCTAGTTTTCTCTTCATTCATTTAGTGTTCATATTTGCTAACATACATTGGAGAAAGATGAAGAATCATAATAGCTAGACTGGTAGAGAATGGAACAAATATTAGGTTGAATTGCGCTAGCAAATCTGCTTGTAGTCTGACAAAACCAAACACCATATTTGTCTTGAAGATGTGAAAATTTTAGTGACCAAGTGGACCTAAATGAAGAGGAAGAGTTTGGAGTCGGTGGAGACCCTGAGGCATTGAAATATTTTGAATAGGGACGAGGGTTTGGTTTTTATCCAAACCTAGGGTCTAATCATCAACGAACTCTTTGATTAATTGATTAATTTGTTATTCGATTAATAATAAATATTTTTATTGATTCTCTAATTAATTAGTTTTGATGTGGCACAAGGGAAAAATGGTGGTTCATTTATTAATTTTTGTCTATCCCTATATGTTTTTTCTAATGTGCATAGGGATAGGCATGGGAGATCACAATCTAATTTATTTCTTTGGTTCACCTCTAGGATTTTCTTTTCCTAGAATTTTCTATTGCTAATGGTTATATCCTTCAGTCTCATTGACCTATTTTTGGTCATTTGTGGACATTAATATGATTTTTATTTCTATTTCTATTTTCCTATGATCGACTTAATTTTTCAATCTACAGTACATAGGGATAGGCAGAGGGGATCTTGGAATTTTTCTGCTATTGTATCTAGGTTATTTCTATAAGGAGCTCTAATGTGTAATTCTCTGCTAGATTTCCCCTGATGATGTGTTGATGGATGCAACCCAAAGCGTTGAGGGGTTTTGCACTTTTCAACACAAGTCTTATCCAAAAGCTTTTGTCTAATAGAAGAAAGATTTCAGGTTTGTTGTATAGATATCCTGCTTGTTTTTATTCATCTTATTTTTTATTTGCCACATTGGTTGCTTCCTCCTTTTAAGATTGAACACAGCATCCTAATATAAGGCACTTATTACTCTCAATTCATTCTTAAACATGGTTTAGTCATCTTCATAATGAATTAATTCTTTTATCCAGTTAAAGGCAATAATTCCATTCTAAGTGGCATGTGGAATGTCTTCTCTTGAGCTAGTCTCTCCAAATTGATTTTAATGTATTTTTGTATGTATTATTTAGCTACAGCAGTTTGTGAACTTGTTGGAGGGGGCGAGGAGATAAACCATGAATGCATTGTTTTGAGTCTTTGAGAAAGGCAGGGTGGAACAGTGGAAGAAATGAATAGAACAAGACAACTAATCCAACTTTTTATGATCTAGGAATGTGAGCATAGTTATAGGACTATATTTTTGGGATTGTGAAACCATCTGTGATGCAAAAGTTGTAAGAATGTTTTGCATATGAATACATTGGTAGAGCTATAGAAGTTAGAATTTCCAATTTCTGCATCGTTGATAGTGGAATCATCAAGGGTGATTGTTATTGGATATGCAGGGACATTTCTAGGAATATTTTTGTACCTCAAAATTATGCAACAATTTCATGCTGATAATTTTTAGAACTAAAGGTAGTTTCTATAGGATTATTTGAAATGAACAATTTAATTTGCTCGATATATCTTTTGCATGTTTTCAATCTCCATACCTTTTGGTTTATGATCTTTTTTGTCAACTATGATTCTTGAAATTTCCACTCATACCTTATGATGTTTCTCTTTCTTGATTTTGTTCTGAATTGTGATAGACAATACTATGCCTACAGATTCTCGATATTCTGAAAGAAAATGGATGCAGATCAACTTTTTTTATCATAGGGAGTAACATGGATGACTCTCCAGAACTTGTACAGAGAATAGTAACAGAAGGTATATTTTCCATTCAGTTTAATGTGTTCATTGAAGCATTCTTACTTGACGATGGCATGTTTTCTGTGTTTAGATATCGGGAGGCCTAATATTATCAGCTGTTTAATTCCTATTAGAATCCAGTTTTCTCTCAAGAGTTGAGATAGATTAAATAATAAATAAGAACAAATTTTAACATAAAACAGCTATTTAAGACTTTAACGTTACGACTTGGGAAATGGTAATTAAGTATTAAATTGCCGATTATGTTGCTTGTATGGCTCTTTGAAATGGTCTATATTAGCATGATTGAACAAAAAGGCGATTGTCTCACAAATGTCCAAGAAGCTGCTTGAAGGCCTTTTGAAGTCATGTCATATGATATTATGGTCTATGTGGTTGTGACTGGATATTGGTAATAAGGGCCAACCTAGCACCTCCTCAATAAAGGTTATTGGTATTTATGAGACTCATGTATAACGCATGGTTCAAAAAATTGTACTCAGGAATCACTTGGCAGGCCAAAATGTTGACCAGGAATTGGGACTTGTGAGTTTCTTGGCATTGCTTGGCAACTTTATCGCTACTTTAAAAAACATATAAATTCATAAAATAAACTTAAATAACATGAGAAATGAATGTAGAGAATGCCATAAGTATATTTTCTATCGATTTTTGATCCCAAAAAAATACAAACTACAAAGTTACAAACTACAATGCTCATAGAGTCATGAAATATGAAATATACATATTACATTTCATCTCTAGCACCTAAAATAAGCTTGTTGTGGCTGCTTCGTGGAAGTGGAAGGTAAAGATTTTTTTTTTGCAATGCCAATATTGTCAACAAAGATATCATCCGAGTCCTCACCAACCCCTCTTGATGTGTCTGCTACCTTGGATGCTATTGCTTTTTCTGCCACCCTCTCCAAATTTGCGATCTTGTTCATGGTAAACACGAGCTTTGCATTATTAGGGATCCATGCAGCATATGGATCAATCTTATCCAAGTCAATTGCATCATATTTCTCTAGCCCTTCCATTTGTTTCATGCAAAGACGAAGATTGTATTGCACAATGGTAAGGTCATTGAGGCATTATGTTGTTAACTTGTTGCACTTTTGTGTGAACAACTTCAAACATGTTTCAATTATGTTCACACCCAGAAGAGGTACACGACTGACAAAATGTGGATGGCTAGCATTTTAAGATTTGGTGTTTTTGCTTCATAATCTTCCCACCACACATTTGCAAATAGGAGATTTATTATTTTGTATGTCAACTAGGCTTGAATAAATGAAAGAAGTCTACTACTAGTATCTATAGACTACGAGTAACAAGACTAAAAAGAAAAAACAAATGACTCAATTTGGTTTTACCTCACTAAGAGGTGTTTCTTCTTTTAATGCATAGAGCCGAAGAAAAGAGTCTCCCCGTTGCATTCTTGTCAATTTGCAGCTTTTTAATAACTACATCTCTAGTCTCATTATTAGGGATCATCGTCTCTATGCATGTATTGAGGTCATCCATAACCTCTTCATCAACTTTAAATGAAGTGGAATAGAAAAACTTAGGATTCAAGTAGTAAGCCATTGCATGACTATGTTGATGGATCATCTTGTTCCATCACTAATCAATTATGTGACATATGGGTTCATATTTTATTTGATTTTGCCCATAATATTTGGCTATGGCCTCTTTGGCCATGTCCATGGCTTAAAACAAATAACCCATTGGGTTTCTCTTTTCATCCACCAACCGTAGAGCTTGAACCATAGGCTTTGACAACTAAAACAAAATAATACATAAATTTAAAATCAAAATTAAGAATTTTTTTATAACAATTAGATAAATGAAAAACTTGTTAAACTTAAGCTTACCTTAATTATTTTCTCCATGCATTTCACAAACACATCATAAAAAATGGTCTTCACGTCTCTTTCTCTTTCGACCTTCTTAACATAGGAAGACTCCGACCACCAGTGACACAAACATCTACTTAAGGTATGTTAGTGAAGTCGCAAGGCTCTGCAATGTGATGAAGTTTGTGGCAAATTGTGTGACTCCTGATTGCACAAATTCATTTTCATCGGTGTGCTTTTTTATTAAGTTTAGCATCCAAGTGTGATTGTAGATGAACTTGGTGATATTTTTTGCCTCTTCGACCACATTTTTCGCCCATGAGATCTTTCTTATGTTCTCGAGGAGATCAATGCAGTATGCTGTACAAGGGGTCCAAAAAAGTGTAGGGTGTCTCTCCTTAAGAAGTCTCTTTGTTGTTACATAAGCTTTCACATTGTCTATCACAACTTGGATGACATTTAGCACACTCACTTCCATCACCACCTCATCCCACATATCACACAAAGTGTTTGCGTTTTTTATTTGGTGGGAGGTATCAATTAACTTCAAGAAGACTAGCTGCCTATTTGAAGCCACTAGAAAATTAATAAATGTGTGGTTTTTTCAATTTATTTTTGGTTGTCTACAATAGCTTGCATATGTTTGACATAACCTTTCAACAATGGGCCATCAAATCATGACGAGTTGGAGTCTTGAACCCCTTTCTTACAATAGTTAATGCAGTGATCAAATTCTTGCAACATGATTTTTTTTGCTACATTGAAAGGAATGTTTTAGTACCAAAAGTTTGCCATGGTTATCATTGTTTCATTTTGTAGTTCACGAGGCCAAGCGGTGCTTTCGAGCAAAGATTGTGACCCAGGGCTACTTTGAGGAACAAAAAAAGTAGTCGAGCTATCTTCAGTGGATGAGCCCCGTCCTCGACTCTGACCTCCTGGAGTTGGGGCAATAGAAGAGGCCTTAATGTTTTAATCATCCATCATTGCCCTTCTATTCATTAGGGCTGCAAGTGCATCAACTTTCCTTTTTTTCTCTGCATAAGCTGCAAGGCAAGTAGCGATCTCTTGTTGAGCCGCAATTGGTGCTCGTGTGCACAATGCCACATCATTCTCTAGTACTTGTGCGATGTGGTATTTTAGGGGATAGACACCTTCACTCATCTTTATCTTACAATAATTGCATATAACACAGTTGCCCTCTGCTGCCACTTCACAATGCTTCCAAGTAGGGTCATTGGACTTAGGCTTTCGAGGGGCCGCTAAACCAGATGCCAATGCCTTTCTTAAACAACAAGCTTAAAACATATATTAAAAAGAAAAATGTTTTAGAATTTAACCTTAACTACTAATCAAAGGAAGAAGTAGAAGATGAAGTATATATCAAATTTTAATGATCATGATTCATATTAGAAAGATATTGAAAAATAAAATAAATACTTGTGGCTGCTGCTGTATGTTGTAGGCTGTGATAGTGTGTGATTGTGTTACTATTTTCTTTTAGGCTTGAAAACGGGGTATGTACTTCAAAGTTCAACTTCAAACTCAAAGTTCAATTATAATCACTGTAATCTGGACTCAAAGTACACTAGACAATACGTAATATGCTTGAAAATTGCACTTTAATATGGCTTTCATTCATTCATGAATATTGCACTTTAATATGGCTTTCATTCATTCATTCATGAATACTGCAGTTGTAAAGAGCAATATCAATTTTCAAATGTGTATGTATTACTGTATCAGACTTGTCTATGAGTATTTATGACTGTATCAGACTTCAATATGTCTTTCGTTCATTTATGCTTGACTGTATCATACTTGAATATGCCTTTCATTCATTTATGCATGACTGAATCAGACTTGACAGTCACTTGAGAGGTTGAATTTGAAACCTTGAAGTGACTGTACTGTGAGTCTGTATTTGTAATATCAATTTATCAAATATGTATCAGTATGAATGATAGTATCACATCAGTGACATATAGATTCAAATCTCGCTGTAATATGGTATACCATAGCCAATGTTTCAAACTTTCACTGCTGAATTGCTGATACTCAAATTTCAGATGACAAATCTATCATGCCTTGATTCAAATTTCGCCATAAATCCGCATCTGGAAAAAATGCATAGAAATCTTGCCTTAAAATGATGAAATCGCTTTAGTTTTTTGACCTGGGCTTTTATTGTCACATTTGGTGAGTCGAGATGGATTACTTTGCAAAAATCACCAAGTAATTGGGAAAACTCGATCACAATTTTCGAAAAGATTTATCGTTCGTGCCCTGATCGTGATAAATCGCTGATTTACAACCAGATTTGAATCCATGGACTATAACGTATGGCAATCTCAAGAAAACATTGGAATTATTTTCTCTCCCAATCTCATAACATGTTAATTGCAGCATAGCAATGTTGAATTAAATATGTGCATGTTCAAATTTCATTAGTAAACGAGTACAAAACATAGTTACATGCATAATTAAATTAACAAAATTGAAGAAAGAAAGCAAGTAATTACATTAATGCCCACAAATGACTAAAGTAGGTCAATGCAACTTGAAAGTACACCTGGTAGTTAGATATGCCCTTGATTCAGTATTATTAGACCAAAATAGAAAATTAATAGGGTAAAAAAAAGTGAAAAAGAACCCAGGGTCTGAAATGTAATTGTTAGAAATATTGTCATTGATGTCAAAGGAGGTCTATCATCACGATATCTTTATTGAAGACAAAGGAGAATAAATGGGCTGGCTGATCATGATTAGAATAATTAATGTCATAAGCAGAATTACTATCACAATGGATTAGAAAGGGTTGGCTGACTATGAAGGGATTATTAAAAACATCTATTATATTTTAATATGAATGCATGCTGGTTGACCCTTGCCTTGATCGGCGCCACTTTGGAAGAAGACGTCTCTCTACATGGAGCCGCCCCTCTTGGGGGATTTAAAAATAAATTAAATGTGTTTTAATGAGGCTGGACTCCTTTGAAGGATCGCCTCTCTTGGGTAAAGAGGCACATGAAATGGTATATAAAGAAGATGAGATGGGAGTAAATTTTATAAGCAGAAAAAATGTAAAATAAGTCCAATAAATGCAGATTTCGAAGTGTGGAGAATAGAAGATACATCATACAAACACCAACAAATTTGAAGAGAAAAAAATATTAGAAGATCACTCAAAGTAGATTTTGAAAGAGATTTATTCTCAAGAAGACAAGACTTTGTTGAGTTAGAGGTTGGTGCCTCATATTGGAGAGGTTAGTGCCTCATATTAAAGAGATTGGTGTCTCTTGCTGAGTTGGTGCTCAGTGACGGGGATTGATGTCTCCAATAGGTTGGTGCCTACAAAATCTTTGTATAGTGGGGATTGGTGTCTTCAATAGGTTGGTGCCTACAAATTTTGTAAGAGAATTTTATAGTGGTTTTATTCCTAGAAAGGGTTTCCACGTAGATTTTCTCTTAATTGTGTTATTATGGTTATTAAGTTTTATTAATTAAAAGATTAACTTATAGTCTTATACTGATTCACCCCCCCTCTCAGTATAAGTGTGTGCTTAACAATTGATATTAGAGCGGGTTCTTTCGGAAATAGCCTAACTACTAGAAGGTAGATTTCAAGAGCACACATGGCCAGTCAAGTAGGATTTTCTTCAAACAGAGCTCCATGTTTGATGGAACAAACTATGCATTCTGGAGCATAAGGATGAAAACCTATTTAATGGCTCTTGGCTTTGATATTTGGCAATCAGTAGTAAATGGTTATACTGCTTCATCATCTCCACCAATAGATTAGGTTGGAAAGAAGGCAAAAGCCAGTGAGAACAATGCAAAAGCTATGAATGCAATCTTATGTGTATCAAAATTGGAGTTTGCCAAGGTGATGCATTGTAAATCGGCGATAGAAATATGGGACAAACTTAAGAACATCTATGAAGGAGATGACAAAGTTAAGAAAGCTAAGCTTTAAACACATAGAAGATAGTTCGAAAGTTTGAAGAAAACATTGCGGCCTATCTGCTTCGCGTGAATGAAATCGTTAACACTATCAGAGGTTTTGGAGAAAAAGTTGAAAATGCAATGATCATACAGAAGTATTAAGGTCTCTTCCCTTGAGATTTAATGCCAAAGTCTTTGCCATCGAAGAAATGAAAAATCTAGATACTCTAACAATGGATGAATTGCATGGGATCCCCACAGCGTATGAAATGAGGACCGAAAAGGAGAAATCATCTAAACGAGAGGCAGCCTTCAAAGCCCCAAAGAAAATGAAGAATAAAGAGCCCGAGCCAAGCGATAGCTCCAATAATGAATCAGATGAAGAAGAAACTCATTTTGTGAGGACGTTGAAGAAAGAATCCGACGAGTGCAAAGGTAAGTTGCTTTTTAATTGCTTTAATTATGGAAAGGTAGGACATTTTGCGACCAAATGCCCATATGCAGAAAATGAAAATAGTGATGAGAAAAAGAAGAGATCTCACAAGCACAAGAAAAGCCTCTATTCCAAAGAGGAAAGTAGTTTATCCGAAGAGAGTTTCTTCGCTAGTGATAGAGAAGAGATCTTATTCATGGCAAAAGAAACAAAAGATGATATATTGGAAAGTGAAGACAAAGAAAAAGAAGAAAAAGAGTCAGAAGGGGAAAAGAATGCCTAAATAGATGGAGAAGTAGATTTGGAAGAGCTCATTTGTGCCCTGAATGAAATGAAGAAACTTAAGAACTTGAAACAAAAATTACAGCTTCAAGAGGACTGTGAAGGTAAGGCAAAAATGTCCACAAAGTCTTGAGGAATCGGAAAGATGATCACCAACCTCAAGATTCAACTTGAAGAAACAAAAATAATTGAAGAGGAGGTGAGAATCCAATCAAACAAAAAGGAAGAATATTGTGAGAGGCTAGAGTCCGAAATTGTCTCCTTGAGGAAGGAACTAGAGAAAACAACCACTAAGCTGAACAAAAGCCTCAAATTTGAGAAGGGTACTGAGATCTTAGATGATATCATAAATGGGCAGAGGTCACCATTTATAAAGACTAGTCTTGGATATAAAGAAAATTAGATGGCCAACAAAGATCACAAAGAGCCACCAAAGAAGGCAAATGAGGAAAAGACAAAAAACCATGCATATGTTCTCAAAAGTCCTATCAGCAAGAAGAAAGAGAATCAAGTCCCACAGAAAACAAGCACTCCTCCAAAAGATAACAAGGACAAATTCAGAAAGTCTTTCCTCCAAGGCAGGCACACATGATTAGGTTCCAACATTCTTTCTTTGGTTATTGCTTTTCATGTAATCACTTTAGTCATAAATCAATAGATTGTAGGACGCGTGCAAGACATTTTGGTTGGAACAAGAATAGAAGTCCTTATGGGTTTGCAAATAGGAACTCTAATTCATTTGCTCCTTTAGTAGATTACAATGTCATATTCTATAAGTGTAACAACTATGGACATACAACATGCTTCTACAGAAGTGGTTTTATGAAACTTCCTAGGCAGAATAAGAAAGTGGAAGCCATGAGTAAACAAAAGGAACAAACTTCAAAAGTATGGAAAAAGAAGCAGGAGCAAGAAAATGAGAGACCTATGCTTGTGCAAACTCCATTTCATGTACAATAAGTATCACTAAGCTCATAAGAAGTACGAATACAGGGGGAGCTAATCATTGCATTATCTTTTAGCTCTGGTGAAAAAACAACTTAAAGGATGAAGTCTCACAGAATATTAGAGAGAGAGAAGATATGGTTGGAGAGAAGAATGAGAAAGATGATTAGGACAAAGTTGATGTTCCAAGACAGGGACATGAAAAAATTGAAGAGACTTGGATGTTTCTCATGATCTATTTGTGGATAGAAGTATAATAAACATCCCTTTGCCATTGATGTCAAAGGGAAAGAGTTACAAAAAGGGGGAGAATTACAGTAAGGGGGAGAATTATGTTCGTGTTGCATTCACAGATTATTTTACAGGGTTGTCATCAGTGACAAAGGGGGAGATTGTTATAAATACTGTCATTGATGTCAAAGGAGATTTATCATCACGATATCTTTATTGAAGACAAAGGAGAATAAATGGGCTGGCTGATCATGATTAATATCATAAGCAAAATTACTATCACAATGAATTAGAAAGGGCTGGCCGACTGTGAAAGGATTATTAAAAACATCTATTTTAATATGAATGCATGCTAGTCGACCCTTGCCTTGATCAACGCCACCTTGGAAGAAGACGTCTTTCTTCATGAAGTCGCCCCTCTTGGGGGATTTAAAAATAAATTAAATGTGTTTTAATGAGGCCGACCCCCTTCGAAGGATCGCCTCTCTTGGGTAAAGAGGCACATGAAATAGTATATAAAGAAGATGAGACGAGAGTAAATTTTATAAGCAGAAAAAATGTAAAATCAGTCCAATAAAAGCATATTTCTGAGTGTGGAGAATAGAAGATACATCATACAAACACTAGCTGATTTGAGGAGAAGAAAATATTAAAAGATCACTCAAGGCAGATTTTGAAGGAGATTTATTCTCAAGAAAACAAGACTTTGTTGAGTTAGAGGTTGGTGCCTCATATTGGAGAGGTTGGTGCCTCATATTAAAGAGATTGGTGTCTCTTGTTGAGTTGGTACTCAGTGATGGGGATTGGTGTCTCCAATAGGTTGGTGCCTACAAATTTTGTAAGAAAATTTTATATGGTGGTTTTATTTCCAGAAAGGGTTTCCACGTAAATATTGTCTCTTAATTGTGTTATCTTGTATGAATGGCGTTATTATGGTTATTAGTTTTATTAAGTAAAAGATTAACTTATACTGATTCACACCTCCTCCGCCTCCTTCCCCGCCATCCCTCAGTATAAGAGTGTGCTTAAGAGTAACTAAACGCTAAAACACTAAAGCAATGTAAACATAACAAGAAACATCCTCTGGAATTATCTAGGTGCATAGATAACTGCAAAATAATCACCGCACGAGTATACGAGTATCACTTTAGGGCATGATAATTTAAGATAATTGCATTGTTTATTCCCCTAACACTTTCATATAAGAATTCATGAAAACTAAGAATCAAGTACGATATGTGAGATAAAATAATAAATTGATCCAACTCTTGCTTGCATGTACGCTCATTTATCACCCTTGCACCATTTCAATGGGATATTTACACATGGTGAAATGTATCTTTTAATGTTGAAGATCCACAAGTTCTCAAGATATACATAGAATGGACACATCACCAATTGTTTCAACCACACTTGATAATATCAGATAGCTATGTGAAGGAAATTTATATGCCATTTGCATGCAATTTGGTAAATCTATGACACAATTTTTTGGTTTTCACAAATATCTTCATTTGAACTTTGTCTGTCTTATAAATCAAGGTTATGTATATGTCAGATCTCAATTTGGATTTATGTATATTCGCAACAAACACATAAATAGAAGTCTAAATCACAAACTTGAGTGCCACCTTTCACAAAACCGACTTCTTGTCACGTCCCATGAGGCCTACGTTTCATGATCCACACCACAACGTCTAGGATGGCGGCCTGGAGGAAAACCTAGTAAATTGTAGATTATCGGGTTATAGAATATGCAATAGAAAACAATAACAATAAGCCATTACACATTTGAATGCATGAGATTAGCAGAATAATTCTACTTCTATTCAATGAGAAAGAATAGGGTATGGTATGTGTGTACAATGAACATTCTCATGTTTAGAAAAGGGGGAACACTTACTAATTGATTTTCCTAGAGTGAAATGTGAACGAATGACCATTCCATTAGGCCTACATGCATTCTAATTCTCTTGGGATCATCATCAAATGGCTTGCATTATATCATTACAAGAAAGCTTTACAAAAGAGGATGGTTACAAAATTGTTCAACTCTACAATGGATGATGGTTTTTCTTCTTGTAGGTGTGATAGTTGACCTCCTAGATGCACAGTAACTTGACGTGTGCACTGGCATGGGCACAAGACCTGACTTCCCGCAAAATTGCACGGTATGCCTCTTGGCATTGCGCAAATGTGCAAGGGTGTTTAGAGACTCTACAGATGCTGCAAGCTACTATAGAGATGCACAAGTTGCATAGGTTTGCACATCAATATGTAGTGTTCCTTAGTGCTTTGCCTCAACTTGGGGTGTTCCAATCAAGCTGAGAGATGCCTAGGGAAATGCCAATGTGTTGGGATAATGGTGCGAAGGTTGGTTTGAAGATTATCCTGTGCAGAAGTCCTCGGTGTCATGCGCTACCTTGGGGTATCCCAAGTGAGTAGAACACCAAGTGAGGATAGCCAGTTGTGATGGCGCAAGTTGACGAGGTATTGTATGGTTGCACAGACTGCTCAAATGTTGTGCTGTGTTAAATGTTGTGTTGGACTTGAATGTTAAGTTGCATTGAATAGTTTCAAGACCACTGATCAAATTTTGTCCTGCAGGCGATGCCTCGCACCCAACGGGGACGTTACCCCTTGAGCTCGCAAGGGGAATCACTAGATTGGTATTGGGGCTTCATGCCATTAGGATTGAAGGGAGTGTTATTGTCCGTTGAGTTGCATAATGTGTCCAAATGACGAAAAGAGTACCGCGATTAGAGGGTAGTCTTGAGTGACCCCTTCTACACTTAGATTGTTTCAACCATTAGTCATCTACCATGTTGGCTTGTTATGACAGTGCCTCATCCACCATGCACCCTTCTTGCACATAGCCAAGAATTCTAGCATCCTCCATGGTAATGTTTTTAGTTGCTGCTATGGGGCTTCTAGTCATTAGATGTCCATGTTCACACTATGGATTACATCTTCTGCTGCCATGTGGACCTTACTAATGCCCTACGTTCAGATAAATGTTCTTAACAATGTCTTTCTCACCAAGGGATCACACTCCGCCTCTGTGACGCTCTCCTTTTAACAATCACAACTATCTTATAAGACAACAACCTACAATACAGTGGCAACATTGGTGCTCACTCTGTTTCTTAATTGTGTCCTTCTAAGCAGCCCTTGAACGACACTTTTAGGAATCAAAGAATGGTACAAAATATATGGGAAGTTATCTAGTAAACAACAACATGTTGACTCCTTTAATTCATAGAGCACTAAGCGCATGCAAAAGAAGTAGACCAAAGTGAGGAAATGCAAGTGGCTTTTTGACAAATCTATGGTATGATGAAGAGTGCAAGGCAGCAAAGAGGATTTTGAGAAAACTTGGGATGGACAAAGAAAATATGAGGGCTTATGAAAAAACCATGTAGTCTAAAAAGGAAAGTTATATGAGCACAATAAGGAAAAAGATAATTTCTCTTGGAAAACACAATCCCAAAGGCTTTTGGAGGGAACTACAACAAAAGAGAAAACAAACAAATAACAATATCACAGATCCTCAATGGTAGATTATGCAAAAATACCATATGAAAGAGCCTAGGTTAAAGACACCCCTCCCCTAATCAAGCACAACAATTGAGCTCTTCTCTTCCAAATATATCACTCAAGGCATAAAGAGATTAGTAGGAGGTAAAACACAAAGGCATAGATGGGCTGCAAGCAAAGTATCTAAAATGGGGTTTAGAAGCCCTCACACCGCATATCAAAACCATATTAAATGGTATCATCCAAGAAGGCTTCTTGACAAATTAGATGACTAGTGCCGTTATCCCTCTATAAAAGCAGGGGCATCAATAGTCTATCTAACTGTCGCACTATCATTGTCAATCCTCTCTTGGGAAAGCTATTTAGTCGCATGGTACAACACAAAATTAGCAGTCGGGAAGGACACGTAGGTTTCAGGTCGAATCATTACACTATCAGTCACGATGTCACTCTTAGACATTTGATTGAAAAGGTATGGGATACCCATGGAGAAGAAGGTTTTTATTGCTTTGTTGACTTCAAAAAAGCATTTGACACAACACCTAGAGGGAAACTTTGGAATAGGATGGAGGAACTCAATGTTCTAAATGAGTATAGAGCGACAATTCATAGACTCAATGAGCAATTTAGGGCCAAAATCAGAACAGGTGAAGGAATATCAAAATGCTTTGGGAGCAACATTGGTGTCAAGCAAGGATGTTCACTATCCCCCACTTTGTTTGGGCCATTCATTGATAAGT
The DNA here is from genome assembly GCA_037957365.1 of Torreya grandis. Lineage (NCBI taxonomy): Eukaryota > Viridiplantae > Streptophyta > Pinopsida > Cupressales > Taxaceae > Torreya > Torreya grandis. Next base: position 209,871 of record JARHVA010008354.1, read on the forward strand.
TGGAGGAGTGGATAAATAAAATTGGTGGAGGGGGCATTCACCTTGCTAACTATGTAGTAAAGTTACTATTAAATGCAGACGATCTTATTCTAATTGCAAAAATAACACATAGTTAGAGAGAGCACCTGAGGGCTCTAGAACCCTTTTGCCAAGAGGTTGGAATGCAAGTGAATACGAACACAACCAAAGTCACGATCTTTCACTACATAGAAAAAAAAAGCAAATTAACTTCCTTTTCGAAGGAATCTTGCTGAAAGTAGTGGAAGGATACAAATATCTTGGGATTCACTTTCACAACAAGCTTAGTTGGGAGACCTATAGGGCAAAAATAATACAAGGGGGGTGGAAGGCTCTATACTCATTACAAAATAGATGTAGGAACGCAAAATTATGGGATTGGAAAACCAAGAGAATCTTGTTATGGATGTGAAGTATGGGGCAACAATGTGTCTAATCTAAAATGGAGACAGATACAGAGAATCCAAAAACATTTAATCACAAGCAGCCTCAAAATCAAAGCATCATATCTGTATGAGATTATACTAGCTGAAACAAGTACTTTTCCTTTGGAGCATTGGCAATGACTTGGACATTAAATTATTTAAAAAAGACAAAATACAGAGACTAAATAAAGGCACAAAATAGTGACAGAGGAGGATTAAGCAGAAGGCAAAACACGTGGATGAAACAGAAAAATAAGTGGATGAGTAAATAGGGCATTAACATGCAGGTGCGTCCAAACACTAATGTGGAAAGAAAAAAGTATGTGAGAGAGAAAGTCAGGGCAGTCATGTGGACAAAGCAATTGGGACAGAAGAAAACATACTTTATGAAAGAGTTTAATCCTACATGGGATCATGGCGAAAATGCCCGCATAGGAGAAAAAAGGAAGTGGGAGGTGAAAATGCAGATAGCTCAGTTGAGGAATAGCTTGCATCATCTTAGGTGTGAAACATGTAAGTGGACAATGCCTAAGGAGGAGTGGGAAATGAGAACATGCCAATTTTGTGACAAGGGGGTGGTGGAGATAGAATGACATTACATCATGGATGGAGTGTGCATCCTATAGTGACATCCGTATCAAGCACAATGACAATCTGAGAGTTGACAAGCTAACCCACTTGTTTGAGGAGGAAAGACTAGACACAACAACAAGTTTTTTGATCAAGATCCACAATAGAAGATCCACTATCAAAAAGGGTTTGAAAATTTTGCAAGACTAATAAGGCAGCCCTTGTGGCAAGTAGACGTGTTTGCTCAGAACAACTTTGATACAATTCTTGGTCCCATAGACTGCTTGGTCTTGTGGTCGTTATTAAAATCTTCCATTCATTCAACAACTATACAACATTCAAGTTCTTATGCTCATGAATTATCACATTACAATTAAGGTGCAAAACCTACTTTGCTTTGTGTTTATTTTGTGAATGCACCCCACTACAACACTCACATCTCATAGAATTGGTGCTTGCACATCATATAGTTGGTGCTTGCACATCATATAGTTGGTGCTTGCACATCTTATGGCCTTGGTTTCAGGTAGCATCTGAAAATATCAACTGCTCTTTTTGCCATTCATGCTGGTGATCTCTTCAGTGAACTATAGTTGTCTCCTCTGCCTTAGTTTTTCTCCCTCCCTAGTTTTGCCTCATTCACCATTCAAATGTTCAGACAATGCTATAGGTCATATGAATGTTTATCCTTTAAAATGAAAGGGGCTTGTTTGTTTTGATCCCTAGCTTGTAAGAGGGTGTGATTGTTTTTGCTATCAATCACCTTATGGACTTTTTTTTCGTTGATTCCTTTTTTGTTGTGTTCATTTTTTCATACTAATTTTTAGTGGTTTTAGCTATTTCTATATTTGTTGTCATCCAACAATGTCTTCTTAAGCTTCCTGCCATTATAGATGATTTGCATGGGCAGGAAGAAGAGTTGCTCCAAGTTCAGAATCAGCATGAGTAGACAGACTCTTTGTAGAATGCTAATGGAAAAGTTAGTCTCTTTGTAGGAGGCTAATGCAAAACTTCATGAGGAAGTTGCTTCATTGAAGGCTGCTAATGAGAAACTTAATGAGGAGGTTGCTTCACTACAAGATTCTAATGCCAAACTTTGTGAGAAGATTGCTTCCTTGCAGGATACTAATGCTAAGAGAAAAAGGAGATTGCTTTACTGCAAGACACCGATGCCAAGAATTTTGGGGAGGTCACTTAACTTCAAAGTGACAATGCCAAATTCTTTGATGAAAATTAGATCTTGAATAATGATTATGATCTCAAATCCGCTGAGAAAGACACGCCCATTCAAAATATTTAACTCCTCAATCAATTTCTTGTACAAGAAATTACTGAATAAAGGGATGCTAAAGTTTGCATAATGAATTATGTCGATAAAGATTTCAGCTTTGTATAAGAAGCATGATAAACATCATAATAGTTGGAATTTTTGAATTAATAGTATGGAAGACACCATGGATCTTGTTGATCTTTCACACTCACTTTTGGGGCATCTTCATTGGATCATCCTCAACTTCAGCATGCACTTTGTTAGGGAAAATACATGTGCAAGAAATTAAATGTGGAAATGACAAGCCACAATACAATCAAGAGCAATATAACACCATAACACAAAGATTACGTAGAAACCCTTGCAAATTGTAGCAAGGGAAAAAGCCATGGGAAATAGCAGCTACACACTTCTATTATCTCCAACCAATCTCTGTCTTACAAAGCTTTCTTCTGTTTGGCCTTTTTACTCATGGCTTACACACAAAGCCCAAAGTCTCCAAAGCTCATAGCTTTGATTCCCAAGAATGGCTACAAACAAAGCTTTTCTTAATGCATCTTGGCATAGCATCCAAAAGCCAAGCACCAACATCCTGAAGAGGGCAAAGCCTCTCTTAATTACAAAGACAAGTATCAACATCCTTAAATAGAGATACATGAGAGAAAGAATCCAAGGAAGACCACAATTGTGCCATACTCCCACTTGTGATGCATAGTACTCAATAGTGCAGTGTTTGTCTACATGTGCAAAGATCAACAAAGTAAAGCATCTACTTTAGACAAGATCAACCACCTCCATGTGCCAACAAGATATGGCGTCCCACTCCACATGAGTGGATAATCAGGAACAATAGTAATTGTCTTCCTCTAGTGCACAAAAGTCAAAAGGTGCTCAATCACCTTTATGACTTTAACCAAACACCATTTATGACTTTAACCAAACACTCACATGTAGGGAACCCCATATAAATGCGCCCCACACCCAACCATGTCAATCAACAAAGGCACCCATGTGCCTTAGTGGAGTAATGCGCCCCACATGCCACCTCAACATGAATAGTGCTTGCCAACTCATCACGTGATAGTGTCTACCACCTCATCACGTGAATAGTGATTTCACTTCATAACATTCTCCCACTTGAAGTCAATATTCAGGGTTTAATACACTTGAGTATTCTATCATCCAACTGCCTCCATTACCCGATGCTGTCATCATTGCATTTTCATCAAGTCTAGAGAAGTTTGGCACCATTCAAACTTCCCTATTTTGAACATGGTTACTCCTCCTGTCATTGTTGTAGCTCCTACTTTCACAAGATTCCCTACTTGCAGAAAACACTCAAACACAGAGTTTTTCAAAAGCACCATGGCTGTGATACCAGATGTTAGGAAATAATATTCAAATCGTGCAAGCAAATAATGCGAAAATAACTTGGCATAATACAATCAAGAGCAATATAACACCATAACATAGAGATTATGTGGAAACCCCTGCAAATTGCAGCAAGGGAAAAAACCATGGGCAATAGCAGCTACACACTTCTATTATCTCCAACCAATCTCTGTCTTACAAAGCTTTCTTCAGTTTGGCCTTCTTACTCACGGCTTCCACACAAAGCTCAAAGTCTCTAAAGCTCATAGCTTTGATTCCTAAGAATGGCTACAAGCCTACAAACAAAGCTTTCCTTAATGCATCTTGGCATAGCATCCATAATCCAAGCACCAACATCTTGAAGAGGGCAAAGCCTCTCTTAATTACAAAGACAAGGATCAACATCTTTAAATAGAGATACATGAGAGAGAATCCCAGGAAGACCACAATTGCACCATACTCCCACTTGTGATGCATAGTACTCAATAGTGTAGTGTTTGTCTACATGTGCAAAGGTCAACAAAGTAGAGCATGTACTTTAGACAAGATCAACCACCTCCACGTGCCAACAAGATATGGTGTCCCACTCCACATGAGTGGATAATCAGGAACAGTAGTAATTGTCTTCCACTAGTGCACAAAAGTCAAAAGGTGCTCAATCACCTTTATGACTTTAACCAAACACTCACATGCAGGGAGCCCCACAAAAATGCGCCCCACACCCAACCATGTCAATCAACAAAGGCACCCATGTGCTTTAGTGGATTAATGCACCCCATATGCCAACTCAACATGAATAGTGCTTGCCACCTCATCACATGAATAGTGTTTGTCACCTCATCATGTGAATAGTGACTTCACTTCCTAACAAACTCTTCTATTGTAATCATTCCACTCTCGGAGATTATTATCTATGGCCGTTATGAAAGTTTTTATTAATTGGGGTATATGGACTAAGGTAAACTTCCTTCAAAATTTGAAAATGTGATCATATATTTTCTTAGCTGTCCATCCTACCCAAAATAAAGTCAAGTTGGGTGTTGGAATAATTGATTGAGATTTTTTTTGTGGCAAATAGCTTTAGATTTTGCCTAATCTTTTACTTTCTATGTTTTTTTCTTTAAAGCAACTTTGCTTTATCCTATGCTTTAAACTTGCAGTGTCCCACGGGGACGTGTCCCCTCCAAAAAACCGCCGTTTTCGAGAAGGGGACGTCCCCTAGCCGCTCCACCACTTCCGCCACACTCCGCCACCTCCGCCACACTCTGTCGGGACGTTAAATTGTTAATGTTCATTGTTCAATGGATCAAATTTGAAACTTAAATGATTAAATCACAATATTAAATTGTTGATGTTCAATGCAATATACTTAATCCTTATAAATCTTTTTATAACTAATTTTTCAAGTACTATATGTATTTCAGCACCGCTCCCCCACCGCACCCCCACAGCTGTCCCCCCGCCATCCCCAAATTTAGGCCCCCTGTTCCCCCGTCCTGGAAACCCGTCCCTGTGTCCCCCTGTCCCTCCGTCCCGAAACGCTGTGGAACTATACTTTAAAGCCGAGAGTGTGTGCTATGCATGGCACTATATACTCAATGCATGCTTTAATATCATCTCTCCCTCTCTCTCTCTCTCTATAATATATATGACTTAAACACACTTGTATTCAATCTAATTGAGAGTGAAATTTGCAGTGTAATTCCACCCTTTCAAATTTCTTACTGTTATCTTTTTTCTTGTCCATGTTGATGCCATTTTGAATACTCAGTAATCCGGGTGCAATGGTCCATTATTTCTGACAGTTATCAATGATGGTGCACACAAAGAGAAGAGAGTATTTTTTTTCCAACATGATGCTCTTGCAAAACACTAGGCCCCCTATATATTTGGGTTGAAATAAGATTATGAAAAAAATACCCTATAAACAAAAACCTGCCACCTATGTGTAGGAAATACCATCTACCACTATAAACATTATTAGTAACACATTCTCTATAATTCTAATGATTGTGAAGTGCGATATGTACCATAATAGGAGAAACTCGAGGAGAATAGTCACCAACTTAGTAGAACTCACAATAGTCTATCGCATTAGATGATCATTGGCACTTCCAAAGAGTGTGGCTCACTTTATGCCTCCACAGACTTTACATTTTCACCAATTGCTTGGCACTTAATGTCTTACTTGCCACTATCATCATAGACCTCACTAACCTCTTACTCTCAAATTTATTTACTATTTTAATAGAACCAGACCTTGGAGGCTGCTAATCATGACTCACACACCTTGCAATTTTCATGCATTTGTTAATGCATCATTTACATATCATACAATCATCATAACAAAGTAAGATGACATAACACGACTATAATACCCATAATAATATTAAAATATTAATACTATGGTAAAGATGCAAAATTTATGAACTGTGCAGGTCAGTCCTCTATTCTGGGTCTTTTTACCCCCAAAACTGATGTAAAAGGAACAAACGGCTTCATACATATAGAAAAAATAATGAGCGCAGATGTACTTGACATGCAACAGGATGAAATGATCTGTGAAACCCCACCTGGAAAAGTTCTCAAGGAAAGATAAGTGGTTTTGACTGACCCCGAGGAGGTTGGCTTTAGAACCAAGTCGCTGTGTACTTAGACTTCAAACTTTATGCTGTAATGGATCTGATTTCATTCTGTTTTATTGCTACTAAAGAACTTTAGGATAGAGAATTGAATATGTGTTTGTTTTGGGGAGGTCATCAAGTCATTGCATAGAAGTTTATGCCTCATTCTTGCCCAGTGACCTTAACTGGGGGTTCCTAGGTTGTCCTACCTGTCCATATACATCAAATCTAGTGTAAGCCATAATATCATGTCTTAGGTGGCTTGGAAATCCATAAGTGGTCGTTTGACACTTTTGTGGAGATTCTTTAGATTTTTATGGTTGCTAATTGTCCAATAATGTTGTCATAAGCGGTAAGCCATTCCCAATACCAATTTCGTTATATCAGTCCTAGTTTGACAATTTATAACCATTCTTGAAGCCATAACTCTGGTGTTTGAAGGAGCTGATAGTATTTTTGCTGCTGAATTCACTCATGAGGATTTGTTTGTTCACGGTGGCTGTGAGAACAGAATGTTTCTCTTATAGATGAATCTGCTTGTAATCATTCATTGGCCAGCACAATTTATGTGTTAACTTGTACAGATTTTTTAGTATGGGATGTTCAAGGGTTAGGTTTTAATTGTTTTGTTTTTTCCATCTTATATGGTACAGGTCATGAGGTCGGAAACCATACCATGCATGATGTGGCAAGTTGGTCACTTTCACCAGTAAGTAGCAACGCGATACAGTAAAGCCTACAAAATGCGGTTTCATTATTACCCTCTGCCGATTGAGAGGTCTCTGTTTGTATGTTCAGGATGTTTTTAAAAAGCAGTTGCTTGAGGTGGATGATAGACTGAAAAACTATTTTTTCACAGACGCAACTCAAACACCTATCAAATGGTTTCGGCCTGTATGTCCTCTCTCTCCTTATTATGTGTTATGTGTCACAAAAGGGTTAGTTTACTTGCACTCATTCTTTAGTTGTATGTTCTTTAATATTATTTGCTACTGGTTTATTGCACCTTTTTCAGAAACATAATCAGCATATGGTGTAATTCCAAGCCACTTTTGTATTAATAATATCCAGGGTCATGGATTCTATACAAGGAAGATGATACAAATTGCCGAAGCGCATGGATATAGAACAGCCCTTGGTTCACTGTTTCCTTTAGACACATTGTTCAGTAACATGGGAAAACATATTGCTAAGTACTTGCTTTGGAGGGTAACAACTACTTTCAACCAATTTTTTTGGATTATTGAATGTCTTCATTCTTTTTTATGACTATATTCTTAACACTTTACATTTTCCCATTCCAAAAACTGATTTAAAAATCTACGTTCAACAGGTTCATCACGGAGCCATCATCATACTACATGATAGAGAGCCCCAGGCAAAGCAAACAGCAGAGGTAACTATATCACCATTAAAGTATGTAGTGTGACTGTTTTCATAGCCATATCAGTTGTCTTGGGAGGTATTTTAGTAAATGATTTTAGAGTTTGTCTATTTTATTTTCCTTAGAGGACGGCAGGAAAATTTACATTTAGGATAAAATCAAAAGAAAGAGTGAGGAAAATATTATGCTTCTCTCTAGTCAATCTTAGAATGTTATATTGTATGAATTAGTGCAGAGAAAGAACATCTTCCCACTCTCGGATGTTCCTTTCAAAGACTAAAGTGCAATGGCTATTCCTCTTCAGCGTTTAATACATTGCATTGTGTATCATGTATCTTGTTATGCGACACCTTTGTTCCATGTGGATGTGCAATATTTTGCTACCGTGCCCTGCATTTCTGTCCCATGTTCATGTCTCATACAACACTTAGAATTTAATAGGAAATTTGTTGTTGTCGCCTGCACTGTAGTCCTGGCCTCTGTGGCTCAGATTATCTGCAGTACATGTTTTGGGCTTCACAATATTTTTCATGACCACCACATTGGATGTTTCGGGTTTCACACCATCAATCTTTTATAGTTAATCCAGAGTTGCCTGCAATTCTATAAGCACTTAGCTTCCTATTCTTGTTAGCATGTTCAAAGAACTTGTTAATCTTTTATTTTCCTCTTTCATGATTTTTTCGGGGCATTTGTTATGCTAGAAATTTATGGATATTGGGGATGACAATTTGCAACCTGGTTGGATTTGTCCCCCCCTGCTCTGCCTCCCCCTCCCCCCGATTATTATTTGTGTTGAAGATATGCAACATGCACATAAGCTCCAAATTCCCTATTATGAGCATTGTAATGTATAAAATCAAGGACCAAGTGTCAAGTCCTGAGTGAAAGCACATGGTTCTAAGTCACGTATTAGAGTATTAATTTTTTAAAATAAAGTTTTCATTAATTATATGATTATCTAAATAAATCACTTTGTTGTGAGTTTATTGAGTTATAAGTCTTATGTCTAAGAGAAGTCTTCAAGATGCATTGTAGAATATTTTGTTTGGTGTTCCGATTGATGTTAAGGCGGCGAGTCCAAGAATATGAATACCCATGTTTGTTCTAGCCCTCTATTTTGCAAGAAGTCTTATGAGAGGTGGCTATCTCAGCTGAGGGTAAGCCCATTTGGTTAAGTATTTTTTTGTTACTCTGTGGGCAAGTCAATAGTCGAGTAAATTGTATTTCTCAGTCTTTTTAAGGTCAATTAGGTCATTGGTTGGTTGATTTTGGTCAGTCAATTGCAAAGGAAGTTGGCTGGTCCAGCCACTTGATTAACATCTTTTTGTATAAAATTTTATTGAGATGAATGGAAATTGGGGCCAGAGGTGAGAGGCCATCCATACATTTTCCCAAACACTTTGCATGTATTTATCTTTGTTAAATTAATTACTTTTTGACCTTTCTTGCACATTTTTTCTATTTTACCTTAATTTTTTTTACTGTTATCAATTATCTCTAAGTCAGGTGGATGGTGATATAATTCCTAAAGAGATCCCTTACATTGCATAATGGATTTGTGTATGGTGGTATACCCTTGCATCTGGGTGTGTCAGTTGAGGCTTGTATAAGTCCTATAGAGATCATAGTTATGTTGATCCTAGCCACTTCTTAGTCTAGGATTCTAGGTAATATTGTCTAGAAGGCTCTAAATATGCACTCTTTGTTGTCTAGGTACCTTCATGCATATGAACCACCCATACCTACGCTTGATTGAGATTATCCACTTGATCTCTAGGTATGTGCCAAAAAATAGGCCTATATATACCTACTGGATTTATATTGTTGCAGCCAGCTAATTAGTTTCTTGTTTTGGCTGGAGGGAAGATAATTGGTGAATAGGTTGGAGGTAAATTGAAAGAAGTGAGATGGTATGCATGTTGGTGCTGGTACATAATTTTGTGTTAAAACGACCCAAGAACTTGTTCAATGGAATGTTCTATAGCTCTTTGCTAGGGCACAAGTTTGGCATCTTCAAACAGTTTCGAATGCTTTCCTAAAACTTGATGAAGTTGGCATCTTCAAACATCTTGTGCCTTGAATGCTGTCGTGATGATGACACACTATTGACGAAGATTTGATGTTAGCATAGCAATGAGAAAAACCAACATCTTTAATGCACTGATGAGGAGCTTAGCATGTGCCATTATCAACTTCTGGTCCCTCTCTTATGGGAATATTGTAAGTGCTGCCTTACTTGACCAAAATATTATGATTGGCATGCCTGCAGATCTGTGTCCCAAATATATTTGTATGGCACTATAAACACCTAAAAGAATCATATGATATTCTAATTTATTAATGAAATCTTTTGTGATAGTGAACTTCAGTTTGCATTATCACATCACTTGCTGCCCAGCACTGTTCAACAGGCAACGAAGTTGATATGGCACCAAATGTTGGGTCTTGCCGAGTCGAATTTGCTTTACCATTGATTGAATGGTCCAGTTAGGCAGGCTTTCTAAATTTAATGTCAATAACAAAAATCTGTTCTCTATGAGCCGATCATCTTGATGCTCCTTGCATATTAAAGCAAGTTGGATGAATAGAACTATAGGCAGGCATAAGTCTATCTTCAAGGAAGAGGAAGGTGAGGCTAATAGTAGTCATTGTGTTTGGTCACTTCTTGAGGTGAATAACCCAACATTATTCCTTATGGTATGTTTTTTATTTTGATTGGTCGTACAGGATGAAGAGTGTGCTATATTGTTGCTACCCTTTTCAAGTGACATCTTTCCCAAATATCACAAGGTGGCCAAGGAGCCCTCATCTGCTATGTAATCTTGGCCTTTAATAACGTGTTTTCCATTGTCTCAATGTTGAATGTCTCAAATTACTTTTGGGTGGTTGTATGTAGTGACAATGTATTTGAAATAAGTATGCTCTATCTGCAAGGATTCATGAGAATAGTCCTCAATTGATTACCCATTGTTTTTGACATAGGAATTATTAAGAAACTTATAGATCCCAAGAATAGCCTGGTTGGTAGAAATCGTGTTTTTGAATTCTGACCAATTTGCGATTGATGATATTCCTTATATGAAAAATAATAATTGATCTTGCTTCCCACCTTGAAGTAGGTGCACAAAGGCATGTCCAAGGCTGATGACATACTTTGATGGGGTTGTTTTAGCTCCATATGTTGTTTAGATGGTTGCAAATGTGGTTGTAGTGTCTCATTGGTGAAGAGGTCTGTGCCTGCTTCTATCTCTATCGTCTTAGGCACAAAAGAGTTGGAGGTGCTTATTGTCATTCAACTTTTCTTCAAGGATAGAAGGGAGTTCTGCATTAATGTTTTTTGTGATTTCCCTTGTCAGATTCATGTGTCTGAAATTCTGCTAAATGCAGTAGAGTTTCTTAGTATCTGTCAAAATCTAGGCAGGGTTATTTATGCTATGTTAATCTCAATATGGTCAATATGTTTGCATTCTAATTTCTTTGTGATAACAAATTTATCGTCAGCCATTATTGAAGTATGATATTATTGTTTGATGACCATTTCATGTTGGGGCTCATCTAGTTGAAGACTTTCCATTTTATGATGAGATCTGTCTAGCAGCGTATGGCAATGAATACAATGGTGAAATGCTGCAATGCTTGGAATTGATCCTTGGGATTTAAGGTGTAGGAGGTTAGTGGCGAGATGGTAGGAGCTAGGACCTAAACTCTTTTATAAGCCCTTCCAAAATAGAAAGATTATACAACTGTCATACTGAATGTTGAAGCAACTCCTTGTTTTCATGTTTTGTTAAGACTAGAAGATGCAATCAAATGCTATCCACTTCAGAATCTCTTTTGCATTGTTGGCAGATGTTCTGGGCATTTTAGTGTGCAGATGTCTTATCAGATGTGTAGAGTTCTTACAAAGGGTGATATGTACAAGAATGTGATTCCACAATCAAACTTGTGTAATATCCCTTCTTGGACAAAATATGAATTCCGATTTTTTTTATTTTGCAAATCTATTCAAATCTGGAATATTATAAACTAGCAGCTGTAAAAACAGTATAAAATAGTGCACGGGAATAAATGTGAATCTTTATTCAATTTTGGAAGGTACAACAATATAATAAAGTCAAAATACCAATTATTCTTGATTTTTTCACCAAACCCTAACTTGAAACAACACGAAAATGCATGAAGATTGAATCTTTTTTGAAACCCTAGCTATATATAACTTTGAACAGTATGACAGGCTGCAAGAGGGTACGACAACCCTTCAAAGTCAATGATTTGCCTCGGAAGGTCAACGCACAGCACCCAAGGTCAGCTATCTGCACTAAAATGTATGGTGCAACAGTGAAAAGGCTAGAAAAAGTGACGCCAATAGTCCAGGTACTGTATGAAAACATTAATGTGATGCTGGCTGTAGGGAATGATAACACCAACATTTTGGAGGTTTGAAACAGTTGAAATAATTGCCGGAAGTGGGACGCCCTTTCTTGGAATAGTGAATACACCTGTTTTGTTCCTCCTCAAAAGTAGTTGAAAGAATTTTGAATTCAATCGTGAATAATGAAAAGTGAATAACGAATAATCCATCTTTTGGCCCCACACGTCCTTTTATTATTTTACTTTTTCAATTTGACCCTAACGTTAAGAGCATTTAAAACAGTTTTAGGCAATTATTACCTTTTTGGCCATTTAATAAATATTGCATTTTGGCCCCTTTTAATAATAATAATGCCCAAGTGTCTTTTTTACACATTATAAAATAAAGTAACTATGACAACTTAGATGAATTGTTATTAAATTATTTTTCTCATTAAATTTTTCGAAAAGGGGACATGACAGTCTGCGCTTCCCAAAATTGCTTGTCCTCAAGCAATACTTGAATTGTTATGCAAATACCAGGTTCCCAAACCAATCTTTTTGTTTCTTCCATTCCTTCTTGTGATGTAGTTGGCTTTTATTGCGTTACTTTGATATAATTAGGAATTAAAAGGCCTGCATCAGGTGATGCTTCTCCAATTGTCTCAATAAGTGAATCATTTGAGTTTTTCTCCATGATAGTTGAATCATGAATCAATTGGGACATAGAAAGAGTTTGAAAATCATCTCTGTCTTCAACTTGAAAATCAATTTTTTTACTGATCCACTCTCCATGCTGCCCCCATACTATGCAATTGTCCTTTGTAGCCATTATTTCTGATTCCCATCCAACTGTGACATTCTCAAGTTGCTTTGCTTGTTGATCTTCAATTCCCTGCAAAATTGTCTTGGTTATGCCCAACTCTATACTTGAAACTTCTGTTTTCCCTGGAAACTGTTCTTCATGAAGAATGGTTTCTCCATTTAGCTTACTGAAAACTACTGCAACAATCTGTGGTTCTTCTGTCTTATGAAGTGAAGAAGACACTGAGCTAAACTTCATAGTGAGGGCATCAACCCTTTCCTGCATTTTCTTAGATGCAATTATGGCCTCTTCAACAATTCCGATGAACATATATCTATCTTTAATCATGTAGATATTCTGATTTCATTGTTTCCAATGTACTCTTTATTATTTGCAAATCTGCAAGAGTAAATATATGCTTAGTGTTAGTAACATTTATCTCACCCATAGTGTTGTTCTCTGCCGCAGTTTGACCACTCTATAAGCTTAAAGTTAGATATTCAATGAGTCTTTTCATATTATCCAACTCTATTAAGACTTGCACCTCTTTTTGTTCTGTTATCAATAGTTGCAACTCTTCAATCTTCTGTTCTACTTCCTTTGTTTGCTCTTGGCTGAATTGTTGCAATTCAACTAACTTTGATGTTGCTGATTTCTCATCAATTTTTACTTACTCAACTCTTTTTAGGTTTTTTCTGCTATTATTATTGCTGTCATACCTTGAGCAATGACCTTGGATATTGTCAAATTGCTTATCATTAGTTGTTGATCTGAAAATTTCAGCAAGCTCAAAACCACCACTAATATCTGTTGAGACATTTTTCTCCTATGCATGCCCTTTTACAAAGTCATCCCGAATCTCCACCTCATATGCTTCTTGACTTGACACATTCTTTTCATTTCCCAATCTGGAATCACAGGAATGCTTAGAGTGTCTTTCTTGTATTGTTGATGCCTTTGAGAACACAATACCCCCAAAAAGATCCTTCTCACTTTCATTCTTACAAATACCTTGCAAACCATCGCTATGTAGCATGGACTCAATCATTGGTGGATTGATGGGTATGTATTGAAAAGAAACAACTTCCTCACTTGTGCATTCACCAAGTGATGCTTTCTCCTTGACTTTTTTAAAATAATTCTTTGCTGATCGGCAATATCAAAAATCAATAAAATATTTTTTTCTACATTAAATTTCACACCTTCTACCTGCATGGCTGATTCCTTCAAGGTTTTTTTTTTTTTCAATTTCTTGCAATTCTGATTTTTATTCTTTCTCATGCTCCACTATCTCAATTTATTGCACTTGTTCTTTGCCTAGGCATGTGTGGCTTGGCTACCAAGGTTCATTGCATGAGAAACAATTTTCTTGTCTTCTAAGATCATTTTCGTTGCCATCTTTCTAAGAGTTTTCGTTCAGTTCAGCTATCATTTTTGTTAAGTATGGTTTTAACTTTTCTTCACATTGATCAACCACACTTCTAGCCAATGTACGTGCTGCTGGTGAAACTTCCTACACATCTTTTCTCACATTAGTCAATAAAAATGATAGGAGTGGCTGGAAAATATCGTTACTCATTCAAATCAAAGAAATAATTGTTTGCATTGAGGTAACAACATTTTCTGCGTGATTTTTATTAACAGTAGCAAAGAAATGTTGAAACATTTTAAGATTAAAATCATCACATTCCAGATCTAGCATTACAACAGATGATCTGACTTTTGCAACAATTTATAAAATCGTAACCCTCTTAGCAAAATAGGGATCTTTGATTTTATCCATACCTCAAAAGCTTTCCACAATCAACTAGAATATTTCCCTCATGGTGGTGTTGTTGTATGGCTTTTCAGTAGTTGCTATTCTTGTAATTTCACTAATACAAGTGATAACTACAAGTTTCACATCTAGATCTGGGTATCTCAAAAGCTTGGGCTTAGCCAAATGAATTGAGGGATTTATTGTCCATTGCATAATCTTAAAATTTGACTGTTTTACCATGGATAGGCAAATTTTCACTTCCTCCAAAATGCCCAAGTAGAACATTTTTTGAATGAGGCCGTTGCTCAAGTGTAATGTCCCCATTTTCATGAGCATCAGTTCGCAGAGGGTTTAGCCTATTCGTGGCTCTCGTAGGCTAATATGGTTTGATTAGAGGGTCTTCTTGGCAATTACTTGATCAATGGTTGGCTTTCTTTCATGGATTTGGTGATTATATGGAGGTTCTACTATGTTATTACAAATGTTTCTAATTTGGGAAACCTCATGTTATGTTTTAACATTATGTTTTGCACTTTATATATTTTAATGCTATATTATAATATTATAATAAAGTGCAAATATAAAGTATATCTTTTATCCCACATTGACAAGAAAGTGTGTGAGCTTCCCCAAGAAAAGAATAAAAGGATCTTATGGGCTCATTCTTGGATATGAAGAATTGGATATTTGACTTAAGATTGTTTGGTGGTGAGTCTAGCTAGGGTTCTGTCATTTTCCAGCGATTGGGAACGAAAACTCCCAATTGGTTATGCAATTTTGAGGTTTTGAAATATCATATGAATTATTGTTTCATTGTGGGCTTCACTTCAGGAGTCCAATCTATGCTACATTGGAGGATTTACATATTTTAATTAGAGTTTATTTTCAGTGATTTACATATTTTAATTAGAGTTTATTTTCAGTGATTGGAAGGGTTTTTTGAGATCTGCAATTTTACATCAGTCTGCTGTTATGGGGTTTGAACAGCCTATGTGAGACATGGATATTTGCTCATTGTGTACTGCTGAAGCATCAAATCGTTCTGGGTATTTGAGCAATCAATTCATTTTGCTGAGAGAATCATTTCAAGGGCAAATTGGAGGAGCTTCAAGGCTGCAATTAATTAATTTTGAGGACCGATATACTACAGCAAGGGTGCCATTGGCAAGACTTTTTTGTTCATATCTCATCATTGAAGCATCCTATGGTTTTGGGCATTGTTGCATTTTGATCCTTTTGTCCTACCAATCATTTCAGGTGCCAAGAAGTGGAGTTTTATTGCTGCATTTATTTATCTAAAATATTGCCAGGCAAGGGTGGGGTGACTTCACACATAGAGGGGTTATTTCATCATTTTTAGTGGGGTTTCATCATCAACAAGTGCTGCTTCAATATCTCAGGCATATCGACTATGTGTATCAGGTTCCTTAATGTTTTGTTAGAGTATTTGCATTGTTAAGTCAATTTGCATTAGGTGCTGTTGTAGATGAACATTTATATTAGATTGGCATTGTATTGGGATTTCATTGTAAGTCAAGAGTATTGGCTAGTTATGTCAGCATTGTACTAGAAATTGCATTTAATTAAGAAAGGTAAATTTGTATGCCAATTATTTGATGTAATGCTTATATTGATCGAGCTCTAGATTGTTATATGAGTATGCATGCCAATTGTTTGTGAAAATGCCTATTGGCTGAAGGTGGTTGTTTGTAAAGTGATTTGCATATTTCGTCAAGAGACTTTGTATGCCAAGTGTTTGATAATATTCCTTGAGCTTTAGCATATTAAGGTCAAAAGTGGCAAGGGATACTACATCAAGTTTCTTCCTTGCTCTGTAAAGCTTTATTCCCAAATCATCTTTACTCATTAACTCCATGATTCATAGGGTATGCATCATATAGTATCTACGAAATATTAATTCTTTCTAACACGCTAGCAAGATCATCGGCTCTGATACAACTATAATATTCCTTTCTGGACAAAATATGAATTTTGAGTTTTTTGATTTTGCAAATCTATTCAAATCTAGAATATTATAAAATAGCAGTTGAAAACACAGTTTAAACTAGTGCATGGGAATAATTGTTTATCTTTATTCAAATTTGGAAGGTATAACATCATAATAAAGTCAGAGTACCAATTATTCCTGATTTTTCCACCAGACCCTAACTTGAAACAACATGAATACGCATATACTAAATCTTGAAATTCTTGCTGTAAATAACACTGAACAGTATGACATGCTGCAAGAGGGTATGATAGCGCTCCAAAGTCAACGATTTGCCCCAAAAGGTCAATGCACAGCTTGCAAGGTCAACGATCTGCACTAAAATGTCAGGTACAACAATGAAGAGGCTAAAAAAATTGATGCCAATAGTCCAAGTTTTGTATGACAACATTAATGTGACGCTAGTTGTGGGGAACAATGACGCCCTGGAACAGTGGAAGCCCTGTTTCATTTCTCTGAAACCCTTGATGACATTTCTGGAAATTAATAATCACTTTCAGATAACACGAATTTGAAGTAACCTGATTCTTTGCATAATTGCAACCCCTGGATGGAGTTATCTCTAAATATTGGATGGTTTTCGTCCTTGAACCAGATAGCAATGGAGGGTTTCTATACTCAAAGTAGAAGTTGAAATAATTTTGAATTCAATTGTGAATAATGAATAATCCATGTTTTGGCCCCACTTGTCTTTTTATAATTTCAATTTCCCAACTTCACTCTAACCCTAAGAGCATTTAAAACACTTTTAGGCAATTATTATTTTTTGGGCCATTTAATAAATATTGCTTTTTGACCCCTTTTAATAATAATAACACCGAAGTGTCCTTTTTCCACATAAAATAAAACAACTTGAACAACTTAAAGAATTATTATTAAATTATTTCCTTCATTAAATATTTTGAAAAGGGTACATGACAGAGTGTGTTCAACGATGGAGAATAACTTACAATATGCAATTCAAGTAGATGGAATTATATGTATAATAGGAATTCTTGTTCTTAGAAGCTGCTCATAGAGTGAAAGACTAGCCCCCAATCCAAAGATGACACAAATTTGTTAGAGCCTAGTCTAATGCTAGAATCATTTGTTCAACTATAGAGTGCATAAATAATGCGGTTATTGAACCATTATGGAAGGCCAATCTTTTGGCATTCAGCCACAATCAGTTTGTCTTGTGGTGGAGATGACGATTGTGGGGCTCCTTGTGCATGGTCACCAACTATTTGTTGTTCTTGATGCCACAAGAGATTGTTTTTGCCATATTTAGCCATCAATGTAATGAATTGCAAATGATGTTATCAAGCTTTATGGTTGATGGTGCCATGTTATAGGATGAGTTGAGGAAGACTTTGGGATTTATGTTAAAACTGCTGTCAAACAGTCGAATGTACATTGACATGTCAATACTCGTAGTCATGGACAATGCCGATCTAATTGTATATCAAAACCTTTCAACATGTAGGTGATTTTTGTTGATGACTATTGTCACATGGATCTTGCACCTGTTTGATCAGTATGTTGATCCAGTGCAACAATGGGAACATTCCCAAGGTGTGGGACCTTAACTTCTTGGGATGAACCTTTGGAGAAGGGAAGCCCCTGTCTAAACTGAGTGCACCTAATGTATAGTCAGTTTGTAGGCGTAAAACACTATTTAACAGGGATTATTTACAGCCTTAACTAAGTATTTCATCATGAAAAAGGGATAGAAGTAAATTGAAAATGCAAAGTGGTGATGCACCGATGCCTAGAAAACTCCTCAATTTGCTTGAATAGCACAGGAAACCCTCAGAAAAGATAGAAACTCACACGATTTCCACATAAATACTGCATAAAGGTAAACTGAAAGAGATCATAGCTGTAAAAGGGATGAAATGTTTACAATCCACCTTGAAACAGGCCAAAAGAAACTGGTAATCCACAAGACACCTGAAACCCAAATATATACACAATATAACAGCAAATGAAAGAGGCAATATTAGTTCTTTTTTGATTTCAAGGCCACAAGCATGTGTACAATCTTCAAGAAAACAGAATTTTTGTTCCAACAAAGTAGAGGGTCCCCTTTTAATCAGTTTTACAGTCATATATAGAAATGAATATTAATCAATGAGGAAGAGGAATAACTGAATTCAAAATTACTGCCTACAATCCAGGCACGCGTAGAGGAAAAGACCAAGCAATTGAATGCATTTAGTCTCCTCTTGAATGCCTTGGACTTGTTCCATGTGGGCTTGAGTTGCAACTTGGGTTTAGTGGAGGACAAACTTGCCATTTTCACTCCATTGGTCTCCTTGAGGGGCTTGTCCATGATGGATTTGGTCAAAATTTGCCACATGTTTCTATGATCTTTAAATGGACCTGGTCTTCTTGCTTGAAAATAGGTGCGTGCTGGTGTATAGGGGTCCAACTTGACTTATTCTCATCAGTTGGATTCCTTGCTAAATTTCCTACACCAAAATCATCCTCCAACTGTCACTGTCATACTCGCCCATGAAGGAGTTTTGAACATGTCTTTAGTAATAACTCCCACTTAAGGAGGTTGCATGCTTCAAGGATGTTGACCAAGAACCTGTTTTGTATCTCCAGACTGCCTTGTTTAAGTCTCCACTTGGCTATTCTCTATTTGGCTTTTCACATTGAGATGATAATTTTGATGTAGTATCTTCCTCATCCACACTTTCTTCGAGATCCTTTTGATCTTCATCCTGCATATATTGGCCATTTCTATCCTTATTAGGGATTTTTGATTTACTGTAGGAAGCTTTTAGTTTTGCTATTTGCATGAGTTCTTCAAGTTTGATAATCCCTTGACGTGACACACTTGAGCAGACATTGCCGACACCCTTTCCTCTTCTTCTATTGTACCAATGATCTCCATTGGTACACTTGTGGAAGCCTACTTCGACATGACATCTGCAACAACATTTATTTTAGTAAAACTCGGTGAGCCCTAGCTACTACCTGCTCCTCATTTTTGGGTTGGCATCTGGGTCATAAATAATGATCGTGTCTGTAGACTGAAGATTCAAACGCATTCCATCAGCACAAATACTATGTAGAAGACAACTCACTCACTTCCAGGCTTGCTGAAACCAACTATAGCTGATTCTCTATCATCTAGGCTAGTTGATCCATCTATCCTTCTATACATCAGTTTACATCACTACAAATAGTCGTCCATGGTTCCATACATTTGTTCTTCAAAGGGTGATACCCTGATCACTGGAAGGAGAGTTAAAAGTCAACATTTTGGCAATCTCTATGGGTTGCTTGCCTACTAAACAAGGATCCAGTAGCCTTATGCAAGTCCAATGGGCATATGAGTCACTAAAAGCCTTGAAAACAACTCAAATTGAAAGTAAAAGCATGACTGAAACATGCTTGACCAACCTATATATAAACTAAAGAAATTTCAAAACACACAAGAAGAAAGCAAAAGCAGGAAACAATGTGCAAAAACAGGAAACAATGTGCAAACAACGCTTGGAGGAATGGAGAACAATTACACTACAATGTACAAGGTTGAAAGTGACCTCTAAGGCAGGGTTTGAGGTGTATCCCATTAATTGGGATAGGCAGTGCTTCTCCATTCAGCCTTGAGAGTTGGAAAGTGTTTGCTTGCTTGCAACTGGTGATAAGTTTGGGCCCCCTCAAATGGCATCAATTTTTGTATGTTTTCAGATTTAGCTGTCTTCTTCCCACTGCAAAACTAAATCTCTTTCCTTGAATGTTCTAACAACAACTTTCCTTTCAAAATTCCTCTTCACTTGGGCTTGATGAACCTCAAGAGTATGCATTGCTTTATTCCTTACCTCCTCCAACTCCACCATCTCAGCCAACCTCACTGTCATTGCATCATTGTCTAGCATCTCCAACTGTTGTGCAAGCTCAAGAGAAGGCAACTCCAATGACAAGGGAAGTTTTGCCTCTCTCCCATACACCAGCACGAAGGGAGAGTTCCCAATGACTGTCTTAGGTGTGATTCTGTTAGTGCAAAGGTCTTTTTTAAGTTTTGTATGCTAGGTTCTCCGATTGTCCATCATTGTCCTCTTAATAATCCTTATCAGTTTCTTGTTTGTGGACTCAGTTAAACTGTTGCCTTGAGGGTAATAGTTTGAAGAAGTTATAAGATAGATCTCATGCTTAACTGCCCATTCACTAATTTGAGTGCCAACAAAAGCTTTAGAATTGTCAGAAATAATAGTATATGGAACACCAAGCCTTGTAATTGTCCCTTCAAGAAAATCTAGTATGAAAGCCACAATAGCCTCCTTCAATGCAACTGCTTTAGCCCATATGGGGAAGTAGTCCATTGCTGTCAAAACCTATTTATGACTAGCACTAGATGGTGTATTTATCGCACAAATAAAATCTAAATCCCACCGAACAAATGTCTAATTTGTTTAGATAGGGTGAAGAGGAAGGGCAATTAACCTTTGCTTTCCTGTGAAGTAGTCACATTCATTGCAATTTCTCATCCACTTGTGGGCAATTCTGAACAAACTAGGCCAGTAATAACCAACACTCGTGATTTTAGCAGCAATAGCCTTTGGTAAGAAATGACCTCTTGATAGGCCATCATGGAACTCCCCAAGCACTCTAGCAACTTGGTTATGCTCAATACACCTTAATAGAACCCCATTCATGTCCTTTCTAAATAAAACTACTTCAATAAGGACAAAGGAAATGGATTGCAACCTGAAATACCTCGTCTTTGCCTTATCAAGGCCTTGAGGATACTCACCTATTTGTAAGAAAGCAATCACATCTTGTGTCCAGCTGTTTGGAGGATGAAGAGGAGCCAATTGGTCTTCTTGTAACATGTAGATGGTCTTCTCATCCACTTCAAGTTCTGCTGCAAGTTGTTCACACAATCCTTTACCCTTCACAAGTTTAGTGATCTTGATTTGAACACCATACTCCATAAACCTTGGTAATCCATCCAACTCTCTTCTCATTGACATCCTTACTCAAAAAGAATTATTTCACACTTGGATGAGAAACTATTAGCTGTATTCTATTGTTAGAAAACACGTCTAAACTTTTTGAGAGCTCTTATAACAACAAAGACTTGTTTCTCAACAAAACTATACCTTAATTCATAGTTCTCGAATGCTTGACTAAAAAAGCTATAGGTTGCTCCATTTGATCACTGTTTTGTTGAACTAGGATAGCTGAAATGCTCTCACTATCTCCAAGGGCATAAAGAACGAAGTCTGTCAAAGTTAGAATTCACAAGAGTAGGAGTTTGAGAGATAGCTTGTTTAATACTTTCAAAACCATACTTACCTTCTTTTGACCAGTTGAAAACCATATTCTTTTTGAGCATGGAGGTAAGAGGCTTGACCAAGGTGGCAAAGTTTAATATGAATCTCTTCACAAAGTTTATTCTCCCCAAGAAGCTTTGGAGACCTTTCTTATGGTTTGGGAGAGAGAGATAAAATGGCATTCACCTCTCTAGATCAATGGCAAGACCCATTCTTTGAGACTATGTCCTAATAATTTGCCCTCACGAACAACAAACACACACTTTTTAGGATTAAGAGACACTCCAAATTCCCTACACCTATGGAAAGCTATGGATAAATGATCCAAGTGTTCATTTACATGCTTTGAAAAAATGGTTATGTCATCCAAATAGACCAAGATAACGTCATTAATGAGACCTTTGAAGGCCATATCCATTGCCCTTTGAAAAGTTGCACCAACATTGGTCAACCCAAAAGGCATCTTTTTCTAAGCAAAAGTCCCCCATTTGGTAGTAAAGACAATTTTAAATTGATTTGATTCTTGAACAAGGATTTGGTTGTACGTTGAATAGCCATCTAAGAGAGAAAACCTTCCAGCTCCAGCCACTGTTTGAAAGATTTGTTCCATGGATGGGAGAGGATAATGGTTTTTAAGAGATGCTCTATTCAGGTCTCTAAAATTTAAACATAGTCTAATCTCTCCACTCTTCTTTCTAACTAGAACTAGATTAGCCAACCAAGATGAATGTTTGATTGGGAAAATGATGTTTGCCTCTATGAGCTTAGCTAGCTCTTTCTTCATTAAGGGTTCAATCTTTAGGATCTATTGGCCTTTGTTTTTGCCTAATGGGCTTTGCATTGGGATTGATCTCAAGGGTATGTTGGGCTAAGCCTGGGTCAAAACCTTTATGATCCTCATAAATCCATGCAAATACATCATCTTACTCTCTACAAAGGTCATTGTAAGCTTGTTTTTCTGACTTAGTACATACCTATCCAACCCTATAAGAGCTTGTCATTTGAGATCGTTACTTGTTCATAATTTTCCTTTGGTAGTCACATACATCCTTTCATTCTTGAGCGCATCATTAGAGTTAAAGATTCTTTCCAAGGTGATCAATTCTTTTGGCAACTTGTTGGTCTTTATCTGGGTGATTTGGTCTCCATACTGCTCTTGCAATTGATTGATTTTTGGCAAAAAATTCTGCCTTTTTTTGTAAAAAATTGACAATTTGCTTGTCACTATCAAACACTTGCCAACTGATCGCATTATTTGGAACTGCTGGTCTAATCACAAGCTTAACATGATGATCCAAGTCTTTCATGATGTCTTGAGGAAGATTATATTGGGAACTAATTGCTGCAAGCCTATCAACATCTTTGTTTTGCACTCTTGGTACCACCTGGATGTTGAAAGCATCAAAGTCTTCAACTAGGTCCCACATTCGATGTTTGTAGGCTTTTAGCAAGTTCTTGGCTGCACTTTGAGCTTTAACTTGATGTATGATGGGTTCACTATCTTCAAACCCATGTGACACTTTGATTCCCCTCTTTTGTGCTAATTGGAGACCTTGGACCAATGCTTCATATTCAGCTACATTATAGGTGCAGCTGAATTGAAACTTAAATGCAAGAAGTCTCTCTCTTTTTGAGGAGAGACCATCACGACACCAACACCAACGCCATTCTTACTTCTTGAGCCATCAAAGTAAAGCTGCCATGCTCCTTCAAGATCTTGTGACTGAATAAGGTTAGGAATAGCTGAATCTTCCTCATGTATATAATAAGTACCCAACCTTGTTTCTTTCATATGGTCATATGGATCAAACTCATTGCGTTCCTTTGTCCATTTATCAAACAAGATATCCGGAACTCCTCCAAGGATGTCATGAAAAACACCATCTTCTTCTTGGGCATACATAGTACAATTCATGTTAACAGGTTTACGCATATATGGTTCAATATGGTCTCTAGAGATAGGTTCAGCTTTGATGGTTATTCTTGTTCCATATCTAGTCACATGGAGCATGTGTGACCAATTTGAAGACAAATATTCCCCCATTTTGTAGTGAAGTCCCTGGAGTGGCAAATGACAAAATAGGGAGGGAGATCAATAACTGAGATATCTTGAGAGATGAAAAGACTTGGGAACACATGAAGGGTAAGGGTCAAATTTCTAATGATTCCTACTGTATTAATAACAATGCCATCTAGTTGGACAACCCCCTTGGTGATTGATGTGTACTCTATGCCTAACAAATCAACGATTTTCTTGGGGATAACAAAAATACTAGCTCCATAATCTACCATACAATTTGTTGTCCCCCAAAAATATCACTCATTTTTGGGACAACATTTGAACTATTTTGGTCTTACAGACCAAAATTTTCTCTTCCCTTTTCAAAATTTGTCTTGGGCATTCAAATTCTTCAGTTTTCAAGCTTTTTATAAATCTACGGACTTTGCAGGTTTAAATCTACGGACTCTGCAGGCTTGAATCTACGGACTCAGCAAGAAGAAAAATCTACGCACTGTGCAGGAAAAGGAAAATCTACGGACTCTGCAAACAAGTTCATTTCTATAAGTTCAACGGGCTTCACGACTTCTGCAGGAATTTCCATCGGCAAGCATCAGCAGTAGGTTCAACGTTTGGTTCATCTTTTGGTTCAACGTCAAATGGTTCGTAGGCGGGTTCAATCAAGCGGTTCAATGCTTTGTTTCAACATTTGGTTCATCTGCTTTGTTTCAACTTTTGGTTCATTCTTTGGTTCAATCAAACGGTTCGTCAGTCGGTTCAAAGCTTTGTTTGAACCGTTGAACCAAAACTTGGTTCAACGGTTGGTTCAACGTCTTGGTTCAAAGACATGGTTCAAAGGAAACAAAGGGGCGGTTCAATGCAAAAGGAAGCTTCCCGAAGGACAAGTGCCCTTGCGGAGGACACTTAAACAATAAAAGCACCCTTCGGAAGGGTCGTTTTCAAGGAAGCCGAAAGGTAATTCTTTCAGATTTGTTTAAGACATTTAAAATTGGTTCCCCAGACTTTTTGTCCTCGGGAATTTTCCTCGGGGAAAATATCCGCGGGAGGAAGCTAAAGAAAAGCTCGGGGGAATATCCGAAGGGTCACCCAAAGAAGCCCGAAAGGCCATTTAAAGATTGCCCGAAGGATAGATATCCTTGCGGGAGGCTATTCCGACTCAAAATGGGTCATTTCTCAAGGCCCGAAAGGGTAAGTTCAATCTGGAAAAATACCAAGCAGAAAGCCGAAAGAAGACTAAGGAATGACGCGCCCGAAAACGTCAAATTCAACACAGTGAAGTAGCCGTTGGTCCTTTGAACATACAGATCAGAATACATTCACAGATTTCAAGGCCAAGACCAACAAAAAGCAGAGAAGGAACAGAACAGTAAATTAAATCTAGGACCCGATTCAATTAACCGGACAAAGATGAACGATGAAGATAAGATTAGATCGCCAGGTGGACATTGAAAGTTACAAACTTTCAATAAGCGTGACTTATTTCCTTGCATTGATAAAATCAAATGGGTAAAGCGCCCCTAAGTTCCAGCGTGTCTTCTTAACAAATTCCAACGCAAAATGATGTATTGAATGTTCCCAAGTCCCTCTTGAAGAGGCTATATAAGGGACTTTCTTCTATTGTAATAAGGATCTCTTTTTTGACAATTAGAACGAAACTTTGCTCAAATTGTAAGGCATTACTGAGACTTTGAGCTCAGATTGCCGATCGTATTTTGTTACTGGAATAAGAAAGCAAGTGATTTTTCAGACTTTGTGCTGTAATATCTTTGTTATTGAGGAAATTGTTCTTATGTCTCTTTCTTCAATATATTTTCTGTTCCTTTAATTCAAAAACAGAATTAGCGATAGCAGTCAAGAAGATGTCTTAAAGAGTCGACTGTGGAGAGACTTTGTGCCCCCATAATTGCCTTTAGTTTGTTTTCTTTTCATTTCTGTGTAAAGGACCTTGAGGCGACTTTGTGCCCTCATTGTCCTTCGTATCTTACTCTTGAGCAATCTAGGTGAAGACTTTGAGCTGCATCTCGATTTGCCGGTTATTGCATCCTTTGCTACATTTTATTGTTACTGCCAGGAGTATTCTTGTGGTTTACTGAATAGTACTTCTGAAAGAAGAGTACTGTCTGTCACTTCCCCTGAGTTTTACCTTTGATCTGTGTGCATCATCTTTGAAAGAAGAGAGATGGATGGTTCGTCCCACCCATGAGTATTATTTTTTGTTTATATATATATAGCATACCTACAGGGAACCTCCCCTTGATGAGAGGAGAGATCAGTGTCTTTCTGATGTGGTAAAACTACACATTTGGACGACTAATCTTCCTACTTTCGCTGATCAGACCTATTTTGTTTATCAGTACGCTGATCGACAAAATATTCAACCAACAGTTTTTGGCGACTCCGCTGGGGAATATAACCCATTATCATTATAACCCTTATCCATTACAGACTCTGGGGACTCCGTTTCATGTCTTACCCATTATTCATTATAGCCTTACCATCTTCCTCCACCTCCATTATATTATCTGGTCTGCAAAACCAGAGCTGCTGGGAAAGAAAGCGCAATTTGAAGCCTCAAGCTTTAAGCTGAAGCAAGGCCAGTTTCTTTTCCATTTTTGCCCAGTAATTTGGCAACTCCACTCAGATGTGTTATCCCTATTGTTCATAATCCGATCATGGCAGTTCGAGGCCTCTGGGGTAACTCATTTGGCCCACTTAATCTAACTCCACCCCTGCATGAGCTACCACTCAGTTCAAGAAAGAATTTCCCCAAATTCTTTGGTGATGGAAGAGTCCACCCTGATGAACACATTGCAGCCTTCACCATAGCCTGTGGTGTGATAGGGGTGGAATTTGAAGACGTGGCAGTCAGGGTTTTTGTGGAGACACTACAAGGTGCTGCTGCAGACTGGTTCTACCATCTGCAAGCTGGATCAGTGACTGACTGAGATACACTTAAAGCCAAGTTCGAAGCAAGATTCAAGCCCGCAGAAGATGCACATGCCTTGCTGGCCCAGCTCACACAGATGAAGGAGCCCCATGAACCTGAGGGACTTCATTGCCAAGTTCAACACGCTGAGGCACAGGATTCCCATGATCGCCTAGCCGACACCTCAGAATCTCATGTGTTTTTCATCAACTCACAGCTGCCTGAAGTGAGTTTTCTGTTGAGACGGGCTAGACACATAGACCTTGAGGCTGCTCAAGACTTGGCTACTGAGCTAGAAGATGACCTTATCTTGGCAGGAAAGATAAGGAGAGATCCTAACAGAGCTAAACCCTCTTCATCTTTTGAATACTCACCCACATTCACCACTGATCCAATGGTACAAAAGCTGGCAAATGAATTGCTAGCCTTGAAAAGGCAAATGGCACAAAATATGTCTTCTGCTTCTCTATATAAAGATATACCAAGGAGGACATTCCCTAATCAGCCATATCAAGGCAACGTTGCCAGAAGTCAAGGGCAACAAAATCGTCTTCTTCCTCCACAGAGGAATCCTGCCCTTGAAGCACCTCCAACAAACTCGGTAGTTGGATATCTGGAAACAAAGCATGTTTCCTATTTCTAACCTGAGTTAGAGCAAGAAAATGGCGCTGATCTCTTCAGAGAGGATCTAGAAGAATCAGCTGGCGACTCCCACATTGGTTTCTTGAATTACCAGGATGAATTTAGAAGTGAAGGTGAAGCAATCAAATGATCATATGCAGTATTCACCCAGTTCCAGAATCAGTCAGCTCAGCAGGCCGACAAAGAGAAGACAGAGGAGCGACCCCAACCAGCAATTTCAATTGTTGAGCAGAGAACCCCTCTTCCTTTTCAATCAAAGGACTTGGTGATTACCAAAGAAGTACATCGAACATCTCTGTACCTTCTACTTCAGCTTCGCAAACCAGTCCTCCCCCTCCCGAAAATCAAAAGGATGAACTCCCATCCTCTCTTCCAAATCCATTCCAGTCATTTGACATGATTGATCATGTCAAGGAATCCAAAATTCAAATGACTGAGTTTGAATCCCTGCAAGTCAATCCTGAGCAATTGGACATTGATGGAGAACCAGATGCGGACCTGTCTGAGACAAAATACGTGGTCACCCAAACATCAACCCCTGCAGCACAAATTCTGTCTGAGTCTTCAGGCAGGGGTAATTATTTCTTTACCACAGAGGATGTTCATGTTTCTGCATATGAAAGTCTTGTAGCTGACAATCTAGGAATTGATCCAAACAAGACTTTAGGAGAATTGGTAGGATGTAGTATAAACAAGAAATGATCTTCCATCTCTAATGAAGAGAAATCTGATGGGAGATCAGCTTCTGATGATGACAGCAATTCTTCCACCAATGATGAAGTTGGACTTGTGTTATTTCCTCAAGGAGATATTCTTCCTTCATGCAATTTGCAAGTCAGCAACACCAACAACACAGCTGGATGTGAATCTCTGTTGATTAAATTGAAGATTGCTCAAGATGAAGAGGTCAAACTCCTTCACATCAAAGGAGATGTTGAACTGATGGTTTGTCAGGGGTCTGATGCTGACAATCAAAGCATGTGCTGGACTGGACCAGCAGAACAACAAGTTATGATGGTGGACCATGCTGCTGCAAATCAAAATCAGGCAAAGGAACCCTTCGCAAGGAGAGCAAGGAGTTATGGTTTTCAGTTTGAAGACCACGTCC
The DNA here is from genome assembly GCA_037957365.1 of Torreya grandis. Taxonomy (NCBI): domain Eukaryota; kingdom Viridiplantae; phylum Streptophyta; class Pinopsida; order Cupressales; family Taxaceae; genus Torreya; species Torreya grandis. The sequence goes on from JARHVA010008354.1 coordinate 238,427, forward strand.
TGCCATAGAGCAAAAAGAAGGAAAGACCAAGAGGAAGACGCAGAAAATTGGTTTCCTGGTGGAGAGCTCCATTCGCCCGTCACCGTTTCTGGGGACAAAATGTTTTCTTGCTGGTTTACCAAGATGGTGCACTATTTTCACTGTCTCTCAAGAAGCAGTATCTGAAATACTTCAATTCTTGAAGTATCAGATCATTGCATATGTATATATGTATATTTGTACAGTTTTTAATTCTGTTTTGTTTTGTTTGTTTCCGTTTTTGATGCCTTTCATTTCTGGGTAGCATGACTCCGTAACCCAATGGCATACTTGAAGACACTAGAGATTTTGGATTCTACTCATTTCAATTCTTTTTGCAATTGACAGAAGTTTCCCAACTAGAGCCAGCGGTTGTCCCCCAAAAATATCACTCATTTTTGGGATAACATTTGAACTATTTTGGTCTTACAGACCAAAATTGTCTCTTCCCTTTTCAAAATTTGTCTTGGGCATTCAAATTCTTCAGTTTTCAAGCTTTTCATAAATCTACGGACTTTGCAGGCTTAAATCTACGGACTCTGTAGGCTTGAATCTACGGACTCAGCAGGAAGAAAAATCTACGGACTGTGCAGGAAAAGGAAAATCTACGGACTCTGCAAACAAGCTCATTTCTACAAGTTCAACGGGCTTCACGACTTCTGCAGGAATTTCTATCGGCAAGCATCAGCAGCAGGTTCAACGTTTGGTTCATCTTTTGGTTCAACGTCAAATGGTTCGTAGGCGGGTTCAATCAAGTGGTTCAATGCTTTGTTTCAACATTTGGCTCATCCGCTTTGTTTCAACTTTTGGTTCATTCTTTGGTTCAATCAAACGGTTCATTAGTCAGTTCAAAGCTTTGTTTGAACCGTTGAACCAAAACTTGGTTCAACGGTTGGTTCAACGTCTTGGTTCAAAGACATGGTTCAAAGGAAAGTTCAAAGGGGCGGTTCAATGCAAAAGGAAGCTTCGCGAAGGACAAGTGCCCTTGCGGAGGACACTTAAACGATAAAAGCACCCTTCGGAAGGGTCGTTTTCAAGGAAGCCGAAAGGTAATTCTTTCAGATTTGTTTAAGACATTTAAAATTGGTTCCTCGGACTTTTTGTCCGCGGGGAAAATGTCCGCGGGAGGAAGCTAAAGAAAAGCCCGGGGGAATATCCGAAGGGTCACCCGAAGAAGCCCGAAAGGCCATTTAAAGACTGCCTGAAGGATAGATATCCTTGCGGGAGGTTATTCCGACTCAAAATGGGTCATTTCTCAAGGCCCGAAAGGGTAAGTTCAATCTGGAAAAATACCAAGCAGAAAGCCAAAAGAAGACTAAGGAATGACGCGCCTGAAAATGTCAAATTCAACACAGTGAAGTAGCCGTTGATCCTTTGAACATACAGACCAGAATACATTCACAGATTTCAAGGCCAAGACTAGCAAAAAGCGGAGAAGGAATAGAACAGTAAATTAAATCCAGGACTCAATTCAATTAACCGGACAAGGAAGAACGATGAAGATAAGATCAGATCGCTAGGTGGACATTGAAAGTTACAAACTTTCAATAAGCGCGACTTATTTCCTTGCATTGATAAAATCAAATGGGTAAAGCGCCACTAAGTTCCAGCGTGTCTTCTTAACAGATTCCAATGCAAAATGATGTATTGAATGTTCCCAAGTCCCTCTTGAAGAGGCTATATAAGGGACTTTCTTCTATTGTAATAAGGATCTCTTTTTTGACAATTAGAACGAAACTCTGCCCAAATTGTAAGGCATTACTGAGACTTTGAGCTCAGATTGCCGATCATATTTTGTTACTGGAATAAGAAAGCAGGTGATTTTTCAGACTTTGTGCGGTAATATCTTTGTTATTGAGGAAATTGTTTTTATGTCTTTTTTTTCAATATATTTTCTGTTCTTTTAATTCAACAAGCAGAATTAGCGACAACAGTCAAGAAGATGTCCTAAAGAGTCGACTGTGGAGAGACTTTGTGCCCTCATAATTGCCTTTAGTTTGTTTTCTTTTCATTTCTGTGTAAAGGACCTTGAGGCGACTTTGTGCCCTCATTGTCCTTCGTATCTTACTCTTGAGCAATCCAGGTGAAGACTTTGAGCTGCATCTCGATTTGCCGGTTATTACATCCTTTGCTACATTTTGTTGTTACTGCTAGGAGTATTCTTGTGGTTTACTAAATAGTACTTCTGAAAGAAGAGGAGTACTGTCTGTCACTTCCCCTGAGTTTTTCCTTTGATCCGTGCGCATCATCTCTGAAAGAAGAGAGATGGATGGTTCGTCCCACCCATGAGTATTATTTTCTGTTTATATATATATATATATATATATATATATATATATATATATATAGCATACCTACAGGGAACCTCCCCTTGATGAGAGGAGAGATCAGTGTCTTTCTGATGTGGTAAAACTACACATTTGGACGACTAATCTTCCTACTTTGGCTGATCAGAGCTATTTTGTTTATCAGTACGTTGATCGACAAAATATTCAACCAACACAATTATGCACAAGATGCTTACCAATGATTAGCGAGATGTAGAAAGGAGGTGGCTTGCTGGTCTTGTTTCTTTTTCATTTCGCTGACAGAAGCTTGTAGGATTAGCTGATGTACCCTTTGCTGGTTCATTTGTGTTATAGAAATGACTCAAAGCCTCTTGCAACAAATCTCGTTGTGATGGAATTGAGAGTGCTTCCCACATAGTAACATTCGAATTGCTTCTTTTCATGTGCTCCACTATACTAAAAGGAATATGACCAACCTTTGATTGAAGCTTGGTAGCAACAACATCCTCTTTTGATAGCTAACTAATTGGTGGCTGATTTTTGGACTGATTATCCCTCCGAACAGCTTGGTTTGCTTGTTGTTCAGAAGATTTAGCCACTGTACCTTCCTTGGTAGCCTCCTTTAATGTTTGAGAAGTGGATGCGTAACCAACCATGGAAGATGGCTCTTCTTTTATTGCACTTTTTTTTGACCTTGAGTAGTATGCAACCGGATTGATCCCTTTGTTTGGTACTTCATTTTGATTTACACCACAAAATTCATTCTCTTGCCAGTTCAATAAAGTAGAGTCACTTGCCGTCCAATCTTGAGCTTCTTCCCCTTTTGAAGTTGATTCCACTCACTGTTCCGAAATCACTAATGTGCTTTGGACCATTAAAGCTTGACTAAGAACCCCATTTGGACGAGCATTTTGATTGTGGGCCTGGTTACATGGGTAACACCATTCATAATCTTGAACTAAGTTGTTTTGAAACGGAACAATAACTTTGGAAGAGCTTGCAACATTATGATTTTGGGTGATCAAAGGCCTAGCATAACTTATTTGGCCTTGTCCTTGGGTATTATCTTTATAAGGCTGTCTATTGGACTTATATTATTGATTAAAAGACTGACGAGGTCTACTATGCTGGGCTTGATGCCTTTTCAGAGCCACCAACTCATTCCCAAATTTTGTAGCAAGGTTTTGACTTCATGCAATTCATTAAAGGGGTAATAGGTGGAGTTGGTTGACTGGTTGCTTTAGGGAGAGGTGCCAAAGTGGGCTGATTAGGTGGAGGCTTAGGGAAAAAAAGAGGCGTTGGGGGTTTAAGAGCTATTTTTCCAGCTTGGATTAGACAATTTTCAGCTTTTATGGCTACTTCATAAGCATCAAGTAAAATAGCTCCCCCCATGGACTGAATCATAACAGCTACATAACTATTCAAAGCTCTCAAATAATACAAGAATGCAGTGCTTGGAGAAGGCTTGACTCAAGGTGGAATCCTATCCTAAGTCTTCTAGAACCTAAGATTGAAGTCTACCATGCGTTCATGGGGAGCTCTTTTAATAGTGGTAAAGTTGCTCCATTAGGGATAGATGATCACTTTTGTCTTCAAACTGTTTGCAAAGCTTTTCTCCTAGTTCATCCTTGTTATGTATTGAATTGGGCTGTAACCCCCTATACCATTGCAGTGTTTTACCTTTGAGAGAAGTGGCCAGGGGCTTCACAACTACATTGTCTTCTACAATGTTATGAACTGAGCATATGTTAGCAATGCCCTGAATGCGTTTTATATGGGTAGTGGCATTTCGCTAGTGAAATAAGATATAATTTTTAGGGCTGCTACTAGGATTTCATTTCGTTGAGGGAGGTCGAGAGGGCTGCCTCCATTGAAGGTGACAAATATCTGATTTCTATGAGCCATGTAAGGATTATGAATTAGCCTTTATCTTCACTAAGGAAACCTACCAAAGGGAGGTGTGGATTGGGCTCTTGAGGAAGATGACCTAGATCTTCTAGTTCTTCTTGGTGAAGACAAAGGCAATTCAACAAACTGACAATTCTTACCTCTTGAAGAAGCTCTTGTCTCTACTCTTGGCATGAAAAGATAGGACTGATTTGAAACCAAGAACTTATGGAGTCGTCGGGTGCTTGTAGAATGTCTTCAAAACTGCAAATTGCTAAGAATAACACCAACTTTTTCAACTGAAGCTCTTGAATCAATGGAAATGAGGTCCCATCGGGCGTGCCGAAAAACTGTTGTCACATGGATCTTGCACCTATTTGATTAGTAATTTGATCCAATGCAACAATGGGAACATCTCCAAGGTGTGGGACTTTGGCTCCTTAGAATGAACCTCTAGAGAAGGCCATCGCTTGTCTAAACTGAGTGCAGCTAATGTATAATCGATTTGCAGGCCTAAAACACTACTTAACAGGGACTATTTACAACATTAACTAAGTATTTCATCATGAAAAGGGATAGAAGTAAACTGAAAATGCAAAGTGGTGATGCACCGATGTCTAGAGAACTTCTCAACTTGCTTGAATAGCACAAGAAACCCTAAGAAAAGATAGAAACTCACACAACTTCCACATAAATACTGCATAAAGGTAAAATGAAAGAGATCACAGCTGTAAAAGGGATGAAATGTCGACAATCCACCTTGAAACAGGCCAAAAGAGACTGGTAATCCACAAGGCACACCTGAAACCCAAAGATATTCACAATATAACAACAAATGAAAGAGACAATATCGGTTCTTTTTTGGTTTCAAGGCCAAAAGCATGTGTACAATCTTCAAGAAAGCAGAATTTTTGCTACAACAAAGTAGAGGGTCCCTTTTTAAAGAATTTTACAATCATATATAGAAGTGAATACCAGTCAGTGGGGAAGAGGAATAATTGAATTGAAAATTACTGCCTACAATCCAAGTATGTGTAGAAGAAAACACCTAAGTAGTTGAATGCATTTAGGCTCCTCTTGAATGCCTTGGACTTGTTCCATGTGGGCTTGAGTAGCAACTTGGGCGTAGTGGAGGACAACTCACTCTTTTTACTCCATTGGTCTCCTTGAGGGGCTTGCCCATGATGGATTTGGTCAAAACTTGCCTCATGTTGCTATGTTCTTGGAATGGACTTGGTCTTCTTGCTTGAAAATAGGCGCTTGCTGGTGTATAGGTGTCCAACATGACTTATTCTCATTAGTTGGATTCCTTGCTAAATTTCCTGCACCAAAATTGGCCTCCGATTGTCATACTCGCCCATGAAGGAGTTTTGAACATGTCTTCAGTAATAAATCCCACTTAAGGAGATTGCATGCTTCAAGGATGTTGACCAAGAACCTGTCTTGTGTCTCCAAGCTGCCCTGTTTAAGTCTCCACTTTGCTATTCTCCATTTGATTTTTCATATTGAGATGATAATTTTGATGCAGTATCCTCCTCATCCACACTTGATTCGAGATCCATTTGATCTTCATCTTGCATATATTGGCCATTTCTATCCTTATTAGGGATTTTTGATTTACTATAGGAAGCTTTTAGTTTTGCAATTTGCATGAGTTCTTCAAGTTTGATAGTCCCTTGACGTGACACACTTGAGTAGACATTGCCAACATCCTTTCCTCATCTATTGTACCAATGTAATGACCCCAAATTGGGACAAGCAAGTAATAATGGGATTGGGCATAAACCCCAATAAAAAATCTGAAAATAATACATTAGACCATCCACTCTAGGTCTAACAATCACACCACCACTCCTCTCCAAGTGAACCAAATGCCAGACGCCACTAATTTAAACTACAATCAAAACCCTTAATATGCACTCCAACAACGGAGAATATACTCTAAAAGATGATGCAAACAACATTAATAAATCCCCGGAAATGATGATCACCTTGGCCAGAAATAGATATAAAAAATTCCAGCGAAAATAAGCCTTCCTTCCAAATCGCCCAAATTGATGTAAACTCTTGAAAATAGTTGGCACAATAAGGTAAACAACAACGAATAATAACAGCGACTGAAATATAAATTTAGACCCTAAAAATGACTAGTATACCATAGAAAATCAATTCGCCACACTTCCCAAGCAAGCTGGAAAAGTAGCAAATAAATTCTTTTCACAAAATCAAAATATGAAGGGATCAAATGGTAGCCAATATCCTCCACCAACAAGCAGGAAATTAGCAGAAAATATTGTAAATATTAGGGATAATATTTACCCAATGATTTAGGGCCAACAAGCACCCCAAACCCTCCCAACTCCCCTTCCAAATGAGTCGCCCCACTTCTGATTTTTATTGCAATAAATTCTAGAATTTATACTTTTATTTTGCTCACAAAAAGACCTTCAAACCCTTGTGATTTAATTCCCAATAATTCAAAATTAATATTATAAATGTATCTTGTCAAATTGGAGTCTGAAAACCCTCCGAAGATGCCCAAAACCTCCTCCAACTGATTCACCCTACCTCAGAAAATTATAGAAAATAAATCAGGGTATTTTCACTTACCAAAAATCCTCCAAATGACCTCCAAAAGGCTTTTAGGGCAAGTCGTCCAAGCTAGAAAAATAGTATAAAATATTTGCAATATTTTATACTTCGCAAACATTCCAAATCAGCTCTAAAATCGCCAAGATCAGCCCTCCAGTCAAGTCACCATCGCTGAAAATCAAGAGAATATTATGTGGCCTTTGTCGATTTCAATGAACCTTTCCAAATAGCTCACCCAACTCTTTAGGCAAGTCACCACACCCTAGAATGGTCTTCAATGCCACATACACGCTCCCAAGGTAATTCACCACTCTTCAAGACCTGTAAAATCACCAAAATCAGATTTCGATAGGGTTTGCAATATTCTTCAATATAGGTGGTGTTCAAAAACATCTTTGTAGATCCATTTGCATGTAAACATGCAATTTTGAAGCTCAATTACAGCCATTGAATAGAGCGTCTAAGTAGTAGGAATGGAGGTTTTTGTCCCCAAACCTTTGACACTTCTTGAAGGTTTTCGTCCTCAAGATGTGGTTATCACATTTGACATACTTGACCCAAGTTTCCAAATCAATATTCAACATCATCCTTTCACAAGATTCCTCAATTGCTTTTTATATTGAACCTCCAAGGGTGGCGCCTAAGTTGGAGGGTTGTACCTCTTTTTAAAACATAAGCACTCAATTTTTTAAAACTACACTTTTGAGGGTTAAGGCTCCCATAACTTCAACTTAAGTGAACATAAAATTAAAAGTAGATTTTTGCAAACTCAATCGAAAATTAGAACATTTTAAGTACTTTTTATCTTTTTGCTCATAGAATAGTGTCCCCTTTCATGTTCCCTTTCTCTTTCCTTCCCTTATCCTTGTGGGAACAACTAAGCTAAGGACCCAAAAGCAAGCTATGCCAAAACGGGGGACATTACAGTCACACAAAATTGCTTGTCTTCAAGCAATTGCAAAAGTCATGGGGCTGTCCCCACATTCTTCATAATGCATCTTCTCATTGGAATGCTTCCCACTGAAAAGAACCTTCAATTTGAACTTCCCATTTGCTAAACACATACGTTGTTGGCTGTCCCCATAGGTTCAAGATGCCATAATCATTTCCCAAGAATTCCTCATAACCCGAAAGAACTAAGACATGCCATGCTTGATTACTTTTGATATAGTATCTCAAGGTGAATAATGTGTCTCCATAAAAAATATTCACAATTCTGTAATTAATCACTAAGATCTCATGATACAACATACCTTGAGTGATAAAAGTACATAGGTACAACCTTTCTTGAGTGTGTCTTCGACCATTCCCTTTATGCATAGGAAAGATGTAAAATTTATCAAACAAAAGCCTCTGCCAACTCCTAGCATAGAGTTGTACCTTCCAAACTTGATTAAACCAAAAGCATGCACCCTTGGCTGGAATTTACCAATAAAATTAGATTTTTAGCCTCTTATATACTGCTGTACTTGTCCCTCAAAATCAGATTTTTCTATGTGACAATTTTAAAATCAGATACACCCTTGGCTGGAATTTACCAATGAAATCAGATTTTTGGCCTCCTATATACTACTGTACTTGTCCCTCAAAATCAGATTTTACTATGTGACAATTTTCAGAATGTATCTTGGTTCCAAGTTTGGTACAATGTGACAATTTCCAAAATACTCGGCTGGAATTTACCAATAAAATCATATTTTTGGCCTCCTATATACTGCTGTACTTGTCCTTCAAAATCAGATTTTACTATGTGACAATTTTCAGAATGTATCTTGGTACCAAGTTTCCCCAATATGGGCTGTAATGTGCCATAAAAATGCCAATTTTTCCTTTTTTCATGTGGCTGAACTTGTTTTATTAACTTAGGAAATTTGAAACAACAAAATTCAGACTTCTTACCAATTTTCCCCATTCTCTCTCTTGGCTGCCATGTGCAAAATAAATTGTCTTTAATGCCCCCAAGGATCCATAGGTGAGCCCAGCTATGCTTATCCTTTGTTTGCATGTAGAAGGACCTTCTTTTATTGTCATTCGGACCCTTTGAACAGCTGCTAGTCACTTTCATCCCTTCAAAATTCAGGGGGTGTCCTCTTTTTCTTAAAACATCACTACTCCCCCCCTTGCAAGAAGGAATAAGGTGACTGCCCCAAGCATATTTTGGGTTTCCCTTGGCAATCCATTCTCTTCTCATCTCTTGATATAAGTATGGCAAAAATTGGAATTTGCAATGCTTACCAAATGTTTTATAGAGGGCTCCAATTTGAAATGAAAGGGCTGCGTTTTATGTCTAGGGGCAGCCTTCTTTTCCAGTTTCCTCATGCTCATGAGACATCCTCCAAACATATTATTTGCCTTAGAAGAACGGGCCTCTCCATCACTCAAACCATGCAAAACAACCTCCTTACTCGCTATCTTGAATTTAAGCTCCATGGTTTGGTAGTTTTGTGTGTACTCATCAAGTGAGTGCAATCATTGAATACCAAGGACCATATTGGTCTCCCCTATGCCCATCACATAAAAATCATCTTCAACCACAAGTGAGACTAAGCTTTGGAATATTTGTTGTACAAGGGATGGGGAATCCATTCACTATTATGACTCTAAATCCCTTGAACTGCACGAATTGTAGTCCACATGATGTTATCAATCCTCTATCAATGAAATTGTGAGTTGCCCCACTATTAATAAGTATGGTAATAGGTGTACCCTTCAATGATCCCTTAACTTTAAAGGGATAATATCTAGAAGCCCTTGAAAGTGATGCCAAGGTGGCACTCAACTCCTCTTCTCCCTCTATCCCCAAAGTGTTCTCCTCATAGTTAGCTGTCCCAACTTCCTCCTCATTTTCCTCTTCGGAAAGCACCTTGATGTAGTGAACCTATCCCTTGCCACGACAATTGTGGCCTTTATCCGAAGGGTCCTTGCATGTAAGCAAAGACCTTTCCTTCTTAACTCATTTCTCACATCAAAGCTACTACGTGGTAGTTGCTTCTGTTGCCCCAAAACCAGTTGGTTTGGTCTAATCAAGGGACCCACATGATTGGTCTTAGGTGGCCCTACAAAGCTACTCTTGGGCTGCCCCAAACTGCCACCTCTCTGTTGTCCAATAGGTGAGAAAAAGTACTCTTTGGCTGTCCTAAAGGTGGAAATCTGCCCCTTGGAGTAGAAGACTCTAAATTGTAGGCCTTCTGAATGGCCTCTCTCAGTGAAGGTGGATCAAAAGTCTTGACCAATCCCCGTAGGGAGTCAACCGAGTCCTCTGTGAATAGCACCACCAATTTCCTATTTGAAATATTAGTCACCATGACTGAAAGTCTTTGAAACTCTATGACGTAATCATCTATCGAGGCCCTCTGTCTCAATTGAGTTAAATCATAGAAATGAAGCTTCAGATCTGTTCTATCGAACCTTTCAACCAACCTCTTGCTGAACTCCTCATAGGAGTGTATGTGCTGATGCCCCTGAATGATCAAACCGTGATATCACCAATTGTGGGTTGCTCCCTCTAAATGTAAAGTGGCGAACTGAATGGTCTCTCCGTCTGCCATAGGTTGGAGTGAAAAGAAGGTATCCACCTTCTGAATCCATGCTCTCGCTAAACTCCTTTGTGACCCGTCAAATGTGGAGGGAGATAACTTCCCCAACGTACGCTGGAGATCACCCGGCTGCCCCTTTGCCTTTGATCGATCTTGGGCCCACTATGTCCTCATTTCCAAGCTGAAAACTCGAAAAAAATCATAACCTCCCTAATTGTCATGGACTAGGTGATATACTCGTCCATCTCTCTCTAACTCCTTGCGTGGGTTGAGTAACCCTCCTTCACTGGTACGGGCTCCTCCCTCTGAACAAATGTAGGCTGTGTGGGCCTACGTGTGGATGCCTCATTCCCCGAAGGGGATGTATGTGTATCTGGTTGCTCCCTGAGGCACCACTATCTCCATTGAGTGGCTTCAAGCCACCCATCTCATTGAGAGAACGAAGAAACTCCGTCATCACTACTGTCATCCTCTCTTGAGTTTGAGAATACTTCTCAAACCTCTCCTCAGCCAACTTGTCTCTTCTCTCACCTTCTATCTCCTGGCGTCCCATGCCACCCATGGCTTGATCCTGCTTGAGCAAACCCACTGGCGGAAGCTCTGCTTCCCTCCTGTTGCTCCTCAAGTAATACTTACCCTCTTTGTTGCCACTCATGTATCAAACCCTTCACCCCACATAATAGCTAAGATTTCGCTCTGATACCATTGTATTGTCCCCAAATTGGGACAAACAAGTAATAATGGGATTTTGTAGAAACCCCAATCAAAAATCTAAAAATAATACAGTTGACCAATCACTCGAGTTCTAACAATCACACCAACACACCTCTTCAAGTGAACCAAATGCCAAATGCCACTAGGGCGGAATTTAAACTACAATCACAACCCTTAATATGCACTCCAACAGCTGAGACTATACTCTAAAAGATGATGCAAACAACTGTAATAAATACTTAGAAATAATGATCAGCTTGTCAGAAAACATATTTCAAAAATTCCAACGAACATAATCCTTCCTTCCAAATTGCTGAATCTAATGTAAACTCTTGAAAATAGTTGGCACAATAAGGTAAACAACAACGAATAATTCCAGCCACCGAAATATAAATTTAGATCCCAAAAATGGCCACTATACCATAGAAAATCAATTCTCCACACTTCCCAAGCATGCTGGAAAATTAGCAAATAAATTCTTTTCACAAAATCAAAATATCAAGGGATCAAATGGTAGCCAATGTCCTCCACAACAAGCTGGAAATTAGCAGAAAATATTGTAAATATTAGGGATAATATTTACCCAATGATTTAGCATCGACAAGCACCCCAAACCCTCACAACTCCCCTTCCAAATGAGTTGCTCCACTTCTGATTTTTATTGCAATAAATTCTAGAATTTATATCTTTATTTTGCTCACAAAAAGACCTTCAAACCCTTGTGATTTAATTTCTAAAAAATCAGAATTAATATTATAAATGTACCTTGTCAAAATGAAGTTTAAAAACCCTCCGAAGATGCCCAAAACCTCCTCCAATTGATTCACCTTACCTCAGAAACTTATAGAAAATAAATCAGATTATTTTCACTTACCAAAAATTCGCCAAATGACCTCCAAAAGGCTCCCAAGGCAAGTTGCCCAAGCTAGAAAAATAGTATAAAATATTTACAATATTTTATACTTCGTGAACACTCCAAATCAGCCTTAAAATCTCCAAGATCAGCCCTCTAGTCAAGTCGTCATAGCTGAAAAATCAAGTAGAATATTATGTGGCCTTTGTCGACTTCAACGAACCCTTCCATATAGCTCGCTCAACTCTCTAGGCAAGTCACCACACCTTGGAATGGTCTTCAATGCCATGTACACGCTCCCAAGGTAATTCGCCACTCTCCAAGACCTGTAAAATCACCAAAACCAGCTTTCGATAGGGTTTGCAATATTCCTCAATATAGGTGGTGTCCAAAAACACCTTTGTAGATCCAGCATCCAATTTTGAAGCTCAGTTACAGCCTTTGAATAGAGCTGACCAAGTAGTAGGAATGGAAGTTTTCGTCCCTAAACCCTTGATACTTCTTGAAGGCTTTCGTCCTCAAGAAGTGGTAATCAAGCTTGACATACTTGATCGAAGTTTCCAAATCAATATTCAGCATCATCCCTTCACAGGATTCCTCAATCGCTTTTTATATTCAACATCTAAGGGTGGCGCCCAAGTTGGAGGGTTGTACACCTTTTTAAAACATAAACACTCAATCTTTTAAAACTCTCTTTTTGAGGGTTAAGGCTCCCATAACCTCAACTTAAGTGAACATAAGATTAAAAGTACTTTTTTGGAAACTCAATTGAAAATTAGAACATTTTAAGTACTTTTTATTTTTTTGCTCATAGAATAGCTTTCCTCCATGTTCCCTTTCTCTTTCCTTCCCTTAGCCTTGTGGGAACAACCAAGCTAGGGACCCAAAAGTAAGCTATGCCAAAAAAGGGGACATTACAACCAATGATCTCCATTGGTACACTTGCGGAAGCCTGCTTCGACATGACATTTTCAGCAGCATTTATTTCAGTAAAACTTGGTGAGCCCCAGCTACTCCCTGCTCCTCATTTTGGGGTTCGCATTTAGATCATAAATAATGACCGTGTCTGCAGACTAAAGATTCAAACCCCTTCCATCAGCGCGAATACTAAGCATAAGATAAAGCATTCATTTCTAGGCTTGCTGAAACCAACTATTGCTGATTTTCTATTGTGTAGGCTAGTTGATCCATCTATCCTTCTATACATCAGATCCTGCCACTGCAAATAGTCTTCCGTGGTTCCATACATTTGTTCTTCAAAGGGCTATAGCCTGATCATTGGAAGGAGACTTAAAAGTCAACAATGACCAGATGGCAACATATTAATATCTGTAATTTGATGCTTAAATTAATAATCAGCAACGACAGAGGGTAATTTTCACATCTTGGTTGCATGCATCATTACTAATCTTGAAATTAGTAGCTGGAGAGAGGTCCTCCTTTTCAGGTCATCCTGATTATTCATTTTGTTCTCTTAAATTCAATTTCTTATTGTGTGAATTGAGTGTGTCAAATTGATGTCGTGCTCAATGATGATTAGTTACCATAACACCATTCAACATGCAACCATGTTGAGTTATTCCTTGTCATCTTTGGTCTTCATGACATCAGCATCCATTCTTCAAAAATTCTGTACGAGGGGAGCTTTTCTTTCCTAAAAACCTCAGATCTTGGTGACTTTTACAAAACATTATTATGTTTTGTAATTGACATCATTGTTTGGGATTGATAATGTTTTTTCTTCTACCCGGGTTGGGTTGTGACTCTTGCTATTTTTCAGTGTTTTATGGTAGGCACTTTAATTTGTTATTGTAAAATCAAACTCCATTCACATCACCATTTTCGATAGAAACCATCATATGTCCTTTCACGTAAAATGTGGTGATTATCACCTGGAGGTATTCATTAAAGAGAAGAAAGTAAATTGCAATGACAACTTATATGTTTTTGTTTTTTTTCCAGCAATATGAATAAAATATTAAAAACAAATTCTCTTTGGCCAAACTATGCTTCGACTATGGATGTTTTATAAACATATTTGAAATGAAATTTATCTTGTTTCTCAAGTGTTTTTTGTCACGACCTTTCCAAATTACACACATTTTGCAGTTTGATCAAATGCGTTATTGGGATTCTTCCATTATGTATCATTAAACACCCATTCAACTTAGAAGGATTTTTTCATTCAAGTGTATTGGTTTGCTAATGAATAGATATTCTTCCAAGAGATCTCTCTTGTTCAACAATAATTGATCGTTTTGTAATCTATGAAGCTGTGTTTTGTGCTCACAAGTTAGGCTATTAAGATTGTTTTTGCACTTGTATAGTTTGAGAAACTAAAGAGTTCATAATGCGATACAGGTTTTGAGGATTTTTCTTCCAAGGCTAAAGGCTTGTGGATACTCTGTGGTCACTTTATCTGAGTTATTCGAATTGTGTTAGCTGAGAAATTAGAAAGCTTTTGGATTGCCTTAGTGGCATTTTACCAAAACTGTTTTGGATATTACAATTTGCCTTGCTTAAATGTGTAAATTAAAATGCAATTTGTCATGCTATTTTAAAGTTTTTCTACCTTACAAATGTAAAACAAATCATTTCAATTAACCTAGATTTTTCTTTTTATGAATCAATTATATTTTTTTAAAGGAATGGAACACAAACTGAAAATAGGCCTATTGTCAATATACTAAACAATTTCATAGCAACCATTTTTTTTTTCGATAATTTTTTTGATTATTAGTAAAAATTGCCATATGCAGAAGACAATACTGATGGTAATGATTAAATATAAATGTCTAAGTTGAGGGCAAAAGCATTACATATATTACCAAGAGCAAACCTATGATGGTCATGGCAATTGTAGGCACTCTTGTGCATAATTGTGAAATACTTATTGTTACAGCGTTGGTGGTTGATGCCATGTGACATTGCTGTCCCCAGATATCGCTTTCGACATGATGAGTTGCAAATGATGTTTTCAAGTTTATTGCTGATGATGATATGTTTTAGGATGTATGGAGGGGAGACTTTGGGATTCTCTCAATATCACTATCAAAATATTGTATGTAGATTGACATGTCCATCCCCACGTTCCCATTTCAATTTCTTAACATGAGAATTGAGTTTGGTAAGTTCATGTTGTATTTAATGATTTTTGGATACCATATTACCATCTAGAACACAACCATGTTGAGCTATTCAATGTTGTTTGAGTGCCTTCATGATAAGATCTTATGACTATATAACATTCATTATATATTTTGTAATTGACGTCATTGTTTTACGATTGATAATGCTATTTTCTACTAAGTTGGGATGTAATTTTTCCCATTTTTTCAGCATACCATGACATTCCATTGGTATTTTTGGTATAAGATCAAAGTTTGCATTCATTTATCATTTTTGACAAAAGTGATAATCTTATGCCCTTTAAGTAAATTGAGTGATTATCCCGTTTTTATCAATCCAAGAGGAAAATTAATTGCTACGTAGACCTCCTAAATGGTTTTTTAAACATTATGAATACAAACATCTCCTTGGCCAAATTATTCTTCGATTTTGGATGTTTGAAAATTAGTGTCAATTTAAATGAAATTTATCATTTATATTTCTCTAGTTTTGTGTGTCATGACCCTAACATGTTACCATGTCTATGCATGTATACATAGACATGCATTTAAATGTGTGTAAAAAATCTTCTTGAAATTATAATAAAAAATATTCACCAAGGGCATAAAACATTAAATTTAAGTTACTTGTACAAAATTAACTATGGGATTGTTTTGAAATTCTCAAAGGCTAGACAAAAAATGGTGTACTCATAAACCAAACTTTACTACTATGCACAAGCCTATGCAATCAATACCTATTAAGTAAATTAATAACATATGTAAACTTGAAGACGTAAAGAGCTAGGCATCAAGACACAAATGTCATTTAGGCATGAGCCAAGTGCATTTATAGTATCTTGATGATAATGGTCATCTTGCATGAGTTGAGTGAGTCATCCTTCATGATACGAGCCCAAACATTTCCCTACACTGCAATTACTTCTCTAAATGCTTGTTGATGTCTTTCTTGCTCTAAGTTATAGCTCTATGAATAAAGGTGGAGAGATTAATTCCCACTTTATTCATAAAACCTTTGAATTCTTGAATTGTGTAGAGCAAGCAATTCTTTCTAACACATGCATGTGCACATGAACATAAACATAAGACACAGACATTGTACACGTACACATGCATGCATGGGCACATGGACACACACAAACATGTACATGGATGTGTGCACACAAACACCCAACCCCACACAGAGACACCCACATGTAAGCATAGGAACACGTGCATGTGGGTTGCCAATCACATCAACATTAGATCCTATTTATTAGCGTGCACACATTGTAGTATAACACAAATCTGATTTAACATAATATAGAGAAAGCCATGATGTACACACTAGAACTTGCATTAACACATCAACATTTATCCAAAATTTTGATGTGGATTGTAATGTTTGGTCATTAAAATCAGAGATTTCGCTGCTAAAAATGTGGAAATGTACGTTGAAACTGTTGGGTTGAAAATTCTACAGTAGATTTGATTCCAAAATTTTGACGTCCACCTTGACGTCAAAATTTCAACATAAATACGTTGAAATTTTGACTTTATTGATTCCTTTATTGGGCGTCAAGGTCCACATGCTCTTACTCATTTTGACATGCACATGTTCGTCGAAATATTGACATAGTTCAATTCATGTCTCAAAAATTTGACGTCAATGGCATATTAATAAAAAAATAAAAAAAATATTTGTATAGCCATCAAGGCCATGCTATAGTAGTAGTTGTCATCCTTACTATGGCCATGCTTTACATATCTTGTAATCGTTCCATTCCATGCAATAACATATAGATGTTGTACTTTGTCAAACCCATATGTTGTATTTTGTCAAACTATTCACGTCCCTTCTCTATGTTGTCACATTTTACATATGAGATTGCATGAGAGGGGAAATACCTTATATAATATTTTGAGATTGCTACGAAGGTATGTACATCCATCAAAGCACAATTGAAAGTGGAGATTTGTCATATGTTGTATTTGCGAGCACCATGATAGAGGTACATAAAATATAACATGTATAAGGCACATTAACATGGTGACAAAATGATTTAAGAAAATGTGATGACATGAACTACAATGATGTTATTAGGACATATGATTGTATTTTGTGAGGAGGCAAGGAGCTTACCATTATGTTAGGGTCTGCTAGTAAAATTAGTAAGATGTTTCTCCCATATCTTCACTTTGGTTATGAAATTAAAGGAGTTTGTCAGTTGTTGCATTAAGATATTTTGTAATCATTGCATTACTTTGTCAAACATTTGACACACCACCTCTATGTTGCCACATTATGCAACTAATATTGCATTAGGGCCAACTCACTCATTGCATTAAGATATTTTAACATAATCATTCCATTAGTTTGTAAAATAATTCAAGGTTGCTACATAAGGATATGCACATCTATCAAAACAATATCAAAAGTAAATATTTTTCTTATTTTGTAGTTGAAAATGCAAATGATAAATTACCTTGATTTCATAACCAATGCGTCAATACAAGATCATTACAAAATTTACTTGTGTTTAGTGAATAGTCAAGGATCTTAAAATTATGGTTTGATATGTTAATGACTTTCGTAGATGTTGCTATTAACACTGTGACATTAATGTTGCAATTTTTCAAAAAAAATGTGTGGGATAGGGATAAATATTGACACTTATTGGGGATTATTATCCGGGGATGATATATTTTGGCATTGATATTTTCATACTTCACTTCTTACTAAAATAAATATATTAAATTGTGGAAGTGATTCGTAAAACTTATTTTAAAAATGCTAATAGGCTTTCCTATTCACAAAATATAGTTAAATTTTCTAATCTTATCATTGTAGTCCACAATTACAAAGTTCAAACATTTGTTAAAGACCTAGTAAAATGATAAAATAAATTTTGTATTGGGAACACATCTAAGAAGGTTGCACTACATGAGGGTATGTGCATTCATCAAAACATGATCATAAGTGGCTATGTGTCATATGTTGTAGTAATGAACACCTTGACATACATGTCTATTGTAAAATGTGGTCATAAAACAAAATAAATTATTCTAAGTACATCAATACAATTCATGTGATCACATTTTGTCAAAATGCAATTAATAAATCCCCTCAATTTCATAACCAATATGAATACTTGAGATCATTAAGAAATTTACTTGTGTTTGGTGAATATGCAAGGATTTTAGTGTTATAGCTCAATATTTTATTGATTTACATAATTGTTGCACTCGATGCCGTGACATATGAATGTTGTAGTTTGCCAAACATAATTTGTGGCACAAGAATAAATGTCGACAAGTATAGGGGATTCTTACCCAAGAATGGTATATTTTAGCATTGATACTTTCAAACTTATCCACTTATTATTGAAATAAATATATTAAATTAAAAACAATTAATGCTAAGATCCTTTCCTATTCAAAAAACATAGTTAAATGTCTTAATCCCATAATTGGAGCCTAGGCGACCACAATTGTTAAACAATTGGTAAAGGCACACTAAATAATAAAATACATTTTTTATTGGGAGCACAATAAAAAAGGCCACACTACGTAAGGGTATGCACATCCATCAAAACATGATTAAAAGTGGATATTTGTTTTATGTTGTATTAGAAAACACCCTTAAAGATGTATATTGAAAAATGTGACCACAAAATGCTAGTGAATGTCCTAAGTCACTCGAGTCCATGTGATCAATTTTGATAAATTATCTCAATTTCATAACCTTGATGTGACAAAACGATATCATTACAAATTTTATTTGTGTTTGGTGAATAGATAAGGATCTTAGCATTATGGCATGATTGTTAGTCTATTTAATTACTCATACACTATTATATGGTTTTAAGATGCACTTGTAATTTTTTTTTGGATCAACAATTGAGGGTAATGAGGGGCCCTCAGTGTTCAAATAAAAAAAGAAATAATACAAAACCCATATTTTCAATAAGAACTTGGAAAAATTGTCAAACAAGCTAGAGGCTCAAAGAAAGAATATAACATTTGATTCCAAAATCCTTGGAAGAAACCCCAAAAGAAATAAAAAAACACCAACTCCATCACTGAAAGGACCATCACATGCGAGTGGCAAGTGCCCTTCTGGGACTATGCGAAAGAAGTGCCTCCATTGTCCATTGTGAGCCCTCACCAACATATTTCAAAGCATCCGAATGAAGTTTTTTTGCTTTGGTTTTTCTCTCTCTTTGCCTTTTCTTTCCACAATTTGGTTTGGTCAATAAAAGAGCTTTTTGAGAAAGGGTGAGGATCTCCAAGGATCCAAACTTTGCATCACTATCTTGGGAAGCAATAGCTTCCGATAGATCTAGCTCAAGGGGAAGGGGTGCCAAATCATGTACAAGGTCTAGATTATGCTACACCAAGCTTGAAGTAATTGCTGTTTTAGTTGGAACCAATTCCTATCGATCCCTAAAGTCCAACTTCAGTTATGACCCTGTCACCATCTCCACATATTTGCTCTTTGAAACCATGGATTTTTTGAAACCCATCTTTTGACCACCATTTTTACCCTAGCAATATTAACCTCCAAAGAAGGTTTACTTGCGAAATAACCTTGAAAGGGTGGATTCACAAGATTGGGACAAGCAACAAGATTCTCGCTAGGGGTAAGAAATCCATCTTCCAAATGTAACCACAAAGAATAATCAAAGGAACACGTGCAACCTTACCCAATTTCTCCAAAATCTTGGGATGGGAAAGGTGGTAATCATGCAACAGGACCATCTCTAAAGACAATAGAAGATAATGCTAGCTATACCTCAGATTGGCATTCTAAGATCTTATGCCCCAGCTAGTTGCACTGAAAACAATGAAAAGGCAAGCCTTAAAAATTATAGAACTGCATCCAAACCCCTTGTGAAGAGATAATGTTGATTTTGTGAATAATGGGTTTGGAGATATCAATCATCATGCAAAACTTGATGAATCTCTTCTGAGATCCAAAGTGTTGGTAGGCATTAATTTTGCTACCAAATATCAACGATATTTAAAACAGAAGCTTCTCCCATTGCCATTCGAGAAGATTGACCCATCGACCTCCAGTTATTTTTCAACGCATGTGCTTTGAATGTAAATGTTTCTAGACAGTTCAAAGATCTCTATTTATAGAGGCACTTGTAATCTGTTCTGCAATCAATGAACATTGATTTGTATGTTGTAGTATGTTCTTCAGTCTGGGATTAGATCTAGCTGGTCAAGTCAAGTTATCGACATAGGTTTACCAGATCTTACCTTGGTCCAGATTTCCAGAGGTGTCATAGAGGTCATTTGAGATAACAACCATAATTCTGACCTTTGCATAAATAAGTCTGCGGCAACGGTCTAGTATATTGCCATTTTTTTTGATGCCAAGTCTGAAGTCAAATTTTACCAATGTTAAATGATTTTTGTTACTCCCATGTGATATAATGTCTTCCCCTTGCTCAATTTCGTTATTGCTTTGACATACATCACTACTAGAAAAGAAAACCCTGTGTAGGAGAAGAAGATGTTAGGAGGAAAAGTCTGAAGATCTATTCATTGAAGGAGATTTTTTTCTCTATTATAGCTATTAAACCATGCAAAGATAAAACCTTGCGAAGATAGTGAGGAGATCGATCTAAAGACAATGGAGAAGGCAGATGGCAAAGTTTGTTTGAGGAAAATCATTGGTTTGAAAAGAAGTCTGCAGAACTTTATACAACATTCATAGCCATCTAGCAAAAGGTTTACAGTTTGTGAAACAAAAATGACACAACTACGACATATCACTTATTTGGTGAGATCATAATTTTTTTTGCTTTTTCTTATTTAATTATACAAAAAAAAATGGAGATAACAAAATTATAAGTTTTATTTCTTTAAAGAGTGATTTGTAGCCCACAAGTTTCTGTCCATAGATTGGTGGAAAAAGTTTAAAGATATTGAGGAGATTACATCATTAAGGAGAGCTAACGATCATGGCATCCAGTAACAGTATCAACCAATCTCAAATTCTATTTTTTACTGGTAAGAATTATGAGTTTTGGGCAGCTAAGATAAAAACCTTATTTTATTCTCAAGGTGTTTGCGATTTGGTAGAATATGGGTTTGTAGAACTTGAAGATCTGACCGCTTTAATACAAGCAAAAAAAGATGAACTTAAGAAAAAGAAAAAAGAAAGATGTTAAAGCCCTAGTCCTTATTCAACAAGTAATATATGATTTTGTGTTTCCTAGGATTGTTGTAGCAACTAGGTCTAAATTGTTTACAACAAGGTACATGCCACAACAAAATGGTGTAACAAAGAGGAAAAATAGAACCATAATGGACATGGCCAGGAGCATGCTGAAGGCCAAGAAATTATCTAATGATTTATTGGTAGAAGCAGTAATGTGTGCAGTATACATTTTGAACAAGAGTCCTACAAAGAGTGTTAGAGACAAAATTCCATAAGAAGCATGGAATGGTAAGAAACATAATGTATCTCATTTTAGAATTTTTGGATGTGTTGCTTATTCACTAATGCCATATGAATTGAGAAGAAAATTGGATGATAAAAGTGAGAAATGTATTTTTATTGGTTATAGTGAACAATCAAAAGCTTATCGATTGTATAATTCCATCTCAAAGAAATTGATTATTAGTAGATATGTTGAATTCAAGGAAGAAAAATCATGGGATGGAAATGTTGACAAAGCAATCATAGGTGAAGCACCAATATCTCATAATGAAGAAGACCCAGATGAACAAGGTGGTTAGTCAAATCAAACAACACCAAGTACTCCACCAAGAAATGTTGTGCAGGGCACACCATCAAGCCATCCAAATCATCCTAGTCCCAATTCAAATGCAAGTGATAAGTCAGATCTTACACTTGCCTCATTAAGACCAAGGAATAAATGTATGAAAACAAAAAAATTAAAAGAGATATATGATCAAGGAGAAGAGAATGTAGATTTGTATTCAAATTTTGCTTTATTCTCTTATGATCCTGTATATTTTGAAGTAGTGAATGAAGATAATTGGATCAAGGCAATAGATGAAGAAATGGACTCTATTGAAAGAAATAAAACATGAGAGTTAGTGGATCTACTTTAAGATAAAGATTGTATAGGAGTCAAATGGGTTTATAAGACTAAATTTAATGCTGATGGCAAAATTGTAAAACATAAAGCAAGATTAGTTACAAAAAGATTTTCACAATATTATGGGATTGATTATAATGAAACATTTTCTCTACTTTCTAGACTTGATAATATTAGAATTATTTTAGCAATAATTGCATAGAATAATTGGAGGGCCTATCAAATTGATGTTAAATCGACCTTCTTAAATGGTTTTCTTGATGAAGAAGTTTATTTTCAACAACCACCTGGTTATGAGGTATATGAACATGAAAATAAAGTTTGTAAATTGAAAAAGGCACTTTATAGTTTGAAACAAGTATCTAGGGCTTGGTATAAGAGGATTGATTCATATTTGATAAGCAATGAATTCAATAGAAGTAGCAACGAACCCACATTGTATATAATGACCAATGATTAAGGTCAAATTTTGATTGTGTCTGTATGTTGATGATTTGATTTTCACTGAAACTTTGTCAGTAGAAACATTCAAGTCAGCCATGATGAAAGAATTTGAAATGGCAGATTTAGGTTTGATGAGATACTTCTTAGGAACTGAAGTCATTTAATTCGATAAAGTTATCTTCATTTGTCAATCTAAGTATGTCAAGGTTGGGTTGAGAAGATTCAAAATATTGAATTGTAATCCAGTATCAACTCCAGTTGTAATAGGAACAATACTTAGCAAAGAGGATAAGGGCTCAAATGTTGATCCAACTATGTTTAAAAGAATTGTTGGAAGTCTAATGTATTTCATAGCTATTAGGCTAGATATTATATATGGTGTTAGTCTGATTTCAAGGTTCATGAATTCACCTCATGATTCTCACTTGCAAGTTGGAAAAAGAATATTGTGATATGTTGTAGGAACAATAGGGTATGAAATTTTATATTTTAAAAATGATGATTCTGGTTTGATTGGTTATACTGACAGTGATTTTGTAGGTAGCATAGATGACAGGAAGAGCACTTCCAAACATGTCTTTCATTTTAGTTGTGTCATGGGCATCAAATAAGCAACCTATAGTGACAATTTTATTAGCTGAAGCAAAATATGTATCTGCAACTGCCATAACATGTCAAGCAATATGGATATATCAAATTTTGTTAGATTTATTACATAATCAAGAGAAACTGACACCAATTCTTTGTGATAACAAGACAACAATTGCATTATCAAAGAATCATATCTTCCACAAGAGGAGCAAACATATTGATACGAGGTACCACTTCATCAGGGAATTGGTTAACAATGGAGAAATCTATCTTGAGTTCTACAGTTACGAAGATCAATTCACAAATTTTTTCACTAAGCCATTACCAAAGGACAACTTTGAATATCTATGGAAAAATTTGGGCATTGTTAGTGGTAGAAATTAAGGGGAGTGTTGGTAGCAATTAATTTCTACAACCAAATATAAATGACATTTAAAACATAAGCTTCTCCCACCGCCATTTGAGAAGATTGACCCACCAACTTCCAATTATTTTTCAACACATATACTTTGAATGTAAATGTTTTTAGACAATTCAAAGACCTCTATTTATAAAGGCACTTGTAATATGTTCTGCAATCAATGAAAATTTGTTTGTATGTTGTAGCATGTTATTCACAAAGGAGGATTCATCCATTGCGATAAAGTCCCCAAAAGACCTAAAAAATGTTAGAGTAGCCCTTAATTCTGCACAACCAAGGGAAGATTGTATAGTCTAACCCTAATCATCACCAACAAAATCTAAAAAATCGAGGCATCAAAGACATAAATTTGGAGGCAAATAAAAAGCCCTCGATTGCCAAGAAACCAAGGCCCATGCTCCAACACAAAGGCACAGTCCTTAACTGAGATGAACTAAATAAGAAGAAAACCTTTTTCCAGCAAAGAAACAAAGGGAAGATCAAAGTTTGACCAAGCATCTTTAATCTAGAGGTATAACTCCTTGAGCAAAAGATGCTTTCCTAGACATTTAAAAATTAAAGACCTTGATACCGAATCTTCCTCCACAACATTAATGTGGTCCTCCTCAAGCTCCATATTAGGGATTTAGTTCGCAAGGAGGATATATCCATCTCCCAACATAAAACATGACTCCTTAGGACTTGAATGAGCCTTAGCATCAAGAACACTAGTGGTAGCATTCACAGTGCCCTGTGCCCTAGGTGACATAACCATTGAAGAATCCCTATAAAAAGATCACTGAATCAATCCTAGAGATGAAAGAGGGGAAGTTCAAGTAATATTGTCCCAACAATTATTATTGCAATTGTGAAAAGGGTTGGCATTATTGGAGCACTCTACAAAAATTAAATTTGGAACTAGGGAAGGAATCTTTGAAACCATAACACTTACCGTAACCTCTCTTGCATCCTCAGATGAAGACTTAGGAAGTGGTCCCATGGGAGGGGGATCTTAAATTTTCTTAGGGGGTAGCGCAGGGTGAATTTAGGAGCATATGTAGTAAAAATGGTCACATGGAATAAAAATTTTGAGCATATGCTGCTATTTTATAGAGATAATATTTAAAATTATTATAATTTTATTTATAATTAAAGTTTACATAAATTTTGTCCACTCATATATTTACAATTGGTAGAATATATTCCTACAAAATAGAAGCACATATGGGAAACTCCAACCCCCCTTTTTTCACCCCCTCAAACTCCCCCACTAAAAAATAGCTAGCTCCTCACTTTTAGGAAAAGATTCTAAAATTTTATTTTACCATACCTTTCATTTTTCATGGGGCCACCTGCTCACTAAAAATAGGAGCATCAACCCCCTCCATGGGACCCCTACCTTAGACTGCTTCAATCCCTTCCCGTGACTGCCACCACCATCTTTGTGTTGATCTTTCAGACACATTCCTACCTCTAAATCCCTAAGGCCCCCCTTCTTATTGCACAACTGTGCTAGCATCTTATTCCCACTTTCCATTCTCCAAGATCAAAAGGCTTAAGAAGTGGTCCCATTGGAGGGGGGATCCTAAATTTTCTTAGGGGGTAATGCAAAGTGAATTTAAGAGTATATGTAGCAAAAGTGGTCTCATGGAATAAAAATCTGAGTGTATGCTACAATTTTTGTAGGAGATAATATTTAAAATTACTATATTTTTATTTATAATTAAAGTTTACATAAATTTTGTCCACTCATATATTTACAATTGGTAGAATATCTTCCTACAAAATAGAAACACATATGGAAAACTCCCATCTCCCCTTTTTTCCACCCCCTCAAACTTTCTCCCTAAAAAATAGACAGCTCCTTACTTTTAAGAAAATATTCTAAAATTTGCTTTTATCACCCCTTTAATTTTTCATGGGGCCACCCGCTCATTAAAAATAGGAGCAGCAACCCCCTCCATGAAACCCATACCGATAGGGCTACTGCTCTTATTTTTAATGAGCAGGTGGCCCCATGAAAAATTAAAGACATAAAAAATTTATAATATTTTCTTAAAAATAAGGAGCGATTAATTTTTAGGTGGAAAGTTTAAAGGGGTGGAAAATGGGAGGGTCGTTCCCATACCTACTCCCTTTTTTAAAGAATATATTCTATAAAATTACAACATACACTTGTAATTTTTATATTATAAAATCACTCTTGTTACATATGCTCCTAAATTTACTCTCCAGTATCTCATAAGAAAATTTAGGAGCCACCCTCCCATGGGACCACTTAGATGCACTTGTAATATTAATTACAATTAGTAGATATTCAAATACTAAGATGTTATTGAATTTTGTAGATGTTGTTATCGATATTGTGACATATTAATGTTGTAGTTTTCTAAATATAGTTTATGGCATAAGGTTAAATATTGAAAATTATTCAAAATTTTTATTTGAGGAAGAAATATATTTTGGCATTGATACTTTCGAATTTTAACACTTATTACTAAAAGTAATATATTAAATTACAAAAGTAATTCATGAAATATACAAAAAATAATAATAATAATAATATAATATAGTTTTTAAGGTCCACGATGCCAATTAATGCCTTGGTTATGGTCTACAAGGCATGTCCAGCATATGGGACCACCTCATACTCTCTTCATGGGGAGGCACCTTACTGTGCTACGAATACGAGGCGTGCAATCCCTACCCCCTGCAGGATTTGAACCTGTGACCTCCCTTCTAGGAGCACATGTTCTTTACCATTAGGCCAACTCAAGTGCACGATGCTATTATAATTACAAAATGAAATTAAATTTCCTAATCTTATCATTGAAGTGCAAGAGATCACAATTTTAAAATAATTGTGAAAGGCATGGTAAAACTTAAAATAAATTGTGTTGGGAGAACATCTAAGAAGGCCTCACTACATAAGTGTATGTACATCCATCAAAGCATCATTATAAGTTGATGTGTGTCATATTTTGTTGTATTAAATACCCTTATATGCATGTATACTGAAAATGTGACCGAAGAAAAAAACTATATGTCATAAGTACATCATTGCAGTCCATATGATCAAAATTTATTAAAATGCAATTGATAAATTCCCTCAATTTAATAATCGATGTGAAGGCATGAGATCAATACAAAATTTTACTGTGTTTGATGAATATGAAATAATATTAGTGTTATGACCTGATATATTACTAACTTTAGTAGATGTTACTCTTAATGCAATGACTTAGGAATGTTGTAGTTTTCCAAACAACTTTTTGGCACACTGCTAAATGTTGACATATGTACTATCCAATGGTGGTGGTGAGAAGAATGCTTAAAATTTACCTGCAACAACAAATGAATATAGGGTTAATAGCGTGCATGCTCCAATGCCTATTTACAGACATTCTAAAAAACTTTCACTTTACATTCATTCATTTATGCAACTATTACAAGATTTGTAAAACATGGCTATATCAATGATAACCTAAAACATACAACATTCATATGCCATTGTATTGAAAGCAATGATTACATGATATGAAAAGTATGGTCATAACAAAGATGACATACATCATAAAACATTCATGTCATTGGATTGAATTCAATGATAATATGATATGCAAATAAAGTCTATAACCAGGATGATCTACAATATACAACATTCAGTTGTCATTGCATTGAATGAAATAATTTTAATATATACAAAGTATGGCTACATCAAAAATGACCTAAATCATCCAACAATCATATGTCATTGTATTGAATTCTATGATTACATGATATGCAAAGCATGGGTATAGAAAGGATGACCTACACCATACAATATTCATGTCTTTGCATTAAATGCAAATGATTACATGATACACAAAACATGGTTATGGAAAGGATGACATACACCAAATAAAATTGTAACAAAAAA
This sequence comes from Torreya grandis, assembly GCA_037957365.1. Lineage (NCBI taxonomy): Eukaryota > Viridiplantae > Streptophyta > Pinopsida > Cupressales > Taxaceae > Torreya > Torreya grandis. The sequence goes on from JARHVA010008354.1 coordinate 265,858, forward strand.
CAAACTTAAACAATAATTATGTGTCTACTTAACAATTTTTGCAGTGTATGATTCACTTATAAATTTTAAGGACATTTTACAAGTATGTTCTTGAGATTCCATGAAAATTTTATAGAGGCTAAGGGGAATATACCCATGCACCCAACTTTGGTGGCCCATAACCACCCTAACCATCGACACACACACACACATACACAAACAAAAAAAAAAAAAAAAAAAAAAGAACAAGGTGCCAACTTAAAGCCTCATAAGTATCAATATCATAAATAAAAGGTATCAATATCATAAATAAAAGGTCTCAATATTTGTATTATCAAAATGTGTTTGACATAATCCTCTGAACTTTGCTATGGTTGTATATATTGTTGATAGTTAGCCTACTAGGTTTGCACCTCTTTAGCCTGCAAAACAATGCACATCAACAATATATGCAATTTAAAACTCAAATAAAATAATAATGGTCATACTTGAAAGTAAAGATTAAAATTGTAAAATTTTATTATCTCAAGTTGACTATAACAAAGATTACCTATAATAGATAAATCCTTAACATGAAACAACCCAAAACAATGATTTTTTGCATACCCAACATTTATTACAATCTATGATTTAATCAAAGAGATTGAGGGAATATTCTATGTACGTGCTTCAACCTCCATGAAACTTCTACTGAGATAGAGGGGAACAAACCCATGTACCCAACCATGGTGGTCCGTACCAAACTCAACCATCGACTAAATTTTGTATCTATAATATTGTAATAGAGAAAATAATAGAGGTATAACACAAAGCCTCACAAATATTGATATAATAAGTAAAAGGCTTCAATATTCATACTATCAAAATGTGTTTGGCACAATCCTCTAAATGATGCTATGGTGGTACAAATTTGTGGTGGCTAGTTTACTAGATTTACACTCCTCTATCTTCAACCTGAAAAACAACAAAATACACAAACAATGTATGTAATTTAAAATGATTTAAACTCAAATGAAATAATAATGGTTTTAATTGAAATTAGAGCTTAAACTAAATATTTTATCATCTCAATATAGTTATAACAAGGATGAATTACAACATATAACACCTAAACAAAAAATAATAATTTGTGCATACCCAAAAATTATGGCAGTTCATGATTTACTCAAAATTTTGAGGTCATCTTACAAGCATATTCTTGATCCCGAATGAAATTTTTTCCTGAGATAGAGGAGAAAAAACACATGCACCCAACCATGCTGGCCTATACCCAACCTATCCATCGGCTAATATTTATATACATAATAACATCACAAAGAAATGAGCAATGTGCCAACACAAAGCCTCTTAAGTATTGATATCATAAATAAAAGGTATCAATTTTTGTACCATCAAAATATGTTTGACACAATCCTCTAAATGCTATTATGATGGTACATATTATCGGTGGTTATCCTATCAGGGCCACATCCCTTTTCTTTAACCTGAAAAAATACACAATATCAACATCATCTAAAATTTAACTTTAACAACAATGATGTAAGACACATATGTGGGATTGGGGGGCCGCGTAGACGCCAGCCCGTAGAGGTTTGGGTTTCAGTACGGCCGCATCCACGGCCGCGCTCCCTCTTATCCCGCTGTGTCTATGCACAGAACACTTTAATGCAAGATCTATTTCTGCGTGGAACTTTATTTTTGCTTCGGCTTTTCGTATTGCAGATGGATTGCGGACTGGATTTCCAGCTCGTGTGGCTTTGGTCTTGGCACGACGGTTTTACATTTTGTATAACTTGTTGTGTGTGGATGGCAGCACTGTAGAGTTTATTTTTTATGGCACGGATCTGTATTGTTACCTCAGATTTTTGGTTTGTGGCTGCCGTGCGGACCAATACCCTGTTCTGCGTGGATTGGTGTTTTCTTCGGTGATATTCTGAAAGCCATGGTGGTGAATCCTCTGAGTAGAGGGGGTGATCTCGTAGATACTTGGGTGGTTGGAAAGGACGGTGGCGGCGACGATTTCAGAGGTTTTGTTGGTGGTGCTATCAGTTACGGGCAGTGCATTTTTTTGGGATCCATGGTGCAGGTGCAAAAATGATGAGATCTTTATTTGCGTGATGGATGCTGTGGATTTGGTGGGGGAAACCCCTATGGGAGAGCCGCACAGTGTGTTATTTAGTGGCCGTTGTACTGAACAAAGCCCTAACTTTTGCGGCTGCTTTTTTCGCTATCACTTCCTGTCAACTGGGGTCATTGCTCATATTGAGGTGCTTCCAGACGTTGGGGATCTCTTCGATGATTTGATTGCCATGGCGGAATTTCCTCTGTAGAGGGGGAGTTTGGGCAAATGACTGGGTGGACGGAATGGGCGTTGGTGGCGCTAGTTCTGGGGCTTGTTTCTTTGTTTGTGGTGCTGTTTTTGTGGGCAGCGCATTTTTAGGGTTTGATGGATCAAACCTGGGTTTGGCCATCATTATTGCTGGATCTGATGGTGTCTTCATCATTATTGGTGATAGAGAAACCTAAGGTATATTGGGGTTTTTTATTGTCATGGTTAATGCTTGTTGCTTTTGATATATTTTTTAAGCATTGTTTCAGGTTGTTAAACCTGGTTTTGTGTAGGTTTTAGGTCCTTGTAAAACCTGGTTTTATTTTACTGTTTTTATGTGAGTTTGCCTTGCTTGGCAGTTTGTAATGTTTTATCTTTTTTGATCTGTAAAGGGTTTTGGGGCCCCTTCAAAACCTGCTTTTACCTTAATCTAAAACATCATCTAAAATTTAAAAGGATTTAAACTCAAATAAAATAATAATTTTAATACATGAGAATAAAACTAAAAAATAAACATGTTATCATCTCAATTTAGTTATAACAAGGATGACTTAGAGCATATAAAACTTTAACAAAAAATAAACTAAAACAAAAATTTTGTGCATATACAACGATTACTTCAATCCATGATTCATTCAAAGAGTTTAGTGATATGTTTGACAAAATATCTCAATAAAATGTTGTATTTTGTGAAATAATTAACAGGTCTTCTCTATGATATGTTTGACAAAATATCTCAACAAAATGTTGTAGTTTGTCAAACAAAATAGGCATTCTCTATGTTTCCACATTTTTATACTAGTATTACATTAGAGGTTTTGTACCTTGCATAAGATATATATGTTGCTATATGAAAGAATTCATATTCATTGAAGCATAATCAAAAGTGGTTATTTGTCATATGTTGTAGTTGCCAATACCTAATGTATGAAAAATGTGGGATCATACACAAGGTATGTGAATTTTTGACAATATATCTAAATAAATGTGGTCATGTGGACTACAATGATTTTAGGATGCAAAACGTGGGAGCATAGGCAAAGAAAATGAATTATTTGACAAAATATCGTAGAAAAATGTTGTAGTTTGTCAAACAATTCCCACACTTCTCTACATTTCCACATTTTTAATTGATATTTCACTAAAAGAGATTTTGGTAGAGGAAAAATGATAGAGGAATGCATTTGGAAAAATAGGGAGTTGATTTTTCATAAAGGGATTCGATTTGGTAGAGGAGCCCGAATTCATGATTATTTCCATGCCTCCACATGTCAAAATTAGTTATTGTTCATAGTCTATATATATGTTTTTTATTTTGATTTCCATGCATGAAGCTTTGTATTGTATATTTTTTATTAAGGTTTTATGTGCTATACAAGACATGTAAGGCCATGCTAGAGAACATTTTTATTAGAAGAGAATATGTTTTAAGGCACGTGTTGAAGTAGTAATAGTTTTGGTTAAGATTTCATTATTGTATATCACATTTTGATTGAGTTTGCATTAGGGTATATCAAGTTTTGATTGGTATTAATTGAATTGCATTAGGGTATATCACATTTTGATTAATATTTCATAAGGGCATGTTATTATTGCATTATATTATGATGTAATAATTGTATTAGTTTATCCAACAATTCAATGTTTTCCACATAACGATCCCTGAACTATTTCAAAAGATGTATCAGTGAAGTTTTGTCACGTATATTGCAATGATTTCAGGATAAAAAATGTGGGAGCATACACAAAGCAAGTAACTATTTGACAAAATCACTAAACAAAATGTTATAGTTTTAAAAAAAATTCATGTGCCTTCTCTATGCTACCACACTATTCAATTATTATTTCATTATAGGATTATTAACTTACCTAAAACTAACATAAAATCTTAACCAAACACAAACCAAAACAACAATATTGTGTATATCTAAAAATGATTATAGTTCATGATTATCTGTAAGAATTTAATGCCATGGATACATTTTAAGCATCCTGAAAACCTTACTTGAGATTGATGGAAGATATATGTCATTCGAAAATCATGAAATAATGGATGGCCTTTTCACATAGGTTAATTTAATGTAAAGTGAATAATATATAACAATCTACATTATATTTACATAAGACAACATTTCACCAAAAATTGACATCAGTTTAAATGTTCATATATTGAAATCACACGTTTTGGAGGCTAACAAATGTGGAAATGTACATTGAAACTCTTGGGTCAAAAATTCCATAATTAAATTTGATGTCAAAATTTTGGCATACACCTTTAAGTCAAAATTTCATGTTAATATATGGAAATTTTGAGTGTGTTGATTTATTTATTCAGGGCCAATTTCCACATACTCTCATTCATTTTTTACATGCACATGTATGTAGGAATTTTGATATAGTGCAATTCAAGTTGAAATTTTGACTCGAATTCACTATTAAAAACAAGTTAGTAATTGCGTATATATCAAATCCATGTTGTATTGGTATCCATCATCATTTATATATCCATGCATTTCATATCCTATAATCATTGAATTGAGTGGAACAACATATGGATGTTTTAGTTTGTCAAACAATTCATATCCCTTCTCTATGTTTTCATATTTTGCACATTTTAATGGATGCAAATATTGTAACTAAGACTGCATTAGAAGGTATGTACCTTACACCATATTTTGAGGTTGATACATATGGGTATGTACATCCATGAAAGCATAACCAAAATCCAATATTTTTCATATGTTGTAGTTGCAAACACCATGATAGATATGTACCCAAAATGTGGCAACATACACAAGGCACATGAGTAGTCTGACAAAATGTGATGACTTATAATTGTGTTTTTTGAGGAGGTGATGATTTTAATGTTATGACATTATATGTTTGTGATTTTAGTAAATTTTTCTCTCATGCCTTCATGTTGGTTATGAAATGAAGGGAATTTGTCAATTGTGCATTATGATATCATATAGGTATTGCATTAGTTTATCAAACAGTTAACATGCCTTCTCTATGTTACCACATTTTGCAAATGAGATTGCATTAGAATAAGCCAACTCATTGACTTAATATATCTTGACGTAATCATTTAAATAATTTATAAATTATTCAAGATTACTATAAGCATATGAATGTCCATAAAAGTATGATGAAAAGTGGATATTTGTCACATATTTTATTTAGAAACACAATGAAAAATACGTGTATTGAAAAATGTGACCAAAAAACATAATTGAATTTCTTAAGTCCATCATTATAGTTCACATGAAAACATGTTATCAAATTATAGTTGAAATTTTTTCTCAAGTAAAGGCATATGATCAATAAGAAATTTAATTATATTTTGTGAATATAAAAGGATTTTATTTTTATGGTCTAATATGTTACTAGTTTTGTAGATATTACTCTGATTTTTATGACATATGGATGTTATTGTTTTCCAAACAAAGTTTGTATAGCTAGGATAAAATCTAAAAAGTATTAGAGATTCTTAACTCATGAAGATATCTATTTTAGTATTTGGTATTTCAAACCTCAAAATGGAATCCAAGATGACGCACTTTCTTCCTAGAATTAACACAATAAGTAAAATTACTACTCATGAAATGGCAAATGATCTTCACATTTCTGCACCACCTTGCTTTCTTACCTTGAGTGTATTGGTTACTTGTGCAACTCTGCATAACCCATTGTATCATGCATGTATTTAATAATTCTAGGGAACATGCTACATATCCTTTGCACTTCGAGCATCTCCATGTGGCTCCCTACATCATGTGTATCCCACATAGCACTGAGATTGATGTTGTGCAACTCTAAATATTAATTTGCATAAATCTTCACATTATGCATACTTGCATAGTGTTACAAAACATGCCTTATAAATCCCATGATTATCACATATCCATGTAGCTCCTAGCACCATGAATATTACATGTAGTACTAGGAAACAAACCACACAACTCATAGGAAATAATCACACTCTTTGATTGATAGGAGCAGAACACATAGCTATCAAGGGATTAAACCTTTTAGGGTAGCATATACCATTTGACACAAATACATAGGCCACATGGCATAATATCTATGCACTTTGCATCACCTACACAACATTGTGCTAATTTTCACCATCCACACAACTTATGGACATCATCATCTAGTGGTGCAACATCTCTAGATATACCATGGAACTAAACCTATGTATATATGCTCCACATTACACATCAGTCTAGTGGATACTCAAAATACACTATGCCATGTGAAGTGGCACTTCTAGGGCTTGCATTATTCGACAAAATATATCAACATATCACACACCTTTTGTTAAGCCATAAAACTGTAAATAAATGAAGAGTCACACATGGAAGTCCAAATGGGTCAACTTCAATAACAAATCTTCAAGATTCACGACATTGTAATCTATATATACATATGAAACATTAGTTAGCATGAAGATAATACAAAATCACACAATTATACATACTTATCAAGAGCATTCCATGTAAAAAATGCATAGATTAATATACTTTTCCATTTTAGTTCTAATACTTCCTCTATTATCCATCTTATTCAATATTGTTTCCACATATGCATACAACCCATCTAAACCCTTGTTTATAGTGTTGTCCCATGAACCTATCAGGATTTAGATCACAAAATATTTAATATGAAGATCCATTTATATTCAAAAAACACATTTAAATATCATAATCCTATCATTACAATCAGTGCGACCACAATTTTCAAACAATCAATAAAGGCATACTAAAAAATATAATAAAATTCTATTTGGAGCACAAGAAAGAAGGCCATGATATATATGGGGATTTACATCAATTAAATCATGATTATAATAAAACATTTGTCATAGTTGTAATAGAAAACACCATTACAAAATGTGATAAAAAAACAAAACTATATGTCCTAAGTGCATGAATCAAGTCTATGTGATCAGATTTAAAAAAAATAAAACTGAGAAATTCTTTCAATATCATAACCAATTTGAAGGCACGATATCATTAGGACAATTATTATGGTCTGATATGTTACTATTTTTTGTAGATGTTGCTCTCAATCCCTTACATCCCTTAGCTATGCATGGTATCAAAAGAAAGGTCCAAACCTTATAATATTTATTTTGATTGAAACCTTCACTCCCTCATTAAACCCATGTGTGAAGGTGGAGAATGATAGATTCAACATAGGTCAGAATGTGCCTATGTAAGAAATTGCCTTTATAGCTCTTAGAGATATTTTGAATCTTTCATTCCCCATTTCCTACAATGAGGTGAAGAGGGAGTGATGGTTTCAATTTAAACTAAAAATATAGGATATGGTCTAACCTTTCATGTGATTCCATGGTAATATTTATAATTGGAAGGCCTAATATTTTAGAATGTCGATGATTATCCCAAGAAATCCATGCCTATTTTCTCCCCAACCTGTAAAATAATGCAAAACATCAGCAAGATTTATAATTTAAAAGGATTTAAAAATCAATTGAAATAATAATGGTCATATGTTAAGGTAAATATTTAAAATACAACATTTATCATCTCAAGATAGTTATATCAAGGATGACATATAACACATTAAATCTTGACAAAACAAATTAAAACTCTAATAATGTGCATACCCAACCATTATTGTACTCCATGATTTTCTCAAAGAGTTTGTGGGACTCTTATAAGCATGTTTTTTATCCTCTTTGAAACTTATATCAAGAGAGGGGAATGTACCCTTGCACCCAACCATGGTGGCCCATACCTACCCAAAATCTTAGTTAACCTCTGTATCCATAATATTATAATCGAGAAAATAATAAGGTGGAAACATAAAACCTCACAAATATTAATAGCATAAATGGAAATGCCTCAATATTCCTACCTTTAATTGGAACAATCCTATGAATGCTCTGGTGGTATATATTTTTAATAGTTATCCTAGTAGGTTTGTGCCTCTATGTCTTCAACTTAAAAAACAATACACACCATCGTGAACTTTTTTAGTTTAAAAGGATTTAAAATAAAATACAATATTAATGGTCATATGTTAAAGTAAAGCTTGACAATAAAAGAATTATCATCTCTAAATATATTTAACAAGGATGACCTAAAATAGATAAAACCTTAAAAAAAATAAAATCCATAATTTTGTGCATACCGAACATATTTTTTAATCCATGATTCACTTAAAGAGTTTGAGGGAGTATTATAAGTATGTGCTTGAGCACACATAAAACATTTTTTGAGACATAGGGTAATGAACCCATGCACTCAACTATCTGTTGACCTTTATATTTATAATACCATAGTAGAGAAAAGAGAAAGGTGCCAACATAGGGCCTCAAAAATATTGATATCATAAATAAAAAAGCCTCAATATTCATGTTATTTAATTAGATCAATCTTATGAACACTGATATGGTGGTAAATATTGTCATCGATTAGCCTACCATGTTCATGCCCCTCTGCCCTCAACCTAAAAAATAATGTACACAATAAAAAAGTTATAATTTAAAACTCAAATGAAACAATAATGGTCTTAAGTTATAATAAATATTAAAAATAAAGGATTTATCATATCAGGATATTTATGACAAGGATGTCCTACATCACATAAAACCTTAACAAAAAGTAAACCAAACCTTAATTTTGTGCATACTCAAAACTACTGTAGTTCATGATTCTTTCAAAGAGTTTGAGGGCATCTTATAAGCACATGCTTGAACCTTTATGGAAATTGTGTTGAGATAGAGGAAAACCAACCCATACACCCAACCATGGTATCCCATACCCATCCTAATATTGGCTAATATTCCTATCTACAATACCATAATAGAGAAAATATTAAGGTTCCAATACAAAGCCTCAAAAAGATTTATATCATAGATAAAAAGCCCCCAACCTTCATATTATGTAACCCACACAATCTTGTGAGCACTAATATGGTGGGATCAATTGTCGATGTTTAGCCTATTAAGTTTGTGCATCTTTATTTTCAACCTGAGAAATAATGCACCATATCACAAAATATCTAATTAAAAATAATTTAAAAGTCAAATGAAAAAATAATGATCTTGCATGAAAGTAAAGATTAAAAATAAATATCTTATTATTTCAAGATAGTTATAATAAGGATGACTTTTAATGTACATCAAATATTAAAAAAAAATAAAAAAAATCTTCCTATAATTCTCTCTCTCTAATTTTGTTTTTATTTTTATTTATTTGTTAAAAATAGATCCAAAGTCTCAAAAAATCATAAAAAATGCCATCATCTATATGTTCCTCGTGCTTATTTAGTTTTATTTATTTGTTTAAAATAGTCTAAAGTATAAAAGAATCATTACAAAATTGCCATCATTTATTTATTCCTCATCCTCATTTCTAATAGGACGCCCTTCTACTAATGTGAAAAATTTCATAAATAAATGAAAAATTATTAAAATGTAACTATTGAAATGTATAATAACTATTGAGATGTATCATATTATAAAATAATATTAAAATATTATAATATAACAATGAAATATTTAAAATATTAAATAATATGGTTTCAATTGTATCTCAGATTATTTATCATCACGGGGTGACATAACTATATAGGATAACTCTCAATGTATTATTAAACTAGCATTTAATGCTTTTTACTCCTTCAAAGATAAGACATACTCCTGTTCCTTGGGCTCATTTTCATTTTTTTTCCCTTCAAAGTCATATATAAATAAATGTTGAGTTTGATTTTTAAAACAAAATATATGTGATGACAATTTTAAAAATAAGAATTTTTAAAATGAGATACAATTTTTTTATATTGTATTTAATACAAAAAAATTGTATTCCCCAACACCAAATATGTGTTGGCCCACCTCTCTCTATTGTTCTTTGATGGTCTTAAAATTATCTTTAACCACATTGACTTCATGTAGTTAGTACTTTATAACATTGGAAATAAGTTAATTTCTTTTATAAATGTAAACAATATCATTTTTATTACCTCCTCACATTAGCATCCTTCAATCCACCAATGCTTTCCTCTTTAACATATTTTACAAATGTTTATCACTCTCCTCCTCTTATCAAGGATGGTTGTGGTATAGTCAAGTCTATCATGAGCTATCTCATGATATACTTTGTCTAAATATTAAGATTGTACATTTACATAGGAAAAAACAAAAAAAAACAAAGTGTTATATTTGAAACTTCAAAATATATTAAAAATACGTGGATTAAATTAAAAATTATGTTTTAAATTCATAATTTCTCGTTAGAATAAAATGAAGTTGTTTAGGATATCAACATGTCTTTGATATTTTTTTAATACAAGAAGTCATTCAAACAAGTAGATTGTTTAATCTAATGATGTTTTAAGGTGGGAATAAAGTATGTCTCTATAAAAGCTTTCAAATATTTTTTAAAACCTTTATTTTGTATTCAATTTTTTTAAATAAAAAAAATTAATTAATAATGTACAATAATCTATATAAATATATGATATTTTATATCAAACGAAAATTTATTTGAATTTCAATAATCACTTACCTTTCATTATTTTCAGTTTAATTAAGAATTTGATCAATTTAGTTATGAGTAGTATACACTTGTTTATTTCTTCATTACATTAAAATCTCTAAATATTCATTTCTTTCAATACTTTCTATGCATATTCTTAAATATTATTAGTAATAACATTATAACCTCTTGTTATGTGATAGAAAATATTAATCACAACCAAACATAAACAATGTAAAATAAATTACACTAGTTTTAATAATTCAAACTTGTAATTAATTACACTAATTGATGTATAGCATGCATCAATAATATGTGTGCCAATATTATCATGCTCCTTACATATGTGATTATTTGATTTAGGACTAGCTCTTATGCATACCCAAAAAACAAACCTGTATATTAGTTTTAAAAATAATTTATGCATACCTCCTCCCACTATTAGGAGGGTAGGTACCAAGTACACATGCATATAAAATAGACATACTTATTTGTGTGTATCTATGATGCCAACATCTCACACCTGAACCTATTTATCAATAACATGATTATCAGTTACATGTATATAATTTTATGTGAATTACATATCAAAATGCTAATGTTAGGTACTTGTTTCTACTTTGAATCTCTACTATGTTGGCCAAAAGATACGTAACTTATTTAAAAAGTAGAAATACTAGTCGTGATAAAGGACTAAATGTTTCATTAGATTACATATCATAATGGATGGAAGGAATTTGAATGGTCTTCTTGCTGGTGTTGGGGATAAATAAACTTATAACATAGTGATGCATTGAGCTAGAACCCCTCTCTCTACACTATTTTCTAATGTGGTTATTTATGTCAATTATTTTAGTCTTTTTTCATTTGTTTTAATTTTTTTTTAATAAAATTTTGGGGGAAATTTACATCATATTTATAATCATGACACCAAATATCATCTAAAATATAATTAGATTAAATTTTAAACTTATTTTTATATGGTTTTAATAATTTTATTGGTAGAAGAACTTAACATTGTTCATCTTCATTTTTTGTTATGTTTTTTCATTTTCTTTTTTTATTTTATTAAATAAAATATTAATTTTTTTTAATTTTTAAATTAAAATCAATTTAATGAAAATAATTATTTTATATGAAAAATCAAATTCATGTTTTTATAGTAAATACAATAATAATTTCAATATTAATTAGACAAGAAAAATTGCTTAGTTCCTTCAATTTGAAAATCAATGTGAAAGTTTGAGAGTAACATTTACCAAAGTCACTAATATCCTCTCCTCTTTGTAAAAAAAATTATATTTGTTATGACTAACATAACTTTATTCCCCCAAATTATATAATTAACATAACATAACTAACATAATTATATGGGATCATTTTGTTTTGATTGAGATACTAAAATTTTCTTGTAAAATTTCCATTTAACATTTCATCTTATCAAAAATATAGAGGATCATGGTTATTGGATTGATTTGAAACATAAAAGTTGGTTTTATAAGATTTTTCATAGTGCATTAAAATTTGATTTATATCATTACCCAAGGTTATTGTGTTTTGATTTTTTATTATCTTAAAGTAAGTTTTTGTGTACCTTTATAAATCCATTTTAGTGCATTTTCAAGTATGAGAAGATAACATATTTGGTGGTCACCTTATTAAAATTACTAAGGTTCAAATATTAGTCACTCACACATACTCTATCAATCAGTCACACACACACATATAACTTGTGGCTCCCTTTGTGCTAAGTAGGCGTAGTGCATTCTACAATAGAATTCATATCCATCACATCCACGCACTAAGACTATGATAAACCCTTCACTTTTATATTTTATGATTATGTTAATATGTGATTATTAAGAATATTCTATTTTACATATTTTCACAGTTCACTCTATATGTTAATTCACTATGGTTATGAACATTAGTATTTTGTGTGTATGTGAGACCCATTTCATTAAAAACATCCTTCATGTTGTAATTTTTTTTCTCATAAGGTGGACACAACATGTTATAGAATGGATTTGATGTTTCATCACATATGCACAATGTTTAACACTCCATACTATTTCAAAATGAAAATTAAGATGACATATAATCATATTTATGGATGCGATGGAAAGTTTAGAGCTTTGGCTTGTGGGGAGATGGAAAGTCATCTTTCATTAGAGTAAATTAAAACTTTTATATTGAATGCCCCTTGGTCATCTTGGTGCTCCTTGATGTTCTTAGTTATTAATGAGTTGCTTAATTTTGTGTGTTATTTTGTTCTTAATAATTTGTGTCAAATTTTTGTTTATTTTATTTTTATGGTGTTTCATTTGTCTTGTCCTCAATTTTTGCTTGTTTCATTTTTGTGCAGTTGATGATTTCATATGAGATAAATAATGTTATAATTCATTCTTTAAATTTTCTCATCCCTTTTCTAAGACTTATGCATAGAAATAAAAGAGACAACTTTTACGACAGGTAGTGAAGATAAGATATATAATAATATTAATGGGAAGGATATTAATGAAAAATAAAAATAATATGAAATAAATAAAGGTTGTATTTATTAAAAAAATGATCCAAATATTTTAAAAATTACCATTAAAAATAAGTCTTTTAGTGAATAATTATAGGATGAGGAAGGTGTAACACATACAAAATGAGTGACACTCATACACAATGAATATGGCATAGTCAATTAATAAGACTCTAAGTAGAACACAAATAAAATAGGCAAGTCCCCTAAACTCCTAAAAAATTTCAATTTATGCCCTAATGAGGATATGATCAAATATTAACATACAAATGAAATTTGATTGAAATTTTTTGGTATCTTATTTATATTCATTAGTTAAAATCATGGGGAATTCACAAAGTAGTGGTAGAATACCACACAGGTGCATAATGGGAGTTTATTCATTTTATAAAATTAGCACCAGTATACTAGGGTATATTTATGGGTTAGGGTTTTTTAAAATACTATTATGAGGAGTAGGGACCCAAGTGGGGCCAAAGATTAGTGACATGTAGAGGTGTTTGCCACATTACACATGCTACAAGTCTATGATAAACACGAGTCTCTTTTTTTAAAAAATTATGCCTCCCCCCTCCAAAAAAAAATAATTCCCCACAAATATAAAAGTACAAGAAGAATTTATGCAAGATGAGTATAAAGTGCAAGATAATCATTAGGCAGAGTGCAAGGGAAAGTTTGGATAAGAGATCTATTTGGTAGATTAACATTTGGATCATAAGAATTTTGTGAGTTTTAAAGGAGGGTTTAAAAAATCTCCTTTAACATTAGGGTTTGAAAAATATTTGAATATTTATGATTAATGGAAATATATAGAATCACCTTAACTTAGGGTTTGATAAATCCCCTTAACACTAGGATTTTACACTAGAGTTCTAGATAATCTGTACAGAGTTGGAGGGCATATTTTAACATTTTTTCCTCAAATCATTTTGACAACATTTCAATTTAAGGTTAGATTATCATTATGTTGATAATTTTAATGGATATTATTGAATGGTTTGAGATCTATCTTATGTATTATCAGTAAAAAAATGTTTGTTAATACAAATAAAAAATTACCTTCACCTATTTTGGACCTCTCTCCTCCAACTCGCCCCTCTCCTTTCTAGTAAAAACACAATGCAGTATGTTTGGGTCAAGTTTGGTTAATACCACAATAATAATACATGTTAGTTAGTTTGGTGGTGTCGGATGGTGAATATTAGTCACTAGTGATAATTGACGAATTATCATTGCTAGTAGGTGATGACTAGTAGTCTCCTACAATGCTCTCTTGTGTCTTATAAGGAGTTTAAGTCACATTTATGAATATGTTTTAGTCATGTTATAGTATGTTTGGATTTGTGATTATGATTTTGTGTTTCCATACCACCTCTATACATCCATAATTGATCATCGATTGATGTTCAATATATAGAGCTAATTTATTATATTTAACACCTGGTTTCGGTGATATATGTAATTCCATGCCACCTCTATGCATCCATCTTGAAGTTTTTCACTATCACAATCCATTGGATATTGACTTCTAGTTGGTTACCTTTCACATTAGTGATGCTTTAATGACATTAAAATGTGATGGTGATTAAGATTTAACTAAAGGTGTTTGAAATTATTCACCATCACAAATCAATGAATATTAATTGCTAATTAGCTACATTTTTCATTAATTGTTCATTAATAACATTAAAATTCATGAAATAATGGAGGGGGAGAAAGATTTAGGCATTAATTATGGGATTTATGCTCACACACTATTCATTTATAAGCTTATACGTTGTTTATTCATCTGAAACCATGCTCAAACCACTCTAAAACTCTTATTTATCATAAATTTATAATATTCTTAGCCCATTACACCCCATTTCATAGAGACTAGAATTATATGTGACTCATAGATTAAGTCAACAAGGTGCGAATCCATCTTAAAAATGACATATCCATGAAAAATCATAAAATGGATTTGGAAGGACTATTATAATATTCATTCTCTATACAATAACTCTCCAAATACCATGTTGTTTCAAATATTGAAATAAGAAAAGGTCTCCAAGATTATCAACATGCCTATGATATCTTTGGAATCAAAGTCATTAGAGGATCTGGTGTATAACTTTGACACTAAAAAATATTGTGTCATTTTATTGGGTAAGCATATGAATCATTTTATTGTGATAATTTATTAAATAAGGTGTTTGGTTTACAAAATACTGGGGAGAAGGTTTATAGGAAAGGGATAATAATACACTTTAAATATAAATTTATATCAAAAATTTGTATAGGTTATCCCACATATATTTTCAAAGAGAAGGTGTTTTTATTTCTACCATTAAACCTAAATATTATAGGGCATGTGCTGAATTTTCTCTTTCCAGGTTGTTTTGTTTAAAGAGATTATAAACTATCATTGCAACTGGTTGAGTAAGTGCATATTATCATGCAAGGAAAAATTTATAATTTGGCTTATTATATGTTTCAAATAATTAGGGGTGAAATTGAGAAAGTGTAGGCAACATCTATGAATATTGTTTATATTTCATTATTTTTAAAAATTATTATTGAAGTGTTTCCACATGGATTTGAAAGGGTGAGAAATACACCATCAACATATAAAGTGAGTTTGATTTAACTTATAAATGAATAATTAGTTAAGGTATATTTAAGAAAATAAAAATACAAATCCACTAGACTCTTGAAAGGGACACCTAAATGTGTAAGTGACAATAGTGATGTAGAGCCTAGTTTGATAAGGAAAAGGAAATTGATATTTTCAATTTCTAATGATTATGGAAGTGATACTGAAGATATAAATAGTGGTATCCACAACATATAATATAATCTAAACCACATTTTCAATGTCAACACAATTCTTATGTTGAAGGATGCATATAATGAGGAGATTGCTACAAAAAACTTGAACACCATAGCCATAGGAAAATGAACTCAATGAAAACTAAAGTTGGGTATATGTAAAGAAGAGATCAAAGAGACAAAGTTGAAAATGTTTTCATGGATGTTGACGTGAGGGAAATGTGTGGGAATATGCATACCAATGTGGAGAAGGAGTAATACCTTGGAATCAATGTGGGTGTTCAATACATGCATATAAAAGTTGATAAGCTAGTAAGAGAGCCCCAAAATGTATCAAACTTGGTGTAGATATTGGAAGGGGATGGAGAGCCTAATTTTAAATTTTTAATATATGTTTTGGATAAGTGTTATGATTTTTTGTGGAAGGGTTGCTAAATTTAGGAAAATTATTTATGTAGAAAGTGGTAACATTATAAATTCACTCAAACAAAGATAAGTAATAGAATTTCCAACCCATGAAGATTCTAAAGCACACATTGTTTTATGTAGGACATGGAACATAAATGAAATCATTATCTCAAGTGGGAAAATATATTAAAGTTTAAATTTAATGAGGACATCACTACACAAACCTTGAACATCATAGCTATAGGAAAATGAGCTCAATGAAAACTAAAGTTGGGTTTATTTAAAGAAGAGATCAAAGAGTTAAAGTACGAAAATGTTATCATAGACATTGATGTGATGGAAATGTGTGGGAATATGCATATTAGTGTGGATAAGGAGGAATACCTTGAAATCAATGTGGGTATTCAATACATGCACATAGAAGTTGATAAACTAGTTAGAGAGCCTCAAAATATAATGAACTTGGTGTAGAGATTGGAAGGGACTAGAGAGCCTAATTTGAAGCTTTTAATATAGGTTTTGGATAAGTGTTATGATTTTTTGTGGAAGGGTTTCTAAATTTAGGAAAATGAATTCTTTAGAAAGTGTGCGCATTATAAATTCACTTGAACAAGGATAAGTAATAGACTTTACAACTAATGAAGATTCCAAAGTGCATGTTGTTGTTATTTAGATGTAGGACATGAAACATAAATGAAATCAACATCTTAAATGTGAAACTATTTTAAATTGAAGGATATCCTAATTTACATGCACCAATATTCAACTTTAAGCTCCATGCCACTTTGCAAGATGCAATAACAAAGAATACAAACTTGGTTGAAAAACTGAACAAAATGTGAGTTAATCACTTAAAGCTAGAAGGGGAAATTATATAATCTCAAAATGAAGTTAAAAATTTGAAGGTGAAGGTCAAAACAGTCATGTTGGAAGATATTGTGAAGTTTCTTGATTTTCCTAAACAAAGTGAAGTTTGTCATGAAAACAAAGAATATGTCATAGAGAGATAAGTAGGGTAATTGAATGAAACCTTAAATGACATCAAGTCTTTGAAAAATTATGGTGACTAAATTCCTATGCCGATATATGGTGTTGAATCTCAAACTTATTTTGCTCCTTTTTATTGAATTTATTAATTTAATTTATCAAAAAAACTTGTGGTACTTTATTTTTATTTGGTTTTGAGTTTGTGATACTTAACTACTTATGAAAGGGGTGTCTCCAAGGGTTGTTAGCGTGGTTTCAACATATAAGCTTGTCTTGGAGACATCCCTTGTGATGATGTTGGTTTGTGTTTGGTTCATTATGGGTTGGTGGTTATTGGTTGTGGGTTGAGGTTGGTGATGATTGACTGGTAATGGTTAGTTGTTTATTTGGTTATAGTATATTGATGAAAGGGTACCTCCAAGAGGTTTCAACCTTTAAGTTAATCTTTGAGGCAACCCATGTGATGTTATATTTAATTTTATAATTTGATACTTAATACTAATGAAAGGATTTTTGTGTGGTGTCTCCAAGGGGTTTTAGCCTTTAAGCTACTCTTGGAGACAACCAAGTGATGTTATTTATGTTTTCCTACAAGTTAACCTTTTTTAATTATTACACAATTTATTGTCTTTGATGACTATTTTCTAATGAGGTATAATTGATAATCTCTTATAAATGTTTTTAAATTATGTATAATTATTGCTAACTTATGTTTTTTTTCAAAATATATATGATTTCTACTTTTTTTTAGTGTGTTTTCACCACTTTTTACAGTTAATTAAGTTGAAGAATATTTATGCTCACTTTATGCTATTTTAATGTTAGTTTTTAGTTAGTTTCTTATGTTATATTGTATAATATTGGAAGGAATATTATTTTTTCCACTAACATTTTCTAGTGAAAACTGACAAGTTCTAGAAAATATTATCAACTGACATGTGGCAATGAGTGTCATACAACTTTGACTATAGCTTGATCATAATTGGGAATTTAATTTTTTAATTGAACTTGTGTTAATTTATGTTTATTTGGTGTGAAGTTAATGACAATTAGTACTTATGAAAGGGTGTATTAAAAAATAAAATATGTTGATGGCGACACATGATTAATTCCACTTTTTCCTCCTTTTAGAACTTATGTGCAACATGTATTTTTCCACCCACATATAATAGGTAGAATTGCTTAGGGGTATTAAATAAACATCTTAAAAAAGGGTAATTTTTAGGTACCTCTAATGCTTTGGATTTTTTCAATGTGACCTAGGGATACCTAAGGGTATTATAAATGAAGGGTTGGGTGGTAGAAAAGCAAACATAAGGGTATTCATTAACACCCTTTGCACACACGTGATATGGAATAATTTAACTATATGAATCCCTCGTGATTAGAATGCCATTCTATTTATAAGTTTATTTGATAGATGATTAAATATTGTGGGGAAAAATGGTAATTTATGTTAGTTTCTATCGAATGATTCATACAAGGTTTTTTTAGTTTTATTCAAAAACTCAAATATGCGAAGGAGAGCTTTTAGTCAATCATTTTAGAAAATGAAACAATTTAATTTTTGTGAATTTTAAGGGAACCCTAACATGGAATGTAATGATATAGTTCTCAATATTTCTCTTAAATGGGTGGAAATTCAAGATGTGCCTTTACAGTTGTGGAATATTTTACCTCAAGCTATCAAACCTATAGGGGAAATTATAAAAGTTGAAAAAACTAGGTCAACCCTTACCCATATGAATTCTAGGTTTTTGATATCCTTAAAACCACTTGAAATTTTCCATAAAACCCTTGTTTTTAACCTCTATGTTTCCAAATTTTCTTACCTTAATTTTGGATTGGGTAGTCTGAACTCTTGTTTTTTGTGCAAAAATTATGAGCTTATACAAAAAATGAGTGCTTGTTGCTTATAAGGGTAACTCAACATAAATCTATAAAATTTATAGTAGTGGGGATATTTTAGAATAAATAAATAAATAAATAAATGACAAAACATTGAAAATTGATGAGAAACTAATATAAATTACTCCAACAATGGTGGAAGTTTGCCTCCTCCCTTTGAAGAAAAATTAGTTTTTTATATGATGTGTTATGAGATGGAAATTGGTAATGAAGTTTTCTACACTCTCCACGATGTCTCTCAGCCTAGCCCTTCCTCCCCTTCCCCTACTTTGGAAGTTCCCATAGTTTGGTTAGATTATCCCTCTTTAATGGAGTTTAGGGAGTCTCTTGTCCTTGCTCATTATAATGGAGAGTTGAAATTTCCTAATTATCCCTTTCCATTGATAGTGGGAAGAATGTTTGATGAGTATGAAATTTTCCTTTATAAACCTATTGTGAGTGATAACCCACTAGAGATCTATTGCTCCAACACACTTGAAGTTTTTCTCTATTTTAAGAGTTAAAATATCCTAAATAAGAGCTCAACCATATACATGCCTCCCCAAAATATGATTGAATGCATGTAACTTACTAAAGATGATACATGAGTTATGGATTTAGGTATAATTGCTTGCTTATCTAAGCCTAAGTTAGGAACTAAGAGACTCAAGACTAAAAACTCAAGAGATATTTCCTTGGTTACATAAGAATCTAAAAGGAGGAAAGATAGTCCTCCCCAATTATGTATGATTCTAAACAAAAAGGTAGGGAATATAACATGCCACCATGCTTTAATATGTTGTATTAGAATAAAGGGGGACCCAAGCCCCAATCTTAGGTGAAGTAACTCTTAATTATTTTATTAAAGATATTAGTTGGAACGTTAGATGGCTAGAGACTTATGTTAGGAGGCTTATTTTGAGATAGTTTAGGTAGTTTAGGGAGAATTCAGATTTCCTCCTTCTTCAAGAAGTTAAATAAAATTGTGTTGATTTATGGTTTACTTTGAAATTTATCAGGACTAGTGTTGCTTAATAATCTACAAATTATACCAAGGGAAAATGGGGTTCCACTATTTTAATTAACCATAAATGGTCTAAATGTGTTAGTGACTCAAGAATCTCATATTTTAATAGATATATATGGATTATTTTTAAACAAAAAGAGCATTCCTTTGGGGTTTCCTTGGTTTATAAACCTAATGACTATGGAGATAGAAAAAAGCTATGGAATTGGTTGGATATTGACCTAAAAGATTCTCATTAGGTGTTTAGAGGTGACTTAGACACAAGATAAGATAGAGAATATAAATAGGATGGGGCCCTTATGGTGTGGAAAGGTAATGATAACTCCTTGATCAAATAATTTGAACCTTGTCCCCGCTTAGGGCGAGTACACAAGTATTTTATTAATTTTCAAAAAACCAAGTACATGAAAGGGTGCCTTTACTCCATTAACCCTTTTACATTGCAAACATTGATTTTATATATTTTACCCATGACCGGTAAAACCAACTAATCCTATAACCAACTCTTTATGGGAAATCAACCCGTAAGGTAGTTCTAATTAATTAACTCAAAACATAAAAACTACCTAAAACTAAAACTAAGTAAATTTATTATATGGGGGTGTCTTTATTAAAACGATACATGCCCCATTAACAATAATTATTTATTTAACCTACCAAAAAATCTAACCTAATGTTAATACTTTGGAACAAGTCCTAACACGTAACGAATTATTATTTGTTCAAAATTTAAGAGATTTCATAATCTCTTGAACCCTCTATATAGAGATAAAATTAAAAGTAAAGGTATTTGGTTACATGGTGTAATAATCAATAAGGTAGAAAAATGGTCTATTCAAAATTAGATAGAATATATGTTAAAAAATACTTCTTCATTATCTCTCTAGTTGATGAAAACAACCCTATGAAATTGCTTCCATTCAATATTTTTGATCATCACCCAATGAAATTATAGTTTAGTTTGGCTTCACTCCCTAGGAAAACAAATGAAGAATGAAAGGGTATTTATAAGTTAAATGTAACTCACCTCAAAGATGAAGAATATTATTAAGGTATAAAAACATCATGGAATATTTCTAAACCCCTTTTTGGATATAACTCTAAAATTGACACTTGGAACAATTGCATGAATCTCAACAAGAATTTTATGAGAATGTATGGTCAAGTCAAAGCCAAAGAAGAAGGAAACAAGCTATGGAGATTCATGAACAACTCTTCTATGTTGAAAATAAGCTTAAAATTGAAACTAAAACTAAAGGCTATTAAATAACCTAGTTATCATTAATAATACACATATAATTGTGCAATAGTACGTTGATAAATGGGAACATATTAGGTCAAGAATCAATTGGATGAAATTGGAGGATAAAAGGACTAAACATCTATTTAAGATTCTCAAAACTAGAGAAAATCAGAGCTAATGATGTAGGAGGAGTTGTTTCTGAGGATGTTAATGAGATTAAAATTGAATTCTTTCTCTTCTATTCCAAGTTGTTTCATTTAGATGTCACTTGCTGTCAAATAGAACATAATATATATTTTTGCTTTAAAATCATTCCAAAAAAATTGTCATTTTGTGAAACTACTTCCTTGGATAATGAAATATCTCTTGGTGAAGTAATTTATTTCTATTAACTCCCTTAAACAAGATAAAGCACTAGGTATTGATGGTTTCCATTCTAAGTTTTATAAAGCCAACAAAGATTTCGTTGCTCTTGAGATTGTGGATATTTATTGGAAAGCATACAATCTGGTTCTTTGGGTAAAGACATCAATAAGTGGTTATCAAAATCATCCCTAAAGAAGGGGATTCATCTTAGGTTAAAAAATTGAAGCCGATTACCCTGCTCAATGTTTATTTTAAAATACTTACCAAAACCCTTGCTAGAAGGATTGCCCATGTTCTTCAAAAGATCATTTAAATCACTCAAAAATGTTTTGTGGAAGGGAGCTATATATTGGATAACCTTATAATGAGTCGGGATAAAATGTATTGGGACAAAGCTACTAATCAAAATATGTGTGTGGAATTATTGGATTTTGAGATAACATATGATAAGATTAAATGGCTATTTATAGAGTTGATGTTAAGAGATTTTGGTTTTCAAGAGACATTATGTAGAATGGTCAAATGACTCTACTCTGATAGAGGTTAAAGGTGAATTAATTGACCTCTTTGAGCTTCAAATATCTTTTTCAAAAAGGTTGCCCCCTTGTATCTACCTTATTTGTTATTACTATCGAAGAACTCCACGTCTTGCTTAAAGCTACTTCCTTTGGCCCTCTGGTGAAATGTATTAGCCTTACTAACCAAGATATGCTAATTTATATTCTATTTTCTTATGATACCACACTATTCCAAGTGCTTGAAGAATAAATTTTCATATAATTTCTATCAGGCTTGATATTTACTATTATTTTTATTGGTCTAAGGTATCCATGAATAAATCTACAATGCTAAGATGGGATGATTCTCCTATATATTATCATATTAGGATTGGTTGGTCATAAAATGGCCCATATAAAATGGTTAGATATTTAGGGATTCCATTTTCCATTTTTCACTCTTTGAAGGATGTGTGGGGGTGGTTTTTTGAAAAGGTTAATAAAAAGACTACAAAATGGTATAGTCATTACCTATCCCTCCATAGGAGGATTCAAGTGTGTCAAAAGGTAAGATGCTCTTTTAACATATAATTCTCCTTTTGTTATATGTTTAGTAACTATCAGTTTGACAAGCTCCACAAAATGATTATGCAAATTTTATGGTCTAATGGGAATGGAAAAAATAAAATACATGTTATTTCCTAGGATGTGTACTATAAACCTAAGATATTAGGAGGTATTATCATAAATAACCTTAAAATCTAAGGATCTCTATGGCTATGAAATGGGTTATTAAATCATTTCATGGAAATGATCCATGTAAAGTTTTAGTTAGAGATAATATCCTTAGTGTTAACCCTAAATGTGAGCCTCAATGAAAGGGAATTCACATTTTTGATTGCTTATTTGGTTCTTTGTTAGTTAAAGTTGATGGTTCACCAAATTTCCACTCACTATGGAAGGAATGGGAGATGGCAAAGCACTTAGTGGTTTACCTAATCTCTCTTTAGTGGAATTAGAAATAAATTTTAGGGCTACAAATAAAATTTAATGAATTTGATACATTACAACACCCCACTTGATTTGATTCAATGTTGTTATAATTTTTTTGTTCTTTAAGGGAATAAAAACTTATGCTGATATTTATTATCATGGTAGTTGGTCATCACAGAATGATTGAAATCATGTTTCAAAATACCCCCTTCTCATCTAATAACTTACAACTTGATAATTAGGGGCACTAAATATCCCTTTAGTTGGTTTGATCATAGAAAAATATTTCTTCTAGGATATATTTAAGTGGATCAAATGCAATTATATGATAATTTTTATTTTTCTCAAAAGATTTATTTAGGTATAAATAGGAAATGGTCCTTTTTGTGATCCTTTGACTAAGTAGAAACATAGATTTTGTATAATTTGGTTTTCATGGTTGAGCCCAAAAATTTGTGTTTTAGGTGGTCGCATTTAGATCAAAATCTTATTTTTTGGTCTTTCCTTGCCAAGTCTGGTTCTGTTAGTCTGTCTTTTAATTTGTGTGGTGGTATTTGAAATGTTGAGCACCTTTTATTTTCTTATCCTTCATTATTGTGGTTTGTAAAAACTACTTTACTCCTTGGTATAAGTTGCTCTCTCAAGATATTACATGGATTTATTTTGATTTTAATTACATTTACATTGAAAGTAAAATTACTCTATTTTTCAAGAAATTGTGGTTGATCTTTTCCACTAAGATTTTAAGGTTTAGATAGAAACAAAGGAATAATAAGATGTTTCAAGGCAAGGTAAGAGTAATTAGTGAATTCAAAAGTGAAGTCATATTGTGTATCCTTGATATGAAAGTATTATCGTAGCTTAAGGTACCCTATATGGAGTTGGAAAAGTTGCTAAAATAAGGCATGCTGGAGCTTTTATCCAATCACCTAATAAATATTGGTGGGTTTCCAAAGTTCATTCATTTATTGAATTAGAAACTTATTCTTTTTAGTGTAGTTAAATTAAACATTTCAAAGGCGAAGTAGGATATGACCAAGGATTCTTATTTCTAGGAGGAAGAGTATCTAGTGTCTATTTTGAACTATGGTGGTGATCTAATAGATAACAATGAGGTTTTGTTAGTTGTTTTACATATATAATTACAAAATTTAGAGTAGCCTCAAGAATATTAATCATCAAATAAAAATATTTTAAGTTTTTGGTAGCACTTGATAATTATAAAATTTTAGAAGTCATCTTAGAATCATCATTGACTAGGCTGACTTTACCTAAGATAGGATATGGTGCAGTAGTTGCACCGTGGCTAAAAAGTTTTATAGAGAACAACCTTAGAAGTATTTTGATTATACTGAAAGACATTTTATATAATGGTAATTAAAAAATAAGAGAAAAATGTATTGGAAATTTTAATAGGTTTAATATGGGACGTGATTGAGCAACATGTTAGTGGTGGTGAGAATGCTTTGAAAATTATCAACATAGCAATGGGATTCGAGGAATTGACAAGACTTGTTTGTGATGTTGAAGCTATAGCTAAGACTAGTGATATCCATGTGGATGAAAGTGGACCTAGGCTAAATGAAGGACTTGATTTATGTATCATGGGACCTGGTATGATTGGTGACAATCAAGATTCTAGGGCTAAATATTCTACTAATGATCCTTTTATTTCTATGAATACGGGTTTAGATGTTAGGCATAATTTACCTTAGTTATTTTTTGATGGTGTAAACTATTATAGTGTTCTTATTTTAGAGCTTGTCTTGCTCTTAGTTTTTAGTATATGGTTTTTATAGTGTTCTATTGGAGAGTTGCTACTTTGTTCTTAGTTCTACCTCTTATCTATAGTGGACATATATTATTTTTTTGTAAGCACTTGTCAATATAAAAAAAGTGTAAGGTAAATTGTGTTGTTTCTAATTTTTGACACGTGCCTCCAATGGTTTTTTATGAAACAAGTGAATAAAAAACATGGGTTATAAGGTGCATTTGGCATCTAACTCATTTGTACCTTGTTGGTGACTATGTTATTTAAAATTTCAAAAGTGAGTGCACTATTGCATAATGTTTCCACCTGGGATCATGTGATTCAATATGCAAAAGTGAAGACTAGATGAAATGAACTTTAAATCAAAATTGATAAACATAAAATCCATGCAATCATTGGACATCAATTTATTCAAATTTAAGTTCATGACCATGATATTATGACATGTTTCCTAGCCTGAATGGTCATAAAAAAAGGCATGGCAGTGTGATATTGTGACACATGGTTTAATCTTATTGGATATAGGTAAATAACAATAAAAAACACACAATGGAGGATATACTTAATGAAAAATGAACATGATTTAATAAATCATTGCATCCACCCAAATAAGAGCCACAAAACTCACTGCTATAAACACAAGTGAGTGCATGGGTCCTTGATTATTGAATATTCCACATAGATAAAATATATAATTGTGAAAAAATTAGTGATTCACTAGAATGAGTATTGTTCCACCTACCATAAATACACGACAAGTGAAAGAATAAAAAGTGATGGGAAGTGACATATTGGCCCCTAAATTCAAATTCAAAGCCAAACTAATGGAATGGTGTTGATTCACATTTATTAATAAATATTAATGATCCCATTTCTAAGGTTTTATTGTTAATAAGAATATCATAAAGATTCATAGAGAGAAAACACTTTGAAAATTGAGCACAAGTTATCATAGATTTCAACTAGTTTTCATATATTTTCACTAGTTTTCACATGGTTCAAAAACTTTTCCAAGATTACACAAAATGCCCTAATTAATGTACACAAAGATTGAATCTAAATAAAAATCCTTGTACACAAAGATCGAATCTAAATAAAAATCCTAAATTTCCTCATCTTCCTAAAACCAATAATTTTAAGATACCATATTTTTTCTTGGAATAGTGACATAGAGAAACTACAATGAGATTTTCCATGAGGTCAACAATGCACATCTTGTCTTTATGACCATTGACCCTAATTAGGCTAAGGATACAAAGATGACTTGAAACTAATAAAAAATGAAGAATCCATAGAGTATTTATGAAGTTGGAGTTGTTCCCTTGCATAGATCTATTTCACAATGTTTTCACTAGATGCATTTTAGAGATGACATGATTACATACTATGCCGATATAGTCTTTTGTGACTTGTATAAACTCCCATAGCCCAAAATAAAAATGAAAAAGTTAGTACCAATAACTACATGGAAAAAAATTATGAGGTTCTAAAGGATTTTTTTAAATATTCCTAGAGGTAGACTAATAAAGAGGATACTGATTGCTACACATTAAAACTTTTAGACCATGGGTTAGAATTGAAATGATGTTGCTCAATAGATTATATTATGCCTATAAAATTGACCATATTAACAGTTTATGGCTCACATTATTGTCCATGATCCTCATTGATGATGTGTTTCCCACACCGAGAGAAACCAAAACATTCAATTTTGTGAAACAAGTTACACGAGTGGAGGAAAGACATAGTTTCTATATGATGTCTTATATTTTGGATGCATATTATGATGTATTGAAATTTAACCAAAAGTGTAATTCCCCTCATGTAAATATTGTGCCCTTAGATGATCTTAGCACATTTTTTTCATTATAGGAAATTTTGAGTCCTTTGTGCACATATTTTTTGTGGCTTACCCTATTGGCTGTCATGAGCAGTGCCTTCTATGTTTCACATGAAGGTCAATTTTGTACTTGACTTGAATTTATTGAGTTATTTGATAAATTATATCCATTATTAATTGACTTAAAAACAATAATATAATTTATATTAACATTAAGTCTCCACAATAGGAGGGAGATGTGAGACCCCAAATTTTCATAGAGCTTACCTTTAGACAATTGGTGTCTTTTTCATGTCCTATTGAGGCGTGCCTTTATTAATGTTGAGACATGAGAGGTTATTTAGTCTCGTATGATTAAACCAGAGATTATTTATGTTTATTTTATTACATAAGGATAATTTATGCTTAGATTATATAATTCTTCTATGCATTACGATATCAATTTACTTATGCTTTTTGGTTGTTCATTATGATGTGCATTGATTTTGTACCATAAGAACTATTTTTATTAAGCATGTAATTGAACTATACATGTTTTTAGATGATTGGTAACATTTTATTGCCATTTATATGTGATTAATTGGATATGTAGTATGTATGATTGTGTATTGAGATCACTTGTATTATGTATATTCTTCTACTTTGGCTATCTAGGTTAAGGAATTTAATGTGCACAATGTTATGCAAGTGACATGGGTGGTTGAAGAGGAAATTAGGACTATGAAAGGCATAAGCACATCATGGTTAGAGTGGTGACATGTTTACTTGACCCTTATGAGGTTAAAACCACTCCTGATATCATTTTTGGATCTAGTCAAAAGTGTAGACATTCTTGAGTTCATTTAACACTCACGTGCCTACCTGCTCCTTGGTTGCTATTCATACCTTTACTTCTTAACCTTAAGAGTTATCTTTAAAGTTTTATTTATTTTTTAAAGTGTCATGTAAACTAATTAAGTGACCACATTTGACTAAAAAATAGGATGGGTTAAGATATATAACTTTTTAGAGTGTCTTAAATTAATTTTAGATATTTTGTGTTGTCATTTTTATCTTTGGACTAATAGGAAGGTAGGAAAGTATTTCAAGGAGCCTTAAAATGAATTTAGAGGTAGCCAATGTGCCATTTATGGCTTAAGATAGTGAGCCCATTTATGAGGTATGGACATGATTGCTTGCCCACATGGGATTGTAAGTGGAGTTATGAAGAGGGAAAACTTTTTGACCATGAGCCAAGGGATTGGAAGGGACACATGTCACCTTTCCATTGGATTGTCTAGAAAGGAGTTTTATCTATACGAGGAAGGAAATCCTTCCTTTAGAGGAGTTTTTATCATTTTAAATTTATAAAATGGGAAGAAGAGGAAAAAAGGAGTAAGAGGAGCTTGAGGAAGAGCTTAGAGAAGGAGGAGCTTAGCAACTGCCCAAGCTTGTAAGATGCAATCTTGAGTAGATTTAAGAAGGAACAAAGGGTAGGATTTTGTGTGCTCTTTTGTTTTATGTTTTGTTATTTTATTCCATTAAGAATATTATCTCTTGTGATTTACATCATTTTCAAGAGGTGTAGGGCCACTTGGCCTAACTTATTTTTACCATTGATTGCAATGGTTATGCCTATGGCAACCATGTTGGTCTAATTGCCCACTTGGGACTTAAAGATGTATAATCCCTCCTAATTGTATTGAATATTTTTAAAATCCATTTATTAAATGTGACATCATTATGCTATCTAAATGGGTGTGAAATTTCCTTGCCTAGTCTTGTTACCACCTAAACCTCATTTATCAACTTGTCTACCTTAACCATGATGTGATGATACCCAAAGCTTAGAGTCTTATGATTGGGGTTACCTAGGGTAGTCACTTGATGATGGAAAAAGGATGAGAGGTGAGTCTATCCTTTGGTCAGGCTTGTGATTGCATGTGGAGTTCATTTGAAGACCCTTATTAACCTTTTGATTCTTGATTTGTAGATTAGAAACAAAAAGAGATCTTGGATGAATTTGATGCCACTTATATGATTTATGTAAAAGAGAAAGAAACTAGTTTTAGATGTAATGAATAAATAATCATATGTTTTCTATCGTCAAATAATGGTTAAGTTAAAAATAATGAATTATAATGAGTTATTACATTTAAAAGTAAACTATAATAATTTTTGGAATATTTTATTCTCTGTATTTTTACAAAAATTAGGAAATATTGATTATATCTTTCCAAAAAAATTGTAATTTAAAGATTTCATTACGCCCAACAAGGGCTAATAGCATTTTTCTAACTTTTATACCCAATTTTCCCAAATTACATTTAAAGTAAATTAGGATTTATTATTAAATTAATTAAATTTACGGTATATTTTCAGGACATATGGTTGAATTTATATGAATTTTCAAAGTTTAACCACTAAAACTCCTTATTTTACATTTGTAATTTACCCCAACTTCACTTAGTTTGTTTGCACATAATACAAGGCATTTAAGTGCCCAACTTAATTTTATTTTAAAATTATTTTTTTTAGAACCCAATGCAATTTGTTTCATAAACTTTTGACTTCTGAAGATCTAGTTATGAATTTTTGAAAATAACTAGTTTGTAGGGTAGTTTTTATTTAAACATGGCCTTTTGGAGGGTAATGACCCTTTTGTGTAGGAAAGGCTTAGAATAAAGGGCTAATGGTAACCCATATGACCATGCAACAATGGTTAGAGTCCTAAGGCATTAGTTGTTAAAATATGTGGTTAAGGCCTTAAGGGTTGAGTGGTTAAGTCTATTACAGCTTGAGTCTATGTTAGGGTAGTTAAGGGTGGGGAGCTATGTGGCCTAGGCCACATGGTGATCCCACCATGTTCAATGTTTATAGTGGAATGACAGTAAATAATTTTAACTGGCAAGAAAAATATTTGAATGGTAAGTTGTTTTTAATAAAAACATTTTTTAATATTAATATATATATTTAAAAACCTATGCATTTTATAAAGTATAACCTGTAATCAAACTTATCAAAACCATACCTTTTTTACTTATAACTAACCTATTTTAGGTGAATATTTTCCACTACCTATAGACCTAAAGGCAGTGTGACCCCAAGGGGATCCCCCTCCATTTTTTGTTCTCTTCCACACATAATAAGTTTTGAGGCCTAAAATGAAGTATTTTTCATTGTTATAACTCTTTTAACCTCAAAGTTTCTTTAGACATCTTTTGCATATAGTTTACCTATTTTGTACCTGTGATTGTGAAGATCAAGTCGCTCAGAGGTAGGGGAACCCAAACTGGACCTCCCCTATTTTTCTGTCCTCTTCTACATGGAAATAGTTTTGGGACTTGAAACTTCATAGTTTCCATCTTGTGCTATTTTGGAATTATTGTCTATCAAAGGTTCTTTGGATCCTAGAAATGGGTTGGTCTAAAAGGGGTTTTTATGTTATTTTTTACCCCCTTAAATATGAGATAAATTTAAAATTTGAAACTATTTTTTTTTTTGAAATTTTACCTTTAACCTTGCTGATGACCATTAATGGTGATGGAGGAGCTTGAAGCTCCCAAGACCATTTTGTAAACTATAGAAGACCGAGACCTCTTAGAATATTTATGTAAATATGGATACATGCAAACACAAACCATGTATACATGTATTGAAATATATTTTAAAAATAAATAGTTTAAAAATGGACCAAAAGCTTAGAGACTCTATTAATGGTAATCATCCAAGGCTGAGGAAGGAGAGGAGGGATGACTATGGATAAGTCATCCTCCAAAACTTCCTCCCTCATTTAAAAAATATGAATTTTTGACATATTTATAATTTCAATCCTTTATTAACTTCCATAAGGATTACGATGGCTTCCTCACCTTTGACAATATCTGATGATCGAGGTTGAATCAATCCAACAATTAAGATGGAGTGTTCCATTCTCAAGTGACTTATTTGGGATATTTTAGACCCATTTTGAGGTCATATGGGGAATATATAAAATTATTTGAGTTATGTTTTTGACTTTGACTTAAGTCTAAAATTGATTTTACTTTATGACCCAAGTGTGAATCGAGCCCCGTGATTGGTAGGATTTGCCCATAGATGTTTTTGAGCACCACAAAGAGTTAAATAGTGTAGTTCAAGCCAAGGGTTGCTTGAACCCACCTCATATTAATTGCATGTTATTTTTGGGCCTTGGGGCCATGGGGATTGATATTTTGGCTTAGAGAGTTATAAAATTGTTGATATCTTGTAGGCCAATTAGACTAAATGGGGCCAACATGGTTGCATAATGACTATGTGACTACTTGTGTATTGAGATCCATGTCATTTATACATGTGGGATTTTTGGATGTGTTGTGCATCTCACACCACATTAATGGATAGAAAATGAAAAATGAATCTATATATCATGTGCATTATACATTCTAAAAAAATTAATTGGCTTGTTTTTGTGTTTTTTTTTTATTGCGTTAGTTTTGGGCATTACATTTTGGTATCAGAGTATAGCTAAAACACCATGAGCTTTGGGAATAATTGTTTGGTACCACTTATTCCATAGTAAATTTATGTATGTACTTGTTGATTATTTCACCTTATTGAGGAGGCAATAGCAATACATGTGAACATTTTATTGGATTATGGACTCTGTAGTTAAGTATCATATGCTTGGATTATTATTTTGGTATCCACAATTGAGAGACCCATGTTAAGATTTGTTGGACATACTCCCATATATTTAGACATATGAGGTTTGAAGAAGGCTTGGAAAAATGTTCCAACTAGGTATTAGGATGTTAGTTGGCCATAAGGGTTAAGTGACTATTAGTGCACAAGTGAACTCTTGAGTGCTAGGTCGATGGGTCTTTACCCTTGACCATTTTTGTATACATATTACCTTAGAGGAATTATTATATGATTTATTAGATATATTGATCTTAGTTATTAAGATCATGAGGTTTGATATTAGCTAGAGAAAAGTGTGTCTTGTATGTCTAGCGTCAGATGGGCCTTTCTAGGTTTAATTACCCTTTTTAAGCAAACATTGTCTGCTACTCAATCAAAGTGTTTCATAGGGTTTATTGATGTTTCTCTCATCTAGAGTGATGATATTGGTGGATTTGGATGAATTAGTGAATCCATAACATTTTCTTAGTTGCTAACTCTTACCTTGTGGGCATTTCTAGGAAGAGTTTGGGCATAGTCCCTCAGGCTAAAAGCCTTGTCTATGTGGATCTTAAAGGGTTACATAGACTTAGGAAAATACTTATTCTACATGAGGGATTGATATCCTTACATTTTTTCACATAGGTTTTCAATTGAAACATATATACATACCTTTGAATGTTGTTAGTTTTTGTTTTCACCTTATGTGATGGACTAGTGTTACCATGTGGATGATCTTGTTAGGGAACCTATTGTGGGTTACTTTGTTTTGACCTATGATTGTGGTCAATGAAATTTGTATTTATTTTTTAGTTAGATATGATTTGTTTTAGCCACATAGTGGAGAGAATATCTATCGAGTTAGACATCAATGTTGGTTAGAAAGGAACATGTAGGCCTTTGAGGCATCTTGGCACTAAGTAGGTGTGATCAACGATTTTTTTAAAATGTTGAATGTGTTAGAGTGGTATTATTATCTCTTATAAACATTAAATTGATACCTAAGGTATATAGATCTATTTTACGTGTTGATATTCAAATGTTTTGGTCAACAATCCCCTTAAGGTCACGACCTTCTTTCTTAGATTATCTATTTAGAAAACACCATTGTGTGGAACCAACAATGGTTCATAGGTTACCCTATCGATAAGGACCTTGAGAGGAATGTGATTTGGGTTTTTTTCATTGATATAAGGGTTAGATTGTACCTTAATTATTATGTATAATATTGAATGGATTGATGTATCCATGATAGTTTGAATTCATTGATAATAAGAAGATAAATTACTCATAGAGAAGTTTTCATTCTATAGTGGTGCCTATTCTCAATTATCAAGGAGTGTCATTTGTTCATTGAATATTTGTATGATGATATTTACATTTATTCACAAGGTTGTCATCAATTTTGGTATGAGTTACTTGAAATGTCATGAGCATATGATTTTAGATTGAATTTAGAAGGACTAAGTTTTGGGGCACCATAATGGATATGACACATAAGTATTAGAAGTTGGGATGTTGCTTTTAGGACCTTTTTGAGTTAAGGCTTTATGGTAGAATGAGTGTGTGTGCTTAGGAGCACTAGGAAGGATAATTGAGGCCTTGTTGTGGGCCCAAATTTTATTTTACATTACTTATTATACATATAATACTATGTTGTACTCTATGGAATTACGTTTGTTTTGAGAGGCATTGTGTGCCATTTTTGTACTTTTGTTTGCTTAAAGATTTTAAAATATCTGATAGTAAATCACTTTAATATATAAGATATCTATTTTGATTGAATTTTACAAATGGTTAAATCAGCATAAGACATGCACTTTACCCTTGGATTAATTTAAGAATCTTAAAACTATAAAATATTACACATGGAGAAACTTATTGATCTTTTTATGTCACATTAGTATGATTCATAGTTGATCAACCAACTATGGGATTCCATGAAGCACTCTTGAGTTAATTTGGTACATAAAGATTCATTTTTAGGAAGGAACCTATTGGACATCATTATTTATAGATACAATTATGATCTTGTTAAGCATATAGAACACAAAGCAATATTAATGAATTAAAGACGGAAATAAAATACAAAAAACACAACACAATAGAGACACAAATTTAACATGGTTCACCCAATATCGGCTACATCCACATAAAAATAGTCAGTCCTTCTTATTATTTAATCTAATAAATGAAGGGGAAAACCTGCAATACAACCACTACAATATCCTCTTCACTCACTCACAATATACTACCATGATTACAATTCCCTCATATCAAAAGAGGGTTACATATTAGGGAAAAAATGCACAAACATAATTTCTACTGTTATATCTATGACCTAATAATGAATGGTCTATATTTACTACAAAATTATAATATTTTACAATGCATTTTTAGTTGCCACCCCCATGGACCCCAGGGCGACCATAGTGGGGGGCATTTCCCCCCCACACTCCCCCTATTGGGAACTAGGCATTATAATAAGATTAGGCTCCACCATCCAATAGATCCTTCAGTGGTTTGTGATTTTTGAGGGGACTTTATTTATGTAGTTGTGGATTGGTAGGTTAACTATTTACTTCATGTTTATTTTAGTGATCCAACTTCACTATGTTATTATATACTCTACTCTCCCTACTCACTGTTGTGAACCCTTCTGGATTGATGTACCAAGTTGTTCTTTTACCTTGTTTTGACCTCAGTTACAACATATTTATGTATGTATAAATGTAAAATATCTTTGTTAATCCTCATATGCTCTTTTAAATTTATAAACACCTCTAAAATAAACCCATTTTCTCTATATCATAGTATAGTGTGTAAATATGATTTGTGAAATGTTAATTTATCTATTTGTCTACTTGTACCTATGTTTCATAAATGTATTAGTGTTATATTTGGTGTGTATGCCACATATGTGAAATTGATGAGTTGTGCAATTTTGAATTGTTAGTGAAATGTCATGTAGTCTAGCCTTGTGTCATGTTTATATGTTTGAGAATGATGCAAATATGAGGTTTGAAGGAGGTGTAGAGGCCTGTTCATGTTGGTTTGATCGAGTTATAGGTTAGGAAGTGAATATTATTATAGAATAAAAACCCAATTTTAAATTTGTTTATGAAGTGGCCCTTGATTATTTTAGGGGATATCCTTAGGCTTCGTGCATAATGGTCACCTTATGAACATCATGTCCCTCCACTCACCCTTAATGGTTGTTGAAAGACAAATTTTATGAGTACTACTCTATGTTGAGCCATGTGGTTTTGATGATATTGTTTATTATTGCTCCTATATCCAGGAGGTAATTGAGACTTCTACGATGGTTACTTATGTCCTTATCCCCTTAAGTGGCTTCTCCAGGTCACATAGTCCACATGATGTGAACTATTTAAAATATTATTTAGTTGAAAATTATTTTAATTTAATTGAGAAATTAAGTTATTTTGAAACCAAATAATTTTTATTATTTAGACATTTATGAAGTTATAAAATTTATCATTGAATTGATTTTGATTTGAATTATGAATCTTTATTTTCTGGTCTCAACTTAGTTGTTTATTTTATTTTATTTTTATTTATTTATTTTTATATTTTGATTATATATTCTTAATTGATTGTAAATTTTAGTTTATTGTATGTTAAGTAATGTGAATAATTGTCACCTTGTTCGTAGTATGAGAGAGAATAAAATATCTTATCGAATAAGATATAGAGTTGCAATGAGAACCTACATGGGTAGGTTTATGACTCCATCCTTCCCTCACTAGTCATGGTGTTTTGATTTGTGTATTTTGGCTAGTAGAACATAGTTCTTGAGGGCCTTATATGTGGTACTTTGTCATGGTTTAAGGTGTATTTTCCTTCTCATGACTGAGAGATGGTAGAACAAGAGGGAGGCATTCCCATATTCTTCTTGCCCTTTGGCAAGATTTTAGTGTTGGGAATTCATTTATGGTAGCTTGGTTATCATGAGAGATGGTAGAACAAGAGGGAGGCATTCCCATATTCTTCTTTCCCTTTGGCAAGATTTTAGTGTTGGGAATTCATTTATGGTAGCTTGGTTATCATTTTGGGTTTTTGAAATGATTCTTCATATTGATCAATTTTACTTAGTGTGGTCTTACCATGGAATGCCACTTATTTCAACACGTTGTAATTTTTCCATACAATGACACTTATTTTAACACATTATACTTTTGCCATTGAATGACACTATTTCAACATATTGCACTTTTGCCATGGAATGGCACTTATCTAAGCATATTTTTTTTTTCATAGAGTGGTGCTCATCTTTTATTAGTATGATATACATTAGATTGACTCTCATACTTTCATGCTCATATCAATGCTTAATTGGGTATCAATTACTTCTATTGAGATATTCAAGGTGGATTTTCATCACATGTTTCACACATTTCACCTTGATTTTGTTATTATGGCCAATTGTTCATATCATCTGGAGTTATTATGGAGGCATGTTTATTTTCCTACCTTATATTAGTTTTTGCATCAAGGGTGATGCTTATCTATTAGGGGGACAGTATAATACCCCTCATTTGAAGCTTGTGTTATTCAAGGTTCTTAACATATCATTCACATTAGTTTGAATCCCTTGTGCATGGATTTTATGGGCCTTAACCTATTCATTGTCTTGATTAGTGCCTTTCATGTTCCATAAGAAGGTCAATTATATGGTTGACTTGCATTTATTGAGTTGTTTGATGATTGCTATCCATTATTCCTTAACTTAAAAACATTAATATAATTTATATTAAACTAAAGTATGCATAATGGGAAGGGTATGTGAGATCCAAAATTTTCATAGAGCTTACCTTTAGATAATGGTGTTTTTATCACATCTTATTGAGATATTCCTTTTGTGTTTTTGAAACACAAGATGTTATTTAGTCTCATATGATTGAGCCAAATATTATTTATTTATATTATGTGATATTTTTGATTCAATTATGCAATGATAATTTATGCTTATATTAGATGATTATTCTATGCATTATGCTATCAATTTACATATGCTTTTTGGTTGTTTATTATGATGTGTATTGATTTTGTACAACTAGAGCTATAGCTATTAAACATGTAATTGAACTATACATATGTTTATATGATTGGTAATATTTTATGACCATTGATATGTGATGCCTTGGATATGTTATATACATGACTGGGGATTGAGATCACTTGTATTATGTATATTTTATGGCTTCAACTATCTAGGTTAGGGAATTTAATGTGGACAATGTTGTGTAGGTGATAAGGGAGGCTGATAAAGGAATTAAGACTATGGTAAACATGAGTACATCATGGGTAGAGTGGTGACATGTCTACTTGACCCTTTTGTGGTCCAAACCATTCTAGATATCCTTTATGGACCTATTCAGAAGTGTAGACATTATGACCCATTTAACACTCCTCCCTTGGATACTATTCATACCTTCTTAGCCTTAGGATTTTTATTTAAAGTTTTATTTCTTTCTTAAAGTGCCTTATAAGCCACTTTAGTGTCCCCCTTTGACTCAAAACTTGGATGGATTGAGAGATTCAACTATTTATAGTGTCTTAAAGCAAGTTTTAGATATTTTGTGTTGATATTTTTGCCCTTGGACCAATAGAAAGGTAGGAAATCCTTTAAAGGATCCTTATGGACTTTAGAGATGGACCATGTGTCAATTGTGGCTTGGGATAATGAGTCCATTTATGAGGTGTAGACTTTCTTGCTTGTCCACATGGGATTGTAAGTGGAGTTATAGAGAGGAAAGATTTTTTGACCATGATCCAAGGGATGGGAAAGCATACATGTCATTTTACCATTGGATTGTATAGAAAGGAATATTGCCTATATTACAAAGGATAACCTTCTTTGAGAGGAATTTTGATCATTTAAAATTTAGAAAATGGGAAGTAAGGAAGAAAAGGAGAAGAAGGAGGTGGATCTTGAGGAAGAGTTTAGAGGAGGACTTTATCCATTGCCCAACCTTATAAAAAGTGATCTTGAATTATATATAATAAGGAACAAAGGGTAGGCTTCCATGTGATCTTTTATTTTCATGTTTTGTTGTTTTATTCCATTGATAATCTTCTCTCATGATTTTCCTCATTTTGAAGAGGGTAGGGCCATTTGGCCTGCCCTCCTTTTACTATTGCTTTCCACAGTTGTGCCTATGGCCACTGTGTTGGTTTTATTTCCCACTTGGGCCTTGGAGATGTACAATGAATCCTAATCTTATTGGATATTTTAAAAATCCATTTATTTTAAAATTTTTTATGTCGTTAGGCTATCAAAATGGGTGCAAACTTTTTTCACCTAGTCTTGTTACCACCTAAATCTCCTTTTTCAACTTTTCTACTTTAACCATGATGCGATGATGCTTGGAGCTGAGTATTAAAATTAGAGGTGCCTAGGGAATCCACATGATGATAGAAAAAGGATGGGAGGTGATTCACTCATTTGGTTGGCATTACAGTTGTGTGTGGAGTTCATTTGAAGACCCTTCTTAACATTCTAATTCATGCTTTGTAGATTTAGAAACAAAAAGAAATATTGGCTGAATTTGATGCCACTTGTTGCATTATTTATTTTTTGAAAGGTAAAATAAAATGGATTTTAGATGTAATGAATAAAGACTCATATGCTTGTTATTTTAATTAAGCAAAAAATAAAGACTTTTAATGAGTTATTACATTGAAAATTAAATTGTAACAATTGTTTGAAATGTTTTATTCTTTGTATTTTTACAAAAAATAAGAAATATTGATTATCTCTTTATATAAAAATTGTAATATAAACATTTCATTATGCCCAATAAGGGCTAAAAGCATGTTTATATGGTTTTTTTAAATTTAAAGTATTCCTATTTTTCCCAACTTTTATTTTACTGTAAATTAGGCTTAGTTATAAAATTAGTGAAATTTATGATATATTTTCATGACATATGGTTCAATTTATATGGATTTTCAATGTTTAACCATTAAAACTCCTTGTATCCATTTTTAAATTTACCCCAATTTAGCTTGATTTATTTTCATGTAATACGAGGCATTTAAGTGCCCAAGTTAATTATATATTAAAATTAAAATTATTTTGAATCTAATGCAATTTTTTTCATAATTTTTCAACTTCCAAAGCTCAAGTTATGAATTTTTGAAAATTAGTAGTCTATATGGTAGTTTTTATTTGAACATGCCCTATTTGAGGGCACTAAACCTTTTGTATAGGGTAGGATTAGAATAAAGGGTTGGCGATCACCCATATGACTACATGACATTGGTTAGAGCCCTAAGGGGCTAACTGTTAAAACATGTAGTTAAGGCCTTAAGGGTTGAGAGGTTAAGTTGATCATGGTTTGTGTCTATGTTAGGGTGGTTAAGGGTGGGTAACCATATGGATTATGCCATGAAGTGATACCACTATGTCCAATGTTTATAGTGGTAGTGGTGGTCAACAATTTTGACTACCAAGCAAACTAACCTCATGGTTAGTCATTTTCAATAAAATTAATTTTTTAAATATTAACATATAATTTCAAAAACCTACATATTTTCTAAAGTATAACTTGCAATTAAACTTAACAAAACTAGAAATTTTTACTTATAACTGACCTATTTTTCATAGATATTTTCCACTACCTATAGAGTTGGAGGTAGGGTGACCCTTAAGTGGACCCCCTCCATTTTCCATGCTCTTTCACACAGAACAAATTTTGAGGCTTGAAATGATGTATTTTTCCAATTATGTCTCCTTTATCCTCAGAGTTTCCTTATACCTATTTTCCATCTAGTTTTCCTATTTTTTACCCACGGCTGTGGAGATCTAATGGATCAGAAGCAGGGGAACCCAAAATGGATCCCCCTAAATTTTATTGAGTATGATGCCAATATGGGAACTTGAGTTATATTTTTAGACTTAGTTTATTTTAGATTTTTTAGGTGTTTACGAAAGTTATTTAATTTTTATATGACCTAAATTAGTTGTTTGGTCATTTGGACACTTTCAAGTGATTTTCTAAAATATAGTTAGAGCTACCAATTAACTCTAGTTCATTGTCTATGTACTCAAATGAGTTTTCAAGAGGTGAGACACATGTTTAGTGTTATTTAAGTGAA
Organism: Torreya grandis; assembly: GCA_037957365.1. NCBI lineage: Eukaryota > Viridiplantae > Streptophyta > Pinopsida > Cupressales > Taxaceae > Torreya > Torreya grandis. The sequence continues at coordinate 305,804 of JARHVA010008354.1, forward strand.
ATTAAAGTGTATTTAAGTAAATTTTAATTTTATAAGGAATTTAAGATGCCATAGTTGGGTAGGTTGCATAATTTGATGACTTGTTAAGCAAGGATTCTTGCATGTTGACATTGTCTTGAAAGTGAGTCAAAATTATTTTATTTCATATACTTTAAGTTGTATTAAAGTATTTTTTAAAAATTATAATTATATATTAATTAAATAAATGAATTTATTTTTTACTTTATGCTCAATTTAGACATAACTTGACATGCAAATTAACTTGTAATAAGCTTGTTTTAGCCTTTATTATTTTAAAAAAAGTGTGTACAAGTATGGTATAATAATTTATTCTAGAAATTCATGTTGAATATATATATATATATATATATATATATATATATATATATATATATATATATATATATATATATATATATATATATATATATATAGGTATTCAAAAATTAAGACCATAAATCATATGTTTTTAGTTTTGATGTTATTAAGTATAATTTTTGGTCTCAATCTCACTTATAACATGACTAATTTAACAACTAGTGATTTTAGGACAAATTGGTTGGTACATAGCTTCAATATAAAATTAATTAAGAGTTTATTTTCACTCCATACAATAATTATAAACCTTCATTTGGTATCATATCCTCATTCAATAAAGGTTGTGAAGGGTTTCAGGCTATTATTAAGAGAATCGATGGCTTTAGTTAATTTTGCTTCCATGAATATTCTTGTTTTCAAAGGTGAAAACTTTGAATATTAAAGAGATTAGTGTATTAAAATTATTATGTGGAAAAGATTTTATGAGAATGTTATCCATGGGTACACACCATCTCAAGATTGTAATACCTTGATTCAAGATTAGAAAAAAAAAAGATGAAGAAAAGTTAAATGCACATGCTTTCTTCTATCTTTAGAGTGCCATAGACCTAATAATTTATCCAAAAATTGGAGGATGAAATAATTCCCATTAGACATGGAATACCTTAGAGAATTCATATCAAAGATATATTAGCATAAGATAATAAAAAATATAACCCTTAAAACAAATTTTGATGATTTAAGAATGTTAGATTCTAATGGAGTAAGAGATTATTCATAAGGGTCAATGATTTAGTTCATATAAAGAGGGTTTATAGAGAAATTATACAAGACAATGTTATAGTAAATTTTTTTATGAGTTCTTTAAGCCATGCATGGCTACTTATTATTATCACTCTTGAAGAGTGTAAATACATGAAAATTATAAGTGTTGATGAGTTAGTGGTTTTTATTTTATCTCATGAATACAAGATAAGACTATATGTAGGAGATTTACAACATGGTGTAGAACAAACACTTAAAACCAAGGCAAATGTTTCAAAGAACAAAGATAAAAATAAAAAATAAGAATAAAGGGATTTTCAAAAAATCAAATTAAGAGGGAGAATACAAATTTAAATTCATAGGTAATATTAATAAATATTTTACTTGTAATACTATAAAAAACCAGGACACATGATTAACCATTACATGATACTAGCAACTAAGAATCAAGCTAATCAAGAGAGTAAAAAAAATATTTTAAAACTAAAAAAGTGATGTTAAAGAGGTTAAAATTATTATATCACATGTGTTTTAGGAATAAAAGATGGAAATAATTTATTTTTATTTAGTGTTCTCAAATCACATGACAAGTCAAAAATATGGTTTCAACAAGTTAGATGATTCCTTGAAAATCCAAGTGCAATTGGGAGAGGGAAAGCTTATCCAAGTTTAAGGAAAGGGAATCATGAAAATAACCAAATTTAAAATTAATGTTGAGATAAATAATTTTTATCTTTCTCTAAATCTGAATTTCACAGGATATAGTGATGAAAGTAAGTCATACAAGTTTTATAATACTACTAGTAAATCCACAATTATTTCTATTTTTTTTTTTTTGAAAATGAGGTGTATGATGATTATAATCATGTAGTGATAGAATTAATAAGTGAAATATGGTATTATATTTTATTTATTTTAAGGTTTTACAAAGTCTTAGACAATTTTATATTTTAACAAGAAATAATACTAGCTCTTTGCAAGAGACTAGTCAGAAGTTGGTAACTACATCAATACTAAACAAGAACAAACATTTGTTGAATCTTCATCCAAATAATTAGAAGTTGGATTAAAATTATTATAATATGATTAAAAGGATAAAAATCATAAATAAAAATTATTTTATGATTATTATAATTAAAATACTATGTTTGCATTATAATATATGACTAATGAACCTAGAAACTATGCAAAAACTAGTCAAAAGAAAGATTGGGTTGATGCTATGAAATTAGAGATGGATTAAATTGACAGGAATGATACATGGAATTTAGTTTATAATAATTTTAATAAATATGTCATTGATATAAATTGGGTTTACAAGGCCAATGTTAAAAGTGATGGCAAACTTGACAAGTTAAAAGTTGGGCTAGTTGCAAAAGGATTTGCACAAACATGTGGGGTTGACTATGAGAAAAACTATGCACCTGTGGCTACCAAGTTAATATATGAATAATTATTTATGTATCTACTCATAAAAGATGAAAAATACATCAAATATATGTCAAAAGTGAATTCCTAAATGGAGTGATTGAAGAAGTATATGTGGGGCAGCCACAAGGTTTTGAGATAAATAGTAAAGAATTTTAGGTATATAAGTTGAAGAAAGATATTTATGGGATAAATAAACATAAAATATATTAGTTATGAAGAGTTTATATTTGGTTATTGGATAAAATCTTTGTGATAATTCAAAATTAACCAACTCCTTACATATAAGCATTTAGTTCTAATGTTTTATAAGTTTGTATCTATGTAGATGACTTGATATTTATATGTAGCTCTATGGAGATGTTGAATAAATCAAAGAAATATATAAAATTATAATTTGAGATTAATTATCTTGGACTTATGAAATACTTTATTGGAATGGAAGTCCATCAAAAGAAAGACAAACTATTCGTTTATTAAGCTAAGTATGCCTACGACATGCTAAATAAGTATAATATTTAAGATTCAAAGCCCACAAACACTCCAATTGAAAGTGGAAAAAATATTATGAAGGAGGATTAAAGTCATTAATTTTATTAAAATAATTTTAGAAGGAGGGTTGATGTATATCAATATGACAAGACCTAATATTAATTATGGGGTTTTATTTGTTTCTAGATTTACGGGTAAATTGTCACTCAAGCATTTGCAAATAGTGAAGAGAATTTTTAGATATTTAAGAGGTAATTTTAATCATGTTATTAATTTTAGACCAAAAATTTAATTATTTTTATTAGATACATAGATTCATATTACAGAGAATATCTTGATGATAGGAAGTCAACTTCAAGTTATTGCTTCACATTGGGAAGTGGGTTGATTTCTTGGTCTTCAAATAAATATATTATAGTTGCATTATACTACACTAAAGTTAAATATACAACCATTTCATCAGATTGAACACAAGGAATATGGATGATAATACTCTTGGCTGATTTGAAAGAGGATCAACTTGAGCCAACATAGATTTTTTGTGATAACAATAGTGCAATATAATTATTCAAGAATCTAGTTTTTCATGCTAAAACCAAACATATTGAACTCAAACATTATTTTTTTAGATAGTTGGTCAATGATAAAATATTTTTAATTGAGTATATGAAAATTAAAGATCAATTTGTTGATATTCTCACCAAAGGATTGCACAAACAGATTCATGAAATACTTAAGAAGATGATATATATTTTACCTCTTTGCATTAAAGGGGGGATTGCCAAGTATGATGCTAACATGAAAACTTGAATTATATTCTTATAATTAGTTAGAATTTCCAGTTAACTCCAGTTCATTGTCTGAGTACTTAAATAAGTTCCCAAGATATGGGGCATACTTTTAGAATTATTTAAGTGATATTAAAATGTATTTAATTCAATTAATATTTTTAAGGAATTCTAGATGCCATAATTTTATAGGTTGCATGATTTGATGACTTGTTAAGCAAGGCTTCTTACATGTTGACTTGTCTTGATTGTGTTTCAACATTATTTGATTTAGTCTACTTTCAGTTATTTTATAGTCTATTTTTATAAATATAATTGTATATTATTATTTTTAGGTAAATATATTAATTTAAGTTTTAATTTGTGCTTAATTTAGACATTACTTGTCATGCAAGTTATCTTGTAATAGGCTTTTTTTAGCCTTTATTATTAATAAAAGATTATGCACTAGTGTGGTACATTAATTCTTTTTATAAATTCATGTTTCATATTTTTATCACTATTTTTTTATATAGGTATTCATAAAGGAAGACTATAAATCACATGTTTGTGGTTTTAAGGTTATTCAATATATTTCTTGGTTGACAATCTCATTTACAACACAACTAGTTTAACAACTAGTGATTTTAGGATAAATTGGTTGATGCATAGATTCAATTTTAGATTAATTAAGAGTTTATTTTACATCCATCCAATCATTAAAAACCTTAAGTGGTTTTGGGGCCTGAAACTTCATACTTTCTACCTTGTGCTTGTTTTGTCCTAGGGAGGCCTATTTGGGCCTTATTAGATATCATGGGCTCTTAGGAGCCATGAAACATATTGGTAAAAAAGAGTAACCTTGTTGTTCTGGTAACCCATTGAAACTGAGACAAATTTTAAATCTAAAACGATTTTTTTTTGAAAATTTACTTTTAACTTTGTTGGTGGCCATTAATGGTTGTGGAGGAGATTGGAGCTCCCAATACCATTTTGAAAACCATAAGAGACTGAGAGCTTCTAGAACCTTTTTGTAAAGATGGGTACCTATAAAACCAAACCATCTATACATGTATTAAAACATATTTAAAAAATAAATAATTTAAAAATAGATCAAAAGCTTAGAGACTCCATTAATGGCAGTCATCTAAGGTTGAGGAAGGAGAGGAGGGATGACTATGGACAATTCATCTTCCAACACATTCTCCCTCTATTACAAAATATAGATTTGTAAATTAGTATTTGATTGAAATTATTTATTGACTTATATAAGGATTTATAGGGCTTACTCACCTTTGACTAGATTTGATGGTTGAGGTTGAATCAATCCAATGATTGAGATGGATTGATCTATTACCAAGGGGCTTATTTGGATATTATAGACCCATTTTGAGGTCCATGAGGACTATATGATATTTATTTGAGATCTTTCATTGAATTTATTAAGTCAAAAATTGAGTTTACTTTACACTTAAGTGTGAACTGAGCCCTGTGATTGGTTGTATTTGCTTAAAGACATTTTTGAGCACTACAAAGAGTTAAATAATGTAGTTAAAGATAGGGGTTGATCAAATCCACCTCACATTAATTAAATGTTCTTTTTAGGCATTGGGGCCATGGGGATCGCTAGGTTATCTTAGAGATATTTAGTCTTATTGATATCTTGTAGGCTAAATAGAGCAACTAGGGCCAACATGGTTGTGTATAGACCATGTGACCACTTATGCATTGCAATCCATGCATTTTAGGCACGTGAGTTGTTTGGAAAAATTGTGCATCTCATGCCACATTATTGGATATATAATGGGAAGTACATATGTGTAGTATGTGAATTATACATTATAAAAAAATAAAAAATAGCTTGTTTTAGTGTTTTTTTTTTGTTGTGTCAGTTTTGGACAAGACATTTTAGTATTAGAGCATAATTAAAACATTAAGATATTTGAAGATCATTGTTCGGTATCAATTTTTTCATAGTGAACTAGGGCATGTAATTTTTGAGTGTTGTGCCTCATTGAGGAGGTAATAATAATGCATATTAAGAAAAATACATGTGAAGAGTTCCTTGGAATATAGACTCTTCAACCGAGTATTAGATGATTGCATTATTGTAAAGTACATAGTGAACTAGTGCATGTAATTTTTGAGTGTTGTGCCTCATTAAGGAGGTAATAATAATGCATATTAAGAAAAATACATGTGAAGAGTTCCTTGGAATATAGACTCTTCAACCGAGTATTAGATGATTGGATTATTTTAATGTACATATTTCATTATGCCCAATGAGGGATAAAAACATGTTTATAATTTCTATGCAATTAAAAGTATTCTTATTTTTACCAAATTAATTTTTTTATAAATTGGGATTATTTATGAAATTAATGCAATTTACAATATATTTTTAGGATGTATGGTTGAATTTATGTATTTTAAAAGTTTAACCACTAAAACTCCTTATATCCCATTTGTAATTTACCCTGATTTCACTTAATACGAGGCTTTTAAGTGCCGAAGTTAATTTTATATTAAAGTTTGAATTTTTTATAACCCAATGCAATTTGTTGCATAATGTTTTGACTTATAAAGCTCTAATTGTGGATTTTTAAAAATAATCAGTTTGTAGGGTAGTTTTTATTTAAACAAGCCCTGTTGGAAGACATGGACCCTTTTATATAAGGCATGTATAGAAGAAAGGGCCTAAGGTCACCCATATGACCACACAATATTGGCTAGATCCCTAAGGATATAATTGTCAAAACATGTGGTTAAGGACATAAGTGCTAATCGATTAGGTTTGCCATGGTTTTTGTCTATTTTAGGGAGGTTAAGCATGGGGAACCACGTGGCTTAGGCCATATGGTGATACCACCATGTTCAATGTTTATAGTGGGAGCGATGGTCAATAATTTTGACCACTAAGAAAAATAACCACATGGTTAGTTGTTTTTAATAGAAACCTTTTTTTAATATATATATATATATATATATATATATATATATATATATATATATATATATATAAACCTATACATTTTCTAAAGTGTAACATGCAATTTATCTTATCAAAACCAAAACTTTTTACTTATACCTAACCTATATTGCACAAATGTTTGCCACTATCTTTAAATCTAGAGGTAGGTGAACACCAAGGGGATCCCCCTCCACTTTTCATGATCTTCCATACGAAACTAGTTTTGAGGCTTGGATTAAATTATTTTTCTAGTTATGCCTTCTTTATCCTTAGAGTTGCCTTAGACCACTTTTGCATCTAATTTACCTATTTTGTACCTACAGTTGTGGTTATTTGGTGGATCAAAGGGTGGGGAACCCAAAAAATACCCCCTCAATTTTTTGTCCCCTTCTATATGGAAGTGGTTTGGGGAATTGAAACTTCACAGTTTCTACTTTGTACTTATTTTGTCCTAAGAAGTCTTGTTTGGGCCTTATTGGCTATCACATGCTCTTGGGAGCCCCAAAATAGGTTCATCCAAAAGGGGACCCATGTAATTTTTTTCTCTATTAAATTTGAGATAAATTTAAAATCTAAAACTATTTTTTTTATGAAATTTTACCATCAACCTTGTTGGTGGCCATAAATGATTGTGGAGGGGATTGAAGCTCTCAATACCATTTTAGAATTTGTAGTAGACTGAGACCTCATGAAACATTTATGAAAAAATGGGTAATTATAAAACCAAACTATTTATACATGTCAAAATAGATTTTAAAAATAAATAATTTGAAAATGGATCAAAAGCTTGGAGACTCCATTAATGGTAGTCGTTCAAGGCTGAGGAAGGAGAGAATGGATGACTATGGAAAAGTCATACTTAAAACACCTCATCCCTCCATTATAAAATATGAATTTGTGACTTAATTTATGATTAGAAGCTTTCATTTGCTTCCATAAAGATTTATATGGATTCCTCACCTTTGACCAAATCTAACAATTGAGGTTGAATTGATGTAACAATTGAGATGGAGTGATCCATTCTCAATGGGATTATTTGGGATATTTTAGATCCATTTTGAGGTCATAATATTTAATTTAGATCTTTAATTAAATATTAGTTAACTTAAAAATTGAGTTTACTTAATGACTTAAGTGTGAATTGAGCCCTATGATTGGCTAAATTTACCTAGAGATGTTTTTGATCACCAAAAAGAGTTAAATAGTGTAGTTCGAGTTACAGGTTAGTCAAATCCACCTCACATTATGGGGACCACTAGGATAAATTAGATATTTGTAGGATTGTTTATAGTGTGTAGGTCAATTAGAGCAAGTAGAGCAAGCATGGTTATATAAAGAACATGCAACCACTTGTAAATTGTGATCCATGCCATTTAGGCATGCAAGTTTTTTGTATGAATTTTTCATTTCATGCCATGTTATTGGTTAGACAACATGTAATGCATCTATGTAGGATGTGCATTATACATTATTAAAAAAAGGCTTGTTTTTTGTGTGTTTTTATTGTGTCAATTTTGGCATGATAAGAAGGATAAAAATCATATTATTTATAGTAGGCTCTATATATCTAAGTATCAAGAGCACTTCAAGGAGATTTAAAATTATCTTTACCTTACCATATATCAAGCTATCAATGTAAACCTAGTGCCTCACATTTTAGAATCAATGAGAAAACAAATAAATTAAATTAGATCATATGGTAACTATTGGGGAAATCAAGAACAACACACCTATTCTGATCCCACTTGTTAGGATCTTGCTCCTCAAAAAGAGCACAATATGATTACCACATACAAGCAATTAAACATGCATAATTAACTAGAAGTACAAGTAACTAGAATTCACAAATAGCACAAAATATGAGAGACAATACACAATCTTGTATTAATACTCATCCAGAAAGAAAATACAATAAAGAAGATGCCACCTCTTCTCCACACCTCTCATAAGCTTCCCACACCTCAAGTGTTTAGTAATTTTATTCAAGAGTTCACTCTCCTACCAAAAAAATGGTCCCAACACACAACTCACACACAGAATTGGTGTTCACCTCCAACTAGTCAGTAATAACCCTGCCAGTACACAAGTACTCAAAGTACTTCAAGTAGATCTCCCATAAGCTTGCAACAACCTGCAACTCAAATGATCATACTTACACATGTAGATCTTCAAACTTGGCCTTGCACACCTGCTGACCAAGATCCTACAAATGGAAGAAATCCTTTTCTTGCCTTAATTACAATACATGCCAATGGGTCTATAAATAGATCCCAGACTTAAACAATAACTTAGACTTCTAATTTACAATAATTAGACACATAGATCGAGACTATAATTAGCCCTTTTACATGCAAACACTCAGTTCAACAAATTAACTGTCTGTGTAATGAACAATTCTAGAACCGCCACAGGCGACCGACATCAGTCCCTATATGCCTGGTGCTGACCGACGTCGGCTGACTCCCTACTGATGCCGGTTGCCTTCTGCATTCATCATGACTGATGTCGGTTATACTATCGATGCTGGTGTCTCTAGAAATTTAGCAACCTCCTCTTCATCTATATAGTTGAAGCTTTTAGCTCCACAACCTAACAATCTCCCACTTGGAGATAAACAACTGCAACTGTACCTGTACTTGTACATCATCTAGTTTGTTCCCTTGGCTTTGTATCCCTTTTCAAGATCACTCTTGAAGACCAACCACCACAAATCCTGTGGTGCACCTCCTATCATCCAAATCACCTGCCACATCCGCATCTACAAACCATAAAGAAAAGAACTTGACCCTGCATAGCATGTCGACCTGCTGTTGGTCCCTCTAAGAATCCACTGAATTGCCCTCCAGTGCTTCTTTCCTGGATTGGCTCCAAACTTGTGACAACTCCCACTACTTGGGAAAACTCAGGTCTAGTACATACCATGCACTTAACCTCATTATGTGAATCAAGACACTATTCTGTGAACTGTCCAACCATCGGCGTGCTAATCGGTCTCACACAATCATCCTGAAACAAAGTCAACCTATGACCTTCCATGTCCCTAAAACACACTCATGCCAAAGAATCTTGCTGCTCCCAGATTCCTCATGACACACCTCTAAACTAGCTTTACCTTTAGTTCAGCAACTCCCTATATATGTAACCCTGCAACAAGCACATCATACAGTAACAGGATAATGTAGCTAATATTATCCAACTTGGTAAAGAGAAACACAATGGTCAAACCTCCATTGCCCTATAGCTTATTCAAGACCATATACCCTGACCTTCCGTTTCACATGTCTATTTCCACTCTTCTTTATCCTGAACATCCATTTGTCTCTCAGTGTTTTCTTCCAGCTGGCAACTCCACCCAAAACTCCCGTTTGGTTCTTCTCCAAGGAATCACATTCTTCATCCATGCCAAGCTCCCACTGTTTCCTGGATCTACCTACTCTGCTTCTTTAACAACTTCCTGGTTCTTTACCATCAGTGAGCAATAAGTAGTGTAAAGAAGGGAAATGATGAATTTGAGGCTTACATACCCTTTAAGTCCTCCATATGGGCACTTGAGACTCCTTGACAGCTTGCTGTCCACCCAAAATCCATCTCAGTGACCGATGCCAGTCACATCTCAGTCTGCACCTGACCGACATCGGTTCCATGTGACTGCCTCATCACCGACGTCAGTTCCTTCTGATCGATGCCAATGTTTATCTATCCCTGAGTCACCGATGTCAGGCTACACATAGCCGACATCGGTCCCTGTCTAGACGCCGACCCCAATTTTCTAGCCGACGTCGGTCTCTATGTTTTTATTGTGAGAAATGAATTTTACCTGCGAGCTCCTTTTAGATCAAACCCTTGTCCAAATCACTCTTGCTCTGCTCAAAATTCTTTAGCCCCTTTTGCTGATCTCTGTCTGTCACCTTCTCCTTGAAAACTAAGACTTCCTTGTTCTTGTCATGAACATCAGATTCCTCAAGAAACGTTACCTTCTTCTGCATACAAAAATCTTGATTCATGCTTTTCAAATCTGAAAGCATACCCTTTGACTCAAGAACCTACATCTCCTTCTTATTCATGTGACCAAGCCTATTAAGCCACATCTTCAAATCTACAGCTGAAGTAGATAACCCAAAAAGAGAATCAGTAATACAAATAGATAGATAAAGCGTACCTACTTTCTTACCTCTTGCTACAACAAGTGCACCCTTGGTAACCTTCCAAGAGTCCGCTGTGAGAGTTATTGTGCAACCCTCATCACCCAAACTTCTTATAGAAATCAAATTCCACTCTAGAACTGGGACATGCATGACCTCCTTCAACACCCATGTGTTACCTATCTGCAATTTTAGCTTCACTTTTCCTTTGCCAACCATCTGACAAGGCTTACCATCCCCTAAATAAACTTATCCAAAGTCACCCTGGACATACTCATGAAAAAATTCCCTATTTGGGGATGCATGAAAAGAGGCACCAGAATCTAAAACCCAAGATTCTATTTTATCCAAAGAACATACCAGAGCATCCTGTGCAACAAAATCTGCAACATCTGCTTCTCCTTCATGTCTTTCATGCTGATCTTCACCCAACCAACAATCTCTCTTTAAGTGCCCTTGCTTTCCACATTTCTAGTAGGTTATTCTACCATACCTGGACTTGGATCTCCTGCCTATCTTTGACCTTGATCTCCCACGCTCGATCTTCTCTCTTTGCCTTCCCCTACTTTCCACACTCAAAGCATTCCCTGATGATTCACCTGTGCTTTTCCTGCGAATCTCTTCATTCAAGATTACACTCACAACGTCATCCACTTTTAAGATTTTTGAAGTAGATGCAGTATTACTAACTGCCATTACCAAACTCTCCCAACTTTCAGGTAATGAGCATAAAATTAAGAGAGCCTTAATTTCATTATCGAAAAAAATATTGACTGAATTTAACTGATTTAACAAACCATGGAAATCACTAAGATGACTATGTACAGATCCACCTTCCAACATTTGCAAATTAAATAATTGCTTCATAAGAAATACCTTATTCAAAGCTGAGGGTTTTTTATATAAATTTGCCAAAGATTCCATCAACTCTACCGTTGTCTTAGCGTGTGATAAGTTGGAAATCATAGACGATGCAAGACTCAACCTTATAGATCCCAGAGCCTTTCAATCAAGAACCTCCCATTCTTCATCCTTCATATCTCGGGGCTTGCAATCAACCCCACCGAACGGTAAGTACAAATCTTTTTGATACAGATAATCTTCAATCTGCATCCTCCATAATTGATATTTCTTGCCATTAAACTTCTCCATTTGTAGCTTACTTTCTTCTGCCATTGCTCTACTCCCATTCAAACATAAACCCCTATGAGTAACCTGTAATCAACACACACTAACCAGATCTAATCCAACCTATTAGTATCCCAACCAAAAGCTTTGATACCAGTTGATGGGGAATCCATAACAATACACCTATTTTGATCCTACTTTTTAGGATCTTGCTCCTCAGAAAGAGCACAATATGATTACCACATACAAGCAATTAAACATGCAGAATTAACTAGAAGTACAAGTAACTAACATTCACAAATAACACAAAATATGAGAGACAATACACAATCTTGTATTAATACTCATCCAGAAAGAAAATACAATAAAGAAGATGCCACCTCTTCTCCACACCTCTCAGAAGCTTCCCACACCTCAAGTGTTCAGTAATTTTCTTCAAGAGTTCACTCTCCTACCAAAAGAAATGGTCCCAACACACAACTCACACATAGAATTGGTGTTCACCTCCAACTAGTCAGTAATAACCCTACCAGTACACAAGTACTCAAAGTACTTCAAGTAGATCTCCCATAAGCTTGCAACAACCTGCAACTCAAATGATCATACTTACACATGTAGATCTTCAAATGTGGCCTTGCACACCTGCTGACCAAGATCCTACAAATGGAAGAAATCCTTTTCTTGCCTTAATTACAATACATGTCAATGGGTCTATAAATAGATCCCAGACTTAAACAATAACTTAGACTTCTAATTTACAATAATTAGAAATGCAGCTCGAGACTATAATTAGCCCTTTTACATGCAAACACTCGGTTTAATGAACTAACTGTCTGTGCAATGAATAGTTCTAGAATTACCACAGGCGACTGACATCGGTCCCTGTATGCCTGGTGCTGACTGACGTCGGCCGACTCCCTGCCGATGCTGGTTGCCTTCTGCATTCATCATGACCGACATCGGTTATACTACCGATGCCAGTGTCTCTGGAACTTCAGCAACCTCCTCTTCATCTGCATAGTTGAAGCTTTTAGCTCCACAACCTAACAGTAACCATCCTAAATGTCCTATATTTAGAGTAGGAGCCATAGAGGAACTCAGAAAGCTTCCCTAAAATTTTCATGACAAACTTGTATTTATGTAAATGTCCTCTTAATATGTGAATGGTGAAAAAAATATTGTAAAGAGTAGAAAGTTGGATCATGTGCCCTCAATGGCACTATAATTTGGAGACATAGTATGGAGTCAGTACCCTTGGTTAGTAAAATTTTCATAAAAATTTAGGGGTTCACTAAGTGTCAAAAGGTGTAGAGAGATACTAAGATCCACATGAGAATGTTTTTAATCATTTGAAGGCCCAAAATGGAATGGTTAGTCTAGAATATATGCATCAATGGAATACATATGATTTATATTATCTTAATACATGAATGATATGGAAATGATAAATAAGATGAATAAAATAAGCCTCTACATCTCACTACCCCCTTCACTAGTGAATTAATACCAATCTCATAAAGATGTGGATTCAGATTAAAAAGAGGACCCTAAGGAGATATTGTGAATATTTCTAACATTGATGAGAAAAATATTGAGATGGTTACTTTTAATTTCATCACCATAAATGGTTGCCCAAGTTGTTTCAATTCCCATAGGTAACAAGATCCCTCTTTAGTGCCCTAGTCTAAAATATATACATCAAGGGAATACATATGATTTATATTATCTTAATACATGAATGATAGGGAAATGATATATAAGATGAATAAAATAATCCTCTACATCTCACCACCCCCTTCACTACTGAATCAATACCAATCTCATAAAGATGTGGATTCAGATGAAAAAGAGGACCCTAAGGAGACACTGTGAATAATTCTAACATTGATGAGAAAAATATTGAGATGGTTACTTCCAATTTCATCACCATCAATGGTTGCCCAATTTTTTGCGATTCCCCTAAGTAACAAGATCCCTCTTTAGTGCCCTAGCTATGCTATTTATATTTCACTTTTAACTATTCTTAGAGTTGTTATTGCAACTATTTTTGTTGATGTCTTAAGGACCCATGGTTTTCAAGGCACCTCATTAATTTAAAATGTTGTAGTTGTATCTAGTGGTTCAATTTTATCATTAGTCTCTTTTCCATTTAATGCTTTAGATGTTTCATTACCACTAAGTGATATAAATTTTACAAGTGATAGTGGTGTGTCTGTTGTCCCAATTTTCCCAATCATGTTGATTTCTCATTGAACATACCCACTCTAAGTCTTGCAAGTATTTATAATGTCTCATATGCACACTATGTTTGAGTTTTTGAAAGTGTCTCAAGTGTTGGATTTGTTTCAAAAACTTCTAGTATCACTATTATTTAAAGTGTCATAAGTTTTGAAAGGGTTTTAAGTGCTACAAGTGTTTCAATTAGAATGAGTACACTATGTATTAATATTCAAGGCATTTGTAAGGAATAATATTTTTTTTATAAATGTCTAATTAAAGATGAATATTTTTATATTGAAAACTATAAAACATATGTATGATAGGAAAATTCTAAGGAAAAACATGTATATTTTAGAAAATTTAACAACTTTAGGGAAATTTTTTAGGAAACTTTAGTGATTTTTTATTTTTATTTAGAGAATATTAAATTTAGAATTAAAAAAAAAAAATTGAAAAAAACCCTTAAAAGATACATTGTTACTATTGCTTCCACATACCCACTATCACAAATTGCCACACTGCCACAAACTACCACTTTGCCAACTGAATTAGTAGTTCCTTCATCACTAAGAGCTCTCTCTATTCTCTACACCCTCACTCATTATGTAAAAAATTAATTTAGGGTTGTTAATTACACAGGCACCCATGGCCACCATAATTACTACTACTACTACTCACACTACCACTGTGTCATCGAGAGGAGCACCAAAAACACCCATATTTAGGTTATTACTACTAAGATACATGTTTAGAACTATGTTTAAACCCTTTACATCAAAAACATCCATTAGAATAATAATGAGTAGTCATTTGGTGTCATTGACCTCCATTCCACTCATATTAGATTTCACCATGGTCACTCCATCGTCTACATATTCATCTATAGTGACTATCACCACCACTTCATCTAGTTCAATTCTAACCATAATGCCCATTTTTAACATTCTAATTTCAATACCCTACATAACCAAAAGATTGTTAAACATATTTATAATGCTAAGTATGAGCCCAAATCCCATCAAAGGGAAAATAAACTCAAATTGATATAGAGTATACAATTATCCCAAGTGCAATAGGAAGATATGATCATATATTATCAACCTGATATTAAGATGAAATTTTAAAAGGCCACATGTAAAATTTAAAGGGTTACTATAAGGAAGATACACAAATATAGTCAACATGTTATTCTAAGAATAGAGGAAGACCTATTCACCTTGACAAAGAAGAGGAAATGAGCAAACATTGACTCTATAGATATTGAGTACCACTCAAGTTGTGAGGATCAATATGAAGAAGAACCTGAGGTAGCCATTGAATCCATAAGACAATATTATCCCAAATGTTTCACTCATCCATCCAACTCACATTGACTTATGTAATAATTTTTCCAAAGATGAAAAATATAGATTTGAGGAGTTGTCTCAAGGTCTAGTAAGAAAAGGGTCACAATTGAATGATTTTGTGAGATTTTTTTATTTGTTTAATAAAATAGGAATTACACCACTACACAATATATTATAGTTATAAAGGAAGTGTTCACAAAAATATTGAGCAAATTTTTGATTGAATTCAGGAAAGAAGTGGCTATAGAGAACTTAAATGAAACTAAAAAACACTAGACTTTGTGATAGATACTATGAATAAAGTGGAGAAATAGAAGTATTTGGATGAGTATCTTAGTGATACCACATAAGATAATATGAAAGTACTAGAAGATATATAAAAATAGTTAAAGAGGAAGGATATGATTGATGTGACACAACTAAATGAACCTTATAAATTCTACATGGCAACATTGAAAGGAAAACAAACAATGCAACCAATGTGACTGTAGGCTTTCTTTTGTGAGATGAAGTCTTGAAGTTGGGTTGTGACTATTTTATAAATTTTTAGCATGGAGTGTAATAAGTGATAAGTACAAGTGGACTTGGTAGTGAGTGGAAATTAAATTATCTCTTTTTAGTTGTCTATTTTAAGTAATGTTGTAGTTTTTAGTTTAGTTTAATTCAAATTTATCTTTCATGTGAATGATGTGTTGGTGTGGCTATGTCCCTAATATGTATTAATACATTGTATCAAATTTATTTTTAATTGAGAAAATAAGGAAAATATTTTGGTTAGATGCAACACTATTTTGATTTTTTGACAATCTTTGAGATCAATATGGATATGGTATTTCTAAGTTTGTGTTAATGTTATCAATTAGATGATGTTTTGTGGCATTTATTATTTGGAAAATTCACTGTGATAAGGTTTATATACTATTTATGAGTAGGTTATATTAAAATTAGTTATTCTAATCATTATTTGTGTTAAAATTTTGACTAGAATAAATATCTATAGTTGAATGAGCATTTACATTTTATAAGGTAGATCATCTTATAAAATTATGCATAAATAATTGAATCATGATGACTGAATTATCCTTTGAATCTAACACTATATATATGAATTTGAGTATAAAATGAGCTCAATATATATTATTTTTGGAACATTAGATCTTGTTTTATGTCTGTACCAAGAAGAAGAAATGGGTTCTAATTTAACTTCACTGTTGCTTTATCCTTCCCTCCATTTTATGGTTTACTTCTAAAATTTAATCCCATAATTTTATCATAGTTGATTCAATCCATTGTTAAATACTCATTTATTTTAGATAGTCTTGGTCAATCATATGATAAGTTAAGCTTTGTAAAGGAGATATCCCATCAAAAGGTTTTGAAGCTCACATGCTATCAATATATTTCACTAAAATTAATCTTTTGATAACCATAACCTATAGCTCATGCCTTGGGTTATACAACCAATAATCCTAAAATGAGAGGGTTTAATACATGTAATATGCTGGAGAATTTTTTAAAAATGGAATAAATAAAAAGTTGATGCTAAAAGGAGGTCCTTTACATAAGAGATAAAATAACTAAGAGGTTTGAACTTGTGGTTAAAACAATTCACAACCTCGGTTTGAGCTTGTGGTTAAAACAATTCACAACCTCATTTACCCATTAAAAATCTTTTGTTATATGTGCTACTTCACACATCAACACAATCTAGTGCTATGAGATGAAATGAGATAAATCAACACATTGAGGTGAGTCTAAAATAATATGGATCCTCAACCTTACCTCACACATTTAAAGCTAGGAAACCTTTAATATGATAAGGGAAATACAAGAGCTTTCAATACTCAACCTAATTCATCGACTTATATCTTAGACCCCAATTTTTATCCACTATTCACACCAATGGATGTATCCTAGTTGTGAGGTAATATAATAAATGTTAAAGGGGTTGTACATAATACTTGAAGAAACATTAAGAATTATATTCTAGGGTTTGTACATGATGGTGGTAGAATTATTGAATAACATGCCATATATTTTAAATTAGCCTTAAGGTTATTAAAAAAAAACATAAATAAATTTCACATAGGTTGTTGATGTGTATGTAGTTGTGTACATTTTTCCTTTGCACATATGAAAAAATTTCACACAACTCAGCTTTAATTTACGTGCACCACATCTCATTTTGCACACATAAGTCTCATGACACTTATGTGTAGAGCCTATTATGCCTAGTAGAGCATCACTACATTTCCAAAAAACACTTGTATTCTATGTAAAGCCTCATTTTCCTTGAAAAACCTGTGGTATATTGTGTATCACATGTATAGCTTACCCTTGGACGATATCCTTGTGGTTTACCACATGAACTTTTTAATTTTGTGAACTGTCCGAGAATCCATCATAGTAACCATATGACTAAGGATTTCAACTACCATACACGTGGAAGAAGTTAAAATTTCACTTGGAAAGAATATGAAATGATGTGTAACCGTTATATTTTTAATTTTCACTAGTTGTAATTTCCTTCTTGTATTATATGTATAAACATTTAACATATGCATTTGGCCTAAATATTGATGACATATAAAATTGTGATTTATAGAATGAAATGAGTATCTAATGTTTATCATACACACATTTATTTACACCTTAAGTCTAGGAAAATCATAGGAATTGTCTACCCTTTTGATCACATAAACCCATGTTTATAGCATTGATATAACATTGTAGATATTTTTACTTTTCCCTATTCATTCATATTGAATAGAATTCATATTTCCTAAAAGTATAAAACTAAAAATTTAATTGAATGTGTGTTGGTTACTTTATGCAAGATAACACAACATGCACTCTTCACATCCTCATAACTTATCTATAAGTGTGGGGGTTTCCCCTGTACACAAGGTCTTGGGCCCCATGTCACATATCATTGGTATAAGATTATAACTCTTTTCTATGCCTATAAACACTTGAAGGAAATGAGAGATGGGAGGATTACCAGTTGGCTATGTTTCATCCTACCTTAAAGAGTACCATAGTAAAAATAAGATGGTTGATTCCTGGAAATAACCTGAGGTAGACCCTATTATCCAAAGGATTATTGTGGACACTCTAGAAGCATAATGCACTATAATATTTGAAAACTATATGAATATATGATATAGATCAAATCGATGTTGTTAAACTCTATCTCACAACAAACTCAATAATGGTTATAACATCAAACCCAATAAAAGGTAAAAAAAATCTTGACATCCCCATGTTTTAATACAAAAATAAACACCACAATATTGGATGACTAGATCAAATAGATCGAGGCATTATTCTTAGTCAATCAATTCACCAAATCTAAGAAGATCACCTTCACCATGTTAAAGATTCAAATTTTTTGTCAATGCACTAAAGGAGGAGTAATATCTTCTCCACAACTTTGAGGATGAATACATCAAGTTATAGCAATTATACCTATGTAAATATTAGTTATTAGAAAACTAAACCAATTATTTTTGTGACTACATTGCACACCTACATAAGAATTTGACTAAAAAACATAAGGTGCTAAATTAAGTTGGTGTAATTTTACCTTATATTGATGTAAATATACAATTTTAAATTTTGACCCTCTAAGGAAGGCCTATAATAATGCCACCAATATCAAATCCATGGAAATTATAATGCATCATCTCACCTATTCATCCAATACCATGTGTAAGATCTCACCGACACACAACTCCTCATCTCAACCTCCTATACAAAAGCAACCCACTTTTTACAAAAGAGAGTAGCCTAAGAAGGCCACATAAAACTTGAAGGCTCATATAGATTCATATAAAATTAATAATAATTATGGTGACAAGCTATGCCATTGACATTTCTCACACACCCATGATGACTTTGAATGTTAATTACAATAATAGTTGCTTGCACATTATACATCAGGTCCCATATTGATCAATGACAATGATCAAGATGCCACTTGTCTAAGCATTGGTGTCAATGCCATAGACACCTATCATTAAATTTGGAATCTAGAATAACATCACTACACAGGTCACATCCCAACACCTAGGCCTTTCCATTGCAATGCATTCCAGTCCATATTCCTTAGGGATGATTCAACAAGGGAAAGATATAAAGGTTTAAATACAATACAATTTAGAGTATAAAGTCAATTCTATGAAGGATATCATCAATTATGGCATTACATATTTACAGGTCTAAAAATTATTGCTAGGGAGATCATACTTTTATGATAGAAATGATAAATATCAAGGAAGACCACAATGGTGTAATTTATTTGCAAAATATTACTTATTTGACCATTTTTTGTTAGCTCCAATGACAAAAATCACCTTGGTCTCTACTAAGTAATGCCTTAAAAATTATCTTGTACATGTATAATTCCATGTTGCTCATGGTTTGTATTGAGACACCTATATGAGAAAGGAATTAAAAATTTTCAGTGTACTCAATGTATTCAATTTACCAATAATATAAAATCGATAATTTATTGAATTAGCACAATAAATTATTTGTAGAGCCAAAATGTCATCCAAAACATTGTGTACTAAAACACATGATATATTTGGTCCCAAGGTCACCTCTTCCAAATAATCCTTTCTATCATATATTAGTTTTGGAAAATGATGAAGTTTTATGCCAAATAAAAGAGCTCCTAAATTAGGTAAAGATCATGCCTAGCTCTTATCCTTGTGGAAGTATAATATTCCTTGCACCAAATAAGCATATGTCCTGACACCTTTACATAGAACATAATGCACTCAAAAAAATCATTGTGAAGAACATTTACCGACTTATATGCATTGATGACGTCTTGGATAAGCTCCAAGGTGTACAATACTTCACTAAGATTGACTTGAATTCATGTTACTGCCAAGTTCCAACCCATCTTGAGTATTATAGAAAAAAATTTCAAGATAAGTTTTACAAATGTTTGGTTATGCCTTTTGGATTGGTCATTACATAAAAAAATTTCATTCTCTTGATGGAAGGTCTAATCAAGCCATTCATTAACTAATTCATCATATTATAATTGTATGACATTATCATCTTTAGAAATACTTTGGAGGAGCATGTGGAGAATATCGCACACATCTTAGACACCTTGTGTCAACAAAAGTCTAAGTCTAACTTAGTAATGTATATTTTTGGCATCACATAGATATAATACTTGGGCTACATCATTGAATATGCATGAAATTCATGTAGATCTAGATAAGATCAAACTGATCCAAGATTAGATAAATCCATATAATTTCACATAATTAAGGATATTTATTGGACTCATAACCTGATACCACAAGTCCATCCTTGGTTTCTCACACATGTCATGGCCTCTCAACTAGATAACATGCACCAAATCCAAGTTTTACTAGGTTCATGTGTAATAACACACTTATGATGCTATCAATAAACACCTCTATGCAATTATTATACTCATAATTCTTAACATTTATTACTCAGTCATAATTCACACTGATGCATCTATCTATGCACTAGGTGAAATACTAATGCAATATGGACATTCAGTCACATACCAATCAAGACATTAAATGAAATGGTTCAAAGGTAATCCTAATATAAGGAATAATTATATGCTATTATGAAATTAGTTAAGAAATAGTGTTAGTACATCTTGGGGAAAGAGAGAGTTATTCATTTTGACCATAGGTCAATCTATTTTAAACAAACACAAATCAGGCTTGATAATGCACACCACATGAAGTGGATGACTTACAAGTTTTAGTTTCATATCATGACCAAGAACAAGAAAGGAAAGGATAATAAGCTTAAGATTTCCTTAGTAGGCAACCATTTCATGTTATCATCATAGTTTTGGAAATTTGTGACCATTAATTTTTTGATTGGGTATCCTTATACTCAACTAAAAAGGAATTTATATATTCCTACACTAGCCTCACTTAAGGTAAATAGGTTTGGGAATTATAATTATTTTGTCAAATTTTGTACAAGTTTGGGCATCTCTGTGTTCTTGGTGGTGCACTTCACTAAAAACTCATTTAGGAGGCACACTATGCCAAGACATCAGGATATTTCACGGTGACAAAGAATTTAGTTTCATTATAGTCATACTTATATTATCATCACATGAGCACATGCATGGAGTGACACAGTAAGTTTTTCATTCCTTTTTATATAATAAAAGTCATGAATATGAAACTGGGAATTTGAAAACCACTACTTGTTCCATCCAAGCCATGGTAATCTATCATTATGGATTTCATGACTATATTATGATCAAGTGCCAAAATGATGTTGTGTTCATTGTGGTAGATAGGTTTTCAAATATGGCTATTATGGATGCTTACAATAAATATATTGACATATCTAGAATTTCACATGATTTCTTTAGCCATGTATGGGTTCACTTTGGTCTCTCAACATCCATATTTTTCATCTATGCTTTGTGAGTTAATTTTGGAAATAATATAGGGAATCAATGGGTATGTATTTGGATCAATCAACAACATTTAATCCATAAATATATATAAAAAATAAGTTTTCAACCTTATACTTGTCCATATTTTTCATATGTATAACCATGTGCATGCTTACATTTGGGATGAAATTTTTGTACACCCCCAATATGCCTAGATAGAGTCATTCATAGCTCTATGGGGCATAGTTGATTATAGACATGTATTTGGTTCCATCCTTTGGTGCCTTCAGATGGAATTGATTTGTGCACACAATAATGGGAAGTAATCAAAGTAGAGAAGTTTTTGTGACACATACATTCTATTCATTAATAGGTTTAGCACATTTTCTCTATTTCCTAACAAAAGTAAAATAATCACAATAATTCACATTGTACACCTCATGCATTCTAAGTTGGATATAGAGATGAGTTTCACTTTATAAGGAGTGCTTTAAGGTTCTACACAAAAAAATCAAACCTATACACTATGGCCATTACATAATTATCCAAATAATTGGTGAGAACACATATTTTCTTGATCTACCTCCATTGAATGTAGAGCTCTTTAAGTCACAATTCTCCCATATTATTGAGACAATAGTGACATAACATCTTTATGATTTAGATCTTAACCAATTGAAACCCAAAAATAAATATTAGATTATCAAAGGGATATATACACACACTCTTCATGGCACACATAAATTTTGTAGAGTGGCTGATGTAAGTAAATTTAATAATTAAGCTAAGTGGTAAAACATTCAACAAATTTAAGTTTAGTTTCCACAACTAAAAATTGATATAATGGAAATAATTGCTCTTCCAAAAAGGTTAAATTATCCTTGTGTATCTACATACACTTATCTTTTATGTACCTATGTAAGTTATTTAAAAAATAAATTGGAGTTCCTTGCACCACAATCCTTACACACAAATGTTTCAGAGCTTTTGCACATATCCCATTCCACCTAGAATAACACTTCCACACTATTGTATTTCCACATAACACTTAACTTCTATGCATACCTACTTTCACCTAGCAAAACCTTTGTGGTATCTTACATGCCTTTGTGCAGATATTGTATTTACACAACACCATTTCCACTTGTCATGTGGATATTCTTAGTTTTGTGACCATTAGATAATCCTTTATAATAGTAACCATTTATTTGAGTAGTTCAATCACCACGTACATGGAATAAATTTAATTATCATGTGGGAAAATATGAAATGATTTGTAACTAATATTTTTGTAAATGTCAATAATTATAATTTCCCTCTTATAATATATTTATAAATATGTAACATATGAATCCACATTGGGGTCGATGACATATATAGTCATAGTTATAGGTAACATGCATTGAGAATCTAATATATCTCATACTCATCTATATTCAAAACTTTAGTCTAAGAAAACTAGAGGATGTGTCCACCCCTTATGGTCGTAAGAACCCACATTCATAACATTGTTGTGGCATTGAAAATATCTATAGTTTTCCAATACTCATTCATATTGAATAAAAATTTCATTTCCTACAAGTATTAGACTTCCATTTTACTTGAATGTGCACTATTTACTTTTTTCAAGATAACACAAAATAAACTCTTCACAAACTCAAAGCTTATTTCTAAGGGCATGGTTGACCCCTAAATAAAAGGTATTGGGCATCGTGGCATGGATTAGTTATTTCCATTGATCCTAAAATATGATTCCTATGATTGGTTTAGTAATTTGGTAGAAAACTTAATTACAAGTTGGGAAACCTTTTAGACTACTTTTTTGGCCTAGTTTGGCCAAGCATTTTGTAACAATAGCTCACTAATGTTAAAACATAGCTTGATAAGCCTATATGAAATTTAAATTCTAGGTTTTAAACGATGTATAAATAAGTCACACCATTGTATAAGCCATTGTTACCATTGAAACTTGAGATGTATAAAAATGAATTTAACCCCATGACTACCATATTTTTTAGAAGATGAGACATAGATAGTATGCCTTTAGTTTATGCTACACCCATAAGAGTGGATCATTTTTTTTCGATCAGGGATGTGGCATTAATGTAGTAACCCAAATCAATCTAAACATCCCACCATTGAATCACTTACCAATGAAAAAATAATTACCTTTTCAATAGGCTTATCCTAACTTGTAAGTGGGATTCCTCAATAATTAATCGAGTAAGACACCACATCCTTAAAGCTCAACCTTTAGATCTAGTTGTAAATAATGCATATAACTTTCCATAAATATAAAATAAAACTAATCTAGATAATAAAAAATAAGTAATTAGTTATTCTATATATAGAGGCAAATGGGTACTTCTAGTGGTGATCATACTAGTAATAGTGCCTCTAAAAAAATTAAAAATTGGGGGCCATCGTAAAATAAATTTTTAGATATAAACATATGAGAGTTAGCTTTGCATAGTTGGTGTCGAGTCCATAGTAAAAATAAATAATATGAGTTATATTTATTGATTTTTTTAATGCCTTTTAAATTTTAAAAAAGTAAGTGGAAGGGATCATCAAAGGAGCAGAAGCTTGGAGCTCTGTAATGGGGAGACGAAGAGTCATCCTCCATTAATGGTGCTTCAAGCTTTCTCTAAGCGGTTTGCCTTGGTCACCTTTGCTTCCTTTGTGCCTATTGTTTATTTTCTCCTTGTTACAAGGGGTGTTATTTTATGTTTTTTATTCTCTTTTTAATGTCTAAATTAGTTTATTACTTTTGTTTTTGTTTGTTTGGTGTGCTTGATTTTAAGTCTATTTTGTGGGCTAAGGTGTACTGTCCACTTCCACACGTGTGTCTCTTCCCGATCACCCTTCCCACTGCCTTTGAAGATTTTGAAGGGGCATGTATTAATGTGTAACATAATATTTTCAAAATTTTATTGATTATTGACACTTTGTATCTTGTAGGAACCCATCGAGTCTCAATCTCTCTGAGTGCATGCCTTAAAGGGTACACAAGGAAAGGGGTGCATAGACCATTGGTGCTTCATAAGTTTGTTGTCCTTTTTATACTTGTCATCTACACACTTGTCTCCTAAAACCACTTACCCTAAGCTTATCCTTATCTATTTTACCCATTCTAAATGTTTATCATATCCTTATCTTCCTTTTTCTTGCCTTGACCCCCTTTCACTAGTTGACTATACTAGGTTGACCCTATATAATTTTTAGCCTCTGATTACTATAGAGGGTCGATTGGTTTGATCCTATACTATTTAGGGATATTTTTCACATAGATTTTTGTTAACCCTTCGATCAACCTAGCTTGGGACCTAGTGATTTATCTCCCAAAAATATATAGGGTCGATTGGGTCAACCCTATATAGCTAACATATTTGGAAGGATTTAGGGAAAGATCCACTTATATATACAATTTCATGTCTAACCATTTGAGAATAGAGAAGCGAAGAAGAATAAGTGCAAAAAAAATCTACTTATTGACCATTCTACTTGAGTAATAAAGCTTAGGGTTCCATTATTTCTTTAGATATATAGATCTTGTCTTATGGAGAAGTCTTTTGGATGCATAGATAGGTTGTGTATCCTAGAGCTGATTTGTCTTTGTTATCCTTATATACCACAATAATCTCTTATGAAGTACCTTGGCCAAGGGAAATATTGAGGCTCAGTAGGTTCATCTTCAAGGTAAGTATTCCTAACTTTATTTCTCCTTTGTAAGAGTAGATAGATAATGCTGTTGTGCTTCTCTCCCATGCATTAGGATTCTGTATACATTGACATGAGTGTATGTCTTCTATGCATGTTTATTTTATTTTTTTTTGTTCCTAACCCTCACTTTATGCCATAAGCTTTGGTGTGCACTAGATTAGATTTAATTTATTATTTATTAGAATAGAGTGAACATTAAAACTAGGACTCTTTTAGGGTTGTTGCATGATTGTGTTAAAATGTAGGTTTTGGAACCCTTCTTAGCATGGTGTATTGTGACAAGTGATCCCTTAATCAAGTATAACATATACCCATATTGGTCATGCCCTTGCTTAACAAATGTAATCCAAATCAGAAGTGTAGGTTTGTTCTATCTTCTCTGAGCCAAGATTGAGTTATAGACATGATACATTTTTGATTGCATATAGTAGTGATTTATGGAAACCCTCAGATTTGATGAATTTGAGCATGCAGAGAAGGGGAAACATGATGGCCTTAATGATCCAGGTGATTCTATAAGGGGTGATAAGATATGAAATCATAAGAGAAATTGTTTTGGCCCATCTCATGTTGAAGAGGAAGTGTCTAGCTTGCCAACAAAGTTGTTTAGTGAAATTTTGTGGTAGGAAGAAGCGACTAAGTACTTAGAAGGAGATAAATTTGTGGTGAGTAATGAGAAGCATGAAGAATAGGAGAAAATTGAAGGCCAAATCAGTAAGCATCCTAGCCCTTCTAAGAACTTGACTATTATTCCAAATGCTTTCATGGAAATTGACTTGCAATAGGAGGAAATCAAGATAAAAAATATAGGGATTTTTTTTCATTTGTTTAAATAAGCATTCTCTTCCTTCTAGGAATTTTTTGGATAACTAGATCAACTTTGTTTGGAGTAAATGATTGGGTCTATAAATTAGTTTTTGATGGATGATTTAGAAAGGGGTATTTATGATTTTGTGTAAAAAATCCAATATGCAATGTAGGGCTATTAATAAACCCTTGAGGAATGTTCGCTAGTTGATTTTTAAAGATGTCCCATGGAGCCCAAAAAGGATTTTAGTCACCTCATTTTAAAAACTTTTCCCAGATGGGTTGATATTGAAGGAGTGCCAATATAATTGTGGATTTTTTTACCACAAGCATTGAAACCCCTTGGAGAAGTATTGAGAATTGAGGATACCAGGAGGTCACTTGCCCATATGAATTCTAGGGTTTTAATATCATTAAAACCCTTAGATTTATTTTTGGATTCCCTCAATTTTAAAATTTAGGGAAAGTTCCATACTTGTGCTCTCAGAGGATTGGGTTGTCTAAATTCTTGTTTATTTTGTAAAAAAGATGGCCATCTTAGGAAAAACTATCCTGTGTTGGTTAATAAGGGTAATATACCTAATATATAAAAGGAGAAGGATGCCCCAAAAAATGAGTCTATGTCAGATGATTTATAGGTTTTTGAAAGTTCAATAGTGTACCATTGAAAGATAATGCCCCTCTTAAAGAGGCTTATAAAAATGTTAGATCTGAGATTGAACATGAACAAGGTCTAGATGATTCCTCCCTTGCATCTCAGATGCATGGCAACTTGTAACCATATGTTGATAGATTGATTCCCTTTCTTGATGTGATCAATTAATTATCAGACAACTTGGATGATGATTTTATTAAATACAAACTCTCTTGGACCCTCCTTCTAAGGAATATGTGGTTCTCCTAGCTGAAACCCTTGCTTTTCACAATTCTATCTCTAACAACTTGACCACTGACAATATCATCAAACTTGCAAGTGGAATTTACCCTATGGATATCTCTTTAAGGAAAGAAAGAAATGAGAAGTCTGATTCAGAGATGGATATATCAAATGGTGATCCCTTGAATCATAAGGACACTAGCTTTTGAAAATTGGATGTCTAAAGGAGGGAAAATACTTAAAATAGATTTAGGCTCCTCCCTGATAGAACATATTCTTCCCAAAGAGAAAAAAGTTAGTAAAAGAGTCCCCTTAAAACAACCATGACCCTTCCTACAAGAAAAAGGGTAAGGAAAATAAAGTCCTAGATTGTTTCACAAGACTATACAATAGTGGGGGTAAGCCCCATGGTCAATTTAATTGACCTCTTTCTACCCCCTAGTTTTGTATGCAGATTATAAGTTAGAATGTGAGAGGGTTGGAATCCACTGATAGAAAAATAACTATGAGATATTTTAGACATTCAAGAGAAAATTTGAACTTTATTTTTTTGCAAGAAGTCAAGGCTATGGGATCCCAAGTATCCTTAGTCTTAAAACTTAGTTGGCCTAATCCTCCTTATTTCTCCACTAACCATCAAAGAGGGAAAGGTGGGGCCTTTATCTTGGTCAAACCTATTCTACAAGATTGTATTATTAATCATGGTGTCTCCCCATATAATAGAGCTATTTGGGTCTTGATTGAAAGCTAAAATTAGTCCTATGGCCTATATAACATATATGCCCCTAATAATTATAGGGAGTGGTCTAATCTCTAGAACTGGTTGGCTACCAATCTAAAATAGTTTCCTTAGATCTTTGGAAGAGATTTCAATATGGTGGAAGAAAATAAGGATAAAATTGGGGGCAACCACCAGGTCTGGAAAGGTAATGAGCTTTTTTTTGGGTCCAAATTAAAAAGAATGCATAGGAATGTAGACCCACTCCAATATGGTAAACACCTGAGTAGAGAAATCTGGTTTACTTAGTGTAATAATTAGAGCAACAATAGAATACAATACTCTAGACTTGATAGGTTTTACTTGAATAGGGATTCACTCATTATGACCCTTAATAAGGATGGTAATGTGGTGACATTGCTACCCTTTACCATATTTGACCACCATCCTATTTAAATGGATTTCTCATTGAATTGTGAGGAGAATAAAGACACCCTATCCTTAAAATGTCTATATAAATTAAATGTGTCCCACCTATCTAACCATTTGTGTTTGAAGGGTCTTCAATCATCCTGGAACATTGGGAAATTCACCTATAACTCCAACTCTAAAATTGATCAGTAGAATTCCTATATGGAAACCTCCAAAAACTTTGTGAGAACTTATGGTCAAATCTAAGCTAAAAAATGTAAAAAAAATTCAAGGGGCACTCAAAAGAAGCTTATACATGCTGAAAGCTCTTTGTACCTTGACCCAACTAATGGGAATCTGCTTGAAGAGATTACTCTCTTAAAACATCAAGTTAGATAGTCACAAAATTATATTTCTAGGGGGCACAAATCTTCTCTAGATTAACTTGGCTAAAGCTTGGGGATAGGGGTTCTAAGTTTTTATTTAGATTTTTGAAAGCCAAACACTCAATAAGTAAGATTAATGATATCAAAGTAAATGGTCAGATTATGTAGGATGCCTCCAGCATAAAAGAAGTATTCTTTAAAGTTTATTCCAGTATTTTCCTTTACAATGGTTCTAGTGACCTCAATAAATAGAATAGGGCTATATGTGATGCCTTCATTCCTAAAAAGGTGACAAAAGTTTAGGATAGTTTCTTTGATGCCTTCATTTCATTAGATGAAATCATATCCACTATTGACTCACTCAAAGATGATAAAGTGCCAAGGGTGGATGCTTTCCTTGCTAAATTCTATAAAGCCAATAAGGAGTGGTTGGCCAAGGACTGTTTGGAGGTTTTTAATGAGGCCATTGATGTTGACACCCTAGGCCTAGACATCAATAAATGGGTAATTAAACTCATTCTTAAGGATGGTAACCTATCTGTAGTTAAAAACTAGAGACCAATTACCCTCCTTAATGTTTCATATAAGGTTTTGACAAAGATTTTAGCAAGAAGACTCTCCTCTCTGCTACCCATTATTGTCTCAAAAACTCAAACTATCTTTGTTAAAGGTAAATACATTTTGGATAGCTTAATTACTAAGTGGGAAGGGATGTACTGGGCTAGGGACTCTAAGTAGGATGCAAGAATGATTTTTCTTGACTTTAAAAAAGCATACGACAGAATAGAGTGGCCTTGCATTGAGAGAATGATTCAAGCCTTTGGATTCTGGGATAGATTTTGTAGAATGGTCAATGTTATCTTCAATGATGATTCAAATTTCATTGAATTTAATGGGAAATTGATAGAATCACTAGACCTTCAATGCTCTATTAGACAAGAATGCCTTCTTGCTCCTTTGTTCTTTATTTTGATGGCTAAAGCATTACATTATCTTCTTAGATTCTCAAATATAGGCCCTCAAATCAAAGTAATTTATCTACATAATAATGATGTCTTTATTGATGTCTTATTTACTGATGAAAAAATAATATTTGTCACTTTGGAATAAAATAACTTGATTCAGATGGTAGCTAGACTAGATATATATTGCTCCGCATTTGACTCCAAAGTGGCAATGCATAAATCACATATGCTGGGATGGAAAAAAATGGTTGTCAAATTATGGTTGGACTTAGAAAGGAATGGATAAAATGGTCAGATACCTAGGTATTCGCTTCGCTCTCTCACCTTCCTTCAAACTCATGTGGGAATGGATTTTTGATAAAATCAACAAGAAAATTGCAAAGTTGTAGGGGCACTTACTTTCCTTACGTAGAAGGATTCAAGTTTTTCATAAGGTCCTTTCATATTATAATATATATTATGCCTCTTGTTGGATCTTTGGTAAGTATAAGATCAACATGCTCCATAGAATCATGAGAGATCTCCTATGGTCTAATGGGAAAGGGGGGGAAAAAAAAGGCAAGCAGTTTCATGGCAGTTTTGCTTAAATCCTAAAAATATTGGGGCCTTAGGGTTAAAATATCTTTGAATATAGGATATAACATTGGAAGTTAAGTGGATCATTAGATCATTCAAAACAAATGAGCCCTAGAAGGTTCTGGTTAGAAACAATATTTTGAGAGGCTTTACTAAGGGAAAGCCAGGATGGAAAGGTTTAAATATTACTAACATTTGCATTGGACCCTTTCCTATTAAAGTGGTTGGTTCACCTATATTTGCTTCCATTTGGTTATCCCAAGATCTTTTTAAACCCTTCATCATAGCTAAACACATTTTCAACTGGTTTGGGACTTCTTGTCAGGGGTATATATCCTTATGGTGGAACTTATCTGTCAATAGGAGACTACTTACACTCACCAAGGGCTGTTCTACTTCTGAATGGTATATTAATGGGTTGAGGGATTTTAAATTCCTCTATTCTCATGTGGGATGGGCTTCTTGGTTAGATATTAGAGATAGTTTTTAGATTCCTACCACACAACGTAGAATATTTACTCTTCTCCAAAAATCATTAAAGGGGAAGAATAATGTGGTTTTCATGAAAGAAGAGGGTGAGTTATAGGATAGTGTGAATTGGATTAAATTCCGCCCTCTATTTGAGTTCTCCACTCAAATGCTATATAAAAATCTTTCCTTCTCAAATGTCCCTTACCTCACCCTTAACCATATTTGGTTTGTGTATGATCCTCTCACTTCTTGGACTTTTAGATTTGATGTTATTTGGGCATCTTATCTTGAACCTAAGAAATCCTACTTTCATTTGCTATTAATGTACACAAATATGGCTATTGGTTCTATCTTGTGTAATTATGGACTTGCTAAACCTTTTTTCTCTTTTTGTAGTAAAATTAAAACTATCGAGCATGTTTTTTTCTCCTACCCATATATGACTAAGCTATGGAATATTTTTCTTAAGTGTTGAAATGTGGGTTTTGAGTGTGAAATTAGTTTTATAAACATTGATTTTAGTTATGCATGTCCTAAAATTAAAGTACACCCTTTCTTTCATAAATGTTGGCTTATGTTTTCAACTAAAATTTTATGGTTTTTATGGAAGTAAATGAAACTTGAGGTATTCCAACATAAGTCTAGGGTGATTAATAACTTCTTTATGGAAGTCATTCTCTATTTTGTCTCTTTATAGATTTTCCTATATCTGAAAGTGTCATAGGATCAACTAGAACAATTTCTCATGAAAGGATTGCTCAAAGTCACCTCTGATTACTTACTAGATTTTGATGGTTATCCCAAACTAAACCTTCATCCAAACTAGCTTGTTTACCATCAGTCAACCACCAAGATAAAAATTAATAATCATGAGTGGGATTACATAAAAAATTCATACTTTGACTAGGCAGACCACTTGGTATAGGAAAGGATAAAATCAACTAACTATGATAAGAATGGGGTTGATATTTGGCTATCAACTAATGAAAATATGTTAAGATATGTGTGTAATGATGAATTGGGAAGTTGTATAATCAAAAAATTTGAGTAAAAATTTACCTAATTTGACTTGAACTTGTACCCTAAATCTTTTGATAAGGCTATGGTGACAACATCTTCTCCTTAGGAATTGACTCTCGTGATACATGATCAAATGCCCATAAGAATATTTGGAAGATGATTGATGAAAATTTCAATGTATTCTTTGAAAAAATTGAGAAAATTATTTAACAAGATGGCTTAGTAGATGTGGAAAACATCTTAGATTATGTAAAAAAGAATAATATGAAAATCATGCTGAAGAAAGTTGACCATTATCCCTCTCAGCTGGTTGCTGGGTAGCTTTGGATGGGACCTAGTAAAGATAAAGATTTGACTAAGGGACCTGATAGTGTGGAGTATAAATATGGATGTGAAATGGATGACAAAACTAGTTGGAGGGTTCAAGATGCTTAAGCCCTATTTCTCCACCTTTGAGGTGGCTAGTTTTTATTATGTTCTTTTTTGATACTTCTATTCTACTAGTTGCTCAGCTGTCTGTATGGGGTTGTTTTTATATTGTATAATTAGTTGGTATGTTTTATGTTGATGGGGGATGCCCTATAGCTTGATACTTTTATTTTTGGAACTTTGCAAGTATTTTTTTCATCCTTGATGCTTATATTTGTATTCAATTCTACAATAAAAAAGGAAGCGAAAGGATATAAAGTGGTTCCTAATAATCAGAGCACACCTATAACTATCAATGTTAGCACAAAATTGATGTTATAAACACTAGGTTTCCCTTTCTTAGAGGATAATTAACTAGATTATAATGCAAAGGAAGTTCATGCTTTCAAACAATATTAAAAAAAAAAAAGGAATAAAACATAAAATCCTTTCTATAGATACCCAAATTTGGTATAAGACTTATTTGTACAATGATTTTCATGTGAATTTGTATATATGATTAAATGTAAAATTATGCTTACAAATATCTCACACCAAATTCCTGATAATGAACTTCATAGTATCTTCTAAAATATTTTGTTATCTCCACTCAAGTAAAATTTCATGTTTAACACATGAATATTTTGACAATATTTTCCATGCACTATGTAACATTGAGATTAAACTTGTAGATGTAAATATTTTATCATTTGTTTTTTACATCCACTTCCTCCAAATATCAAGGAAATATAATTTTAAAAATAAAGACTAATTATGCACCTACTTTTTAAAACAAGAATGAGGCCAAAAATGTCAACATAGTTTGTAAATTGACAATATGATCATATTTACTACTTCTAATAATAATCACTAGTAAAAGACATTGCCAAACCCACCTCATAAAGTATTTAAACACTTGTTCAAATGTAATGATATTAATTTAACTAAGCCATATAAACTAGATACTAATCGAGCATTACAAAAATGCTATAACTTGAACTTATTTTGTTACTATAATTGAGCTTCTAGACTTTAAAAAATTGATGCTCCAAATTGAGACATAATATTTAAACTCTCATCGATAATAACATTATCTAGATTTATGCATATACTTATACATTGAATTAATCAATCACAATGCTTATTTAACACTTGAACTTATTTAGCAATCTGTTTCCAAATAATAATACTAAAAAGTAGGATAATGTGCATGTGACAACATCTATATAACATTTGACTATTTCACATGAGGATGAGATTTGTAACATCATTGGCATGGATTCCATTTATTCATGACCAACACCTTCCTTTAAATTCTATGAGAATGATATACCTAATGATCAATTAAATAATGGACACAAAATTTTTATTGAAAATAGTTGTTAATGGTCCATTGTGTCTAACTGGTTGCACCTACACAATAGTCACAACATGGGAACTCATTACAAAGTGGGATTGCTTTTGTAAGAGAACCTCAATAGTTATATGGTTATGTTTATTACTATAATTCTATTTGAATTAATCTAAATCTACTCATAATACATGAAATAAAGGTTATCACATAAAATAAAGGGGTGGTGATGCACCGAAAAAAGGAATTGTCTAATTCCCTATCTTTACAAGCACAAAGTTATCACTACGTAAGAAAGGAATTGAACACAAACTATATAAATTAAGTGCAATAGGAAACATAAAACTTGTATATGAGCATGGAGTTGTAACAATAAGGAATGGACTAGAATAAAAATAAAAAATATCCATAATAGCTTTTATATATTGTAGAAATTATGCACAAATGTATTTTATAAAAATAAGAGGGCTCAACTTAACCTTACATAGAAAAATAGCAAAGGCTTAGATATAAATTATATAAATTTAGAGGACTTATCAAGACCATAAAATAAACTCTTTGCTCAAATGAGATCGTACATAGAATAAGGAAGAGAAAAAGGATGGAAGAGAATTCAATATACAATTGTAAATTACCAAAGTAGAGGAAAATCGAAAGATTTTTTTCAGTTTATCCCCTAATGTCTCACTCTATCCAAATTTGTTTGCTTAAACTTCTTTGTCATTTGTAACTCTAAAAAGCTACCCAATTTTTCCATGGTTCCCATACTTTCCTATTGTAATTTACAACATAGTTGACTTTGTGTTTGATTAGCTTCTTTTGAATATTGAAATACAACTTTGGGCTCCAACGGCTGATTTAGAATTACAAAAGGTTTTAATAAATATTTGGCTAGCTATGATCTCTTTTAAAATAAAAGAAGGATTTTAAATTTTAAATAATATCATATCTTTTATTTAGCTAGCTTGTAATTCATAAGCTTTGATTTAAAGTAGTGAAATGATCCCAGTAATAAAATAAAATATTTTACCTCTAGAAAATACTTTAAATTAAGTTTGGTATCCCTAGAGAATTTAATGCTGAGAGATAATAGAGACTGGTGTAAAAAATTACTAACATCAATTATAGATAAAATATTATTACTATGTCATTTATATCTATTCAAGGCTATACTGAGTGAGATTTACTTAGCAAAAATATGATACTCTATAATTACAATGTAATTTTCCACACACCAATTTGTCGTATTACATTACTAGTTATATTCAGTCCTCAGACCCTTATATTTTAATTTTATATCATGTTATAGATATAAGAACATATAATATATTAATTTTATGCCCATGGATTATTTAGAGGAAATTGATACCTTAAACATTACACCATTGCCTCAAGTTTGTGCATGATAATTAAATACATACTATGAATGAAATACCTTATGAGATACTATCCTACCTCCAAGATCACACCTATAATCATATAGTGTTCTTTGTGAGGAACGATTCACTCAACCTCATGTGATAATTTATACTATTTTACCACCACTGATTATTTTTAAACTAAATTTGAATCTATGACACCTCAACCATATCATGTGTGAGCTCCTAGAGATCTGAATCTTATATTTGTATCATCAATACTTGGATTTTATACTCGTAGATGTCCAAGTATTAATTTACAAACTCTTATTGTAGATCATATACAAGCATCTAATTTATCATGATATATTCTATAGGTTCCAAAAATTATTACAACTCACTCTCCACATATCTCTCATTGGGATGATTATTGTACTCATTACACAACATGTGACTACTTTTACAATACTTTGAGTGACACATCTGACTCCAATATTATAGACTATGACATTCTAGATTAGATAATTGGTTGGCCATAACCTATATCTTGTGCTTCATTATTATATCATTATTTTAATATATATATCATACTATATATAGCCACTTTTCTTCTATTTTTGTATCTTTCTCCTTTGATTTGATTTCATGCTTGTTATTATTCTAGATTTGACATTTTTGGCACACGACTTCTATTTTACCTTGAAATTCTTCTAGCTCATTAATTATAATTGATTTTTATGTTACATTATCACTTAACCTTTGATAATAAACCCCATTCCAATCACTTGTACATATATCCCAATGATGACAACATATATATCAAGACCTTTTGTCCTACTATGAAATGAGTTTTAAGAGAAGTACTAGATTTTTTGAAATATTTCTCTTTTTATTCTCATTATCTTGCATCCTTTGCCTTTATTTTTTTCTTCTATTATAAAATACATTTTTTTAAAATTCCTTTATCTTTTTCAATTGATACATCATGTTTATATACCTATGCTAGATGTTTATCACATCAATATTTAAAAACATGTTTCTCATGGTATCTCTTTGAGTGAGTGAGATGTAGGATATAAAGGTTATATATGATTATGGACTATAAAATGTTATGCAGTTGCTCTCTTTCCAAAAATATATGTGGCATAATCAAATTTATGGCATGTTTTACCATAGGGGAGTCTCTATAAGTGGATTTTATGGTGATATATTTCTTGATTTACATTTATCATATTTAGATATGATATCATATATTGCTAATGATTAAATATTTTTCATTACATGGATATCTACATTAAATGGTTACATTGTTACATTAGTTACATTACGATCATTACATTCTTTCTTTGCATACACACATATATTTGGTAGATTGCTTATATTTATGTTTGTGCATGTTTTGAGTGTGTTGTCTTGTTACATCCTTGTCCATAAAGGGTCCTCTACTTGTTGTGTCATCATGTCTCATGAGTCATTTGTCTTTATGTGATGTTTTCTAGTGTGTAGATACATAATTTTCTTTGATGGTTGTGATATATTATGTGATTGTTGCAATTATCTATATCATTTAGTTACTATGTTTGGAGCCATGGTTTTTGCCATACACATTACTATTTTTGGTATTATTATGATTTGTGATTATGTTTTTAGGGTTTTTTCCATGCATATATGGGGGAATGATACGTGTGTGTGCTTAATTTATTTATGTATCCATACTAGGGGCACATTTGAAACATTAAATACATACTAGTTATCCCTTCCTTAATTATAAATTATGAACTTCATACCTTTCTCCTCAAGTTATATCTATGATATATATTTTTAAAATACAAAAAATCATTTTGGAATATTATTTACCCTCACACTTTCATTTTTTTAGCATTAAAAGATGTTATCTATACAACATGGTTTCATATAAACATATTACTTGTCTATATCTCCTATTTGAGGTTACATCATGGCATGTTGTAACCCCTGTATCCTTCATTATTTTCACCTTCATATGAGGACACAATTTTATTGAGCTTTACATTATCATATTTTATGATGGCTACATTTTTCAAAGATTTACATAATTATATTATGTGTTGGTTACATACAATTTATATGATTTTTAATGAATTTCAATGTTTAGGCTATATAAAGTTTATATCACATGATATATTTGACTCTTTATTTTTAGATGAGGGATTATAACATAGGTTTTCTTAATCCATCACCTCAAAAGGGGGCCATATATCTAGATATTTTAGTTTTCATGTTGGATAAAAAGGTATTGAATAAACAAGATTGATCAAAATTGAGAAAAATGAGAGCACCAAAAATGATCCATTTTCATACTTTCTTGATCAAGAAGTGGATTGGGTTTTGAAAAATATTGAATAAGTGATAACTATGTATATCTCTTATCTAAATAGTTCTCATCAAATCAAATGTTGTTTTCTTGCAAGTAGAGATGACATTGGTACTACCAAGTTTAGTCGTTCATATTATTTCCTTTCAATTTTACATATTTACCCATTTTTTCAAACTTGGTCCACTTGTCTATATTTATCTATTTTTATGGAAATTCTTAACCCACATTATTATTTTTGACCCTTGGCCTTATAGATATATTTTCTATTCAACCATTTTATATTTTGAGCCTTATATGAATATATTATAAGATTCTTGCACCCATTTTGAAATTTATCTCTCTTATGAAGGATTTAGTGGCTACAAGTCTATCACATCACATGAAGTACTCTTTGTTTTTGTGGGATCTTCCAACTTTGTTTGATCTCTTGTACCTTTTATTCTATGTTATCAATAATTTTTATGATTGGACATTAGACATCATGTCTTAAGGAGTCATATATATATAAATTATTTCCTAATCATTATCAAATATGATTCAAGGATCAATTCATCTAAATATCTCCTATGCTTATCTATCCAAAATTAGGTAATATCCTTCACTTTTTATATCTTTGCTACACTTGTGATAGAGCCTTCCACCTTGATACTTCAATTTTATTCATGCTATTGTGACATCATACACTTGTAAAAAAAAAAGGTTTAACTAAAATTTTCATGTAGTCGCATCATCACTTTTGGGGGAGAAAATGTTGAAATCTTTACTCAAAATTCCATTTAAATTGCACAATAACTATGTGGGGTTTGATTCTAACATGTGGGATATGTAGATACAACTTCATTTTGTTTTATTAACCTAATTAATTCTATTACTTATTATTTACATATATGTTGTGGAGAATGGGATCAAGATAAGAATAAGTCATTTTATACTTCTTCTCAACAATTCAGAGAAGAAATAATATAGGATTGTATGAAATATTGATACAAACCTACACATGAATTTAAAATATGTAAAGGTGTGTTGTACAAATACAATGCTCAATAATAGAGTTATTGGTCATAATATATAGATCAATTCAACATGCCAAGTATTCCATGTAGATATTTTTTAGCAGTAAAGTAGGCACCAAATATTTTCCTACACAATGGGTAGTCTAAATTTCACATAGAGCTCATTTAGTCCTTTCAAACAATTGCTTAACTTCCCAAATTCTATTATTATATCAAGATGTGACTTTTCCATATCTTATCAAATTTTCCATGGCTTGTCAAATCAATTTAAATTTCACTTATTTACTATTTTTAGCCACTAAGTTAGATCTAATTTATTATTTTAGACTACTATAATCATGATCTACCTTGTGCATTAGTTTTAATTATTCATAGTAAATCATACTGATAATCAAAACATAATGCATTAAGGTCAAATCACTCAATACATTAGGATATCTTGACATTATTACACTGGTTTTTAAAACAATCCAAGGTCACTACATAAGTTTATATACTTTCATTAAAGCATAATCAAAAGTGCATATTTGTCATATGTTGTAGTTTTAAACACTATGACAGACATGCATATTATAAATTGTAGAAAAAAATACAATTTAATGTCATAAGTCCATTAATAAAGTCATCATGATGATATTTTATCAATATAAAATTGATAAATTCCCTTAGGTGAAGGTATAATCTTTATGTTGATTACTTGTTTTTTAGTGAATAGTTAAAGATCTTAACATTATGGACTTTTATGTTACTTAATTTTATATAGTTTTCTCTTAATTCACTAACATATGAATTTTGTAGTTTTCCAAAAATCATTTTTGGCACTTGGTTAGATTTTGAAAAGTATTAGAGATTATTTCTTGAGGAAAAAATATATTTTCTCATTTGATAATTTTAAACTTGACATTAGTTATTAAAAGCAATACATGAAATTGTAGAAGTAGTTTATGAAATGTCAAAAAAATTGATGGTAAAATTATTTCTTCTTTACAAAAAAAATTAAATGTCTTAATCCCATCATTACATTTGATGCATCCAAAATTATCAAACATTTGGTAAAGGCGCACTAAAAAATATAATAAAAATTATATTCATAGCATAAACAAGAATGCCACACTACATAAGGGTATGTACATTCATCAAGACATGAAGATAAGTGGAAAATTTTCACATGTTTTATTAGAAAATATGTATATTAATAAACATGACAAAAAAACACAAGTGGATGTCTTAATTCTATCACTACAAATCAGATGACCACATTTTATTGAAATGTAAGAGAGAAATTCCTTCAAGTGAAAGCACAAGATCATTATGAAATCTACTTATGTTTGGTGAATAAGAAAGGATCTTAGTCTTATGGTCCCATATGTTATTGAATTTTTTATATGTTTCTCTTAATGTAGTGACATATAAATGTTGTAGTTTAAAAAAATTATGGCATAGGGACAAATGTTTAAAAGTATTAGAGATTCTTACCTAAGGATGATATATATTTTCAAATTGATATTTTAAAACTTCAACATTTATTATTGAAATTAATATATTAAGTTTAAAAAGTAATTATTTTTTTAAAAATAAATCAATGCTTATAGAATTTTATATTAAAAAATACATTTAAATATTGTAGTCCCATCATTGTTTTACATGTGACCACAATTGTCAATAAATATATAAAGGTTTACCCAAAACATAAAAAATAAATTATATTCGAAGAAAAACCAAGAAGACCAAACTACATAAAGGTATGTAGATCCATCAAAGTATGCTCAAAAGCATATTTTTTATATGTTATAGTATAATTCACCAAAAAAATATGTATATTTTAAAATTTCACAACAAAATACAACTAAATGTCTTAACTCCATGATTGCAGTCCACATGATAAACAAAAGTCCATCTAAGTTTTTTTTTTTCGAATTTATATAATTGATGAATTATGTCAAGTGAAGGTATATAATCAATACACTATTTACTTATGTTTGGTGAATAGGAAAGGATATTATCATAATGGCATGATATGTTATTGAGTTTCATAAATGATCTCAATGCAATGACATATGAATAATGTAGTTTCCAAATAGAATTTGTGGCACAGTGATAAATGTAGACAAGTATTAGATATTAATACCTAAGGATGATATATATTTTAGTATTTATATTTTAAAACTTAGATAGTTATTACTGAAATAAATAAACTAAATTACACAAGTAATTTGCTAGATGTCAAAAAATGAATGCTTAGATCCGTTCATATTCAAAAAACACACTTATATGTCCTAATACCATCATTGTAGTCCATGTGAACAAAATTTTAAAAAAACTGGTAAAGGTGTACAAAAAAATGGAATAAAGTTTATATTTGAAGAACAAACAAGAAGGGGCCATGATACATAAAGGTATACACATCCATCAAATCATGAACATAATTGAAAATTTTCCATATGTTATAGTAGAAAACACCATTATAGACATGTATATTTTAAAAAAATGACCAAAAAACATAATTGAATTTCCTTAGTCCATTATTATAGTCCATCTAATATTTTTTTGGTCAAAATTCAATTTATAAATACCCTCAAGTGAAGGCACAAGATCGCTACAATATTTACTTGTGTTTTTTGAATAACCAAGGATCTTAGCGTTATGTCATAATATGTTACTCACATTTTTATATGTTTCTCTCAATACAATGAAATATGAATGTTGTATCTTTTATAAATAAGATTTGTGTCATATTTTTAAATGTTGACACATATTTGATATTCTTATCTAAGGATTATATATATTTTTGCATTGATATTTTCAAACTTCAACATTTCTTACTGAAAGTAGTATATTAATTTGTAGAAATAATTCATGAATCATCACAAAAAACATACTTAGGATTCCTAATTCCATATTTTTAATCCATATGATCATAATTTTCAAACAATTTGTAAGGACATATTAAAAAATAAAAATAAAATTCTATTTAGAGCACAACCAAGAAGGCCACACTACATAAGGGTATGTACATCGATGATAAAATGATAAAATTTGAATATTTGTGATAATTTGTAGTATAAAACACCTTGTTATACATGTATATTGAAAAATTTTACCAAAAATCACAAATAAATGTCCTAAGCCCATCATTGAAATCCACGTGAACAATTTTTTGACAAAATGCAATTTAAAAATTACTTGAAGTGAATGCATGAGATCATTACAACAGTTGCATATTTTTGGTGAATAGAAAATGATCTTAGAATTATGCCTTGACATTTTACTAACTTTCATAAATTATTCTCTCAATGCATCAGCATATTAATGTTTTATTTTTTTATAATTAATATTTTTGGCATAAGGCTAATGTTGAAAATTATTGGAGATTATTGTTTGAGGACAATACATGTTTTGACATTTAAAGGTTTGACACTTATTACTAAAATAAATATATCAAATTACATAAATAATTATTGAAATATTGAAAACAACAATGTTAATATCCTTTCGTATTCACAAAAAACCCACTTAAATGTCATAATCCCATCATTGTAGTCCATATTATCACAATTATGAAATAATTGGTAAAGGTCTATTAAAAAGACCGAATAAAAATTATATTTGGAGAACCACCAAGAAGGCCATAATATATAGGGTATGTACATCCATCGAGGCATGATCACAAGTATGTATTTATAATATGTTGTAATAGAAAACAACCTAACAAACATGTATGAAAAATGTGACCATAAAAACAACTAAATGTTCTAAATCCATCATTGCATCCCATGTGACCAGATTTTATTATAATACAATTGATAAACTCCTTGAATTCCAAGCCAATGTAAAGGAATGAGATCATTACATTAAATTTAATTATGTTTAGTGAATTTGAAAATATACTAGCATTATAGGATGACATGTTACTGATTTTTGTATATGTTGCTCTCAATCCCTTACATGTGCATGTCATAATTTTTATTTTTATTGAAACCATCCCTCCCTATTTTATTATGTGTGTGAATATGGGGAAAAATAGATTCAACATAGATCTAAATGCACCTATGAATCTCAAATATATATTGAATCACTCATTCCCTATATTTAAAAAATCATGGGAAAAGGTAACAATGGTTTCAATTTAAATTAAAAATATAGACTATGTGGCCTTTCTTAAAATTCCTATGTAATAAATGTAAGTGGGGAATTGTTAAATGTTACTATTGACCAAATTTAACTTAAGTCAAATTTGGTTACCCCCTCCAAATTCAAAATGTAATGTGGTCTTGTCATGGTCATGTCATGCTTTATATGACCCTTAGAATTCTTCATTTAACCTTATTAGCATTGCTTAAGGTTAATTTGGAGAAGTTAAGGTAATGTCATGTTTTGGTCATATAATGGTTTAGGCATGTCATGGAGAGATAAGGCATGGTCAAGTTGTGTCATAGGTTATTAGGGGTTTCTAAAAGTAATTTTATTTCTTAAACAGCTTGTCATAGTATTTCATGAAGTTTTGGACTGTTTAAGGTTCATTTGTGTTCATGAAGGTGGTTAAAATACATGAAAATGTGATTTCTAGCTAACATTTGTGTATGAAAAAGTTACCTAACTGAAAAATCTGTACCAAACACCTTAAAAATATATTGGAGTAGTTACACTACTTCCACACCTATCAACATGTTAGAGAAAGGTCAAATTCTTGAAATTCAACACCATCTTAAGGAGTTAAGGAAGTTTTACAGACTTATTGAAGTCACTTGAAAGTGAAAAGAGATTTAGAATGTCCCTTGAGCTTATATAGGTAAAAAAAAATATTGAAATTAAGTTTGAACTCTCACAGTTGTATAAAACCATCTCTCTCTTTCATTGCTCCATTCACAAGTTAGTGAAGGCCAAATTCAATTAGATGGTACAGGTATACAAGTAGAGTTGGGGGATAATATTTTTGCAAAAGTTTGGGACCCATATGGGCTTATAATTTATGGCATTGTTCATTATATTTGTGCCCTTATATTTATGAACAATAACTAAGAATCCAAACTAATTTTTGAAGGCTCAAATCATCCTTATAATCTATTCATGGTCTCCTAATCAAATGGATATTTTTTACAAGTCTCAACTATTCACCTCCCTCATTCACCCTTGTGTTTGTGTGCTTGTAGAACAGGGTGTGTTTATGTGTTTGAATAGTTGAAATATGAATTCCATGAATTTTTATAGTTGTGTTTTATTGGTATGGTATGTTT
The DNA here is from genome assembly GCA_037957365.1 of Torreya grandis. Taxonomy (NCBI): domain Eukaryota; kingdom Viridiplantae; phylum Streptophyta; class Pinopsida; order Cupressales; family Taxaceae; genus Torreya; species Torreya grandis. Next base: position 349,479 of record JARHVA010008354.1, read on the forward strand.
ATTAAATGAGAAACAATGATCACTAATAGCCATATTTGTACCTTTCAAGGTTTCAAACTCAAATTTATAGACCCATAGGTATACAGACATGTAGGTATGCATCTCAAATGAAATTCATGTTATCAATTCTCAATTAAGGTTGTCTAGGCATCGATATTGGTGATGGATTCAATTTGAAAAGTAAGTCAATGACTATTTAAGGTTTCCAAGCACCTATAATCAACTACTTGATAAATCTGCCTTAAACAGTGAATGACTGTGAACACAGAGTTTAAAGATACCTTAAATATTCTAATGAACTTGTTATGAAATTAAAAAATACATATGAAAAGTTTTTACCACTTCTAATATTTCATGGTGGAGTTGAAGGTCATAGTAAAGTTGAAGAAGGTTGACATGAAGCTCCATACACAGTTAAACTCCAAAGAGAGACCTACATGACTGATTATGTAGATAGTGAACACAGAGTTTGAAGATAATTTGAGACACTCTATGGAATTGTAATTAATTAATAAATAATCCATAAATGAGATTTAGCATTGTAGGTGTCATGACCTATCTCAAAAGGTCAACTCTAAACTACAGTCAAACTACCCTAATAGTCACCTACAACCAATGTTGAAATTGGCCTTAAATAATAATGATGATCAATATTGGAGCTTCAATGCATTGATAAATGTATCAATACATTAATAAAAACATGATAGATCCATTTAAAAGGTTTGGGATTGGTTTTTAAGATCTAGGAAGTCATGAAACTCTAAAACATAGTCAACTCTTTCAACAACCACATACAACCAGTTGAAGATTTTGTCTTCGATGGAAATGTTGATGAGAGTAAAAAGTTTTAAGATATTTTAAGGAAGTATCAGACACCATAAAAAACATTATGAAATTTAAATAGTTTCAATGTTGAATGTAAAGCTTATAAAATACCAAAGTTGTAAAGCATTCCGAATGGACATGCGTAGGTAAACAATCACCTGTAAGTCTATTTAGGTGACTAAAAACTCTCTAAAACTTGAGCTAGTGGTTTATATGTGTGATATAAAAGTCGAAAGGATATTAAGGTATTAAATTAATCAAGATAAATGATACTTAAGCAAGTAACATAAGAAGTGGTCAAACAATGGTCACAAAGTTAGTTACCTACACACAATCCAAACACAATCTGCCTGCCTAGGTTAGTGAAGTTGTTTTTTTGAGGAGGTAGAGTTATGTGGTAATTGAAGGAGATTTTCATGATAAATTTTAACATCATGTATTATTTTACTCACCCAAATAAAATATAAACATTGAAGCCTTGTTTACTCAGTGTAGGAAAGGCACATGACTGTTCATTCTTGAAGAGCAATTGCTTGTTTAAAGAGGTTGAAGTTTAAGGATATTTAAGAAATATGAGAGAAAGGTAAGTGAATATGATTTTATGGTGATAAATTAACTCTATGGAGCCCTTAGATTCAATGTTTAAGTAAGCTCAATCATATTAGACTCTACTCAGTCCTAACAAACCTAGTTGTACACTTAGACTTACATAGTCAGTCTTGAAGAGATGATGGCTAGTTAGATTAAGATGAACTTTGGAGACTTGATAATATGTATGGAAACATATAAAAATAATTAATGAGGTCTTAGAGTCTTTATAGAGAGGAAAAATTGGAGAAAATAGTCCATTAGGGTATCTTAGGTAGTTTGGCTCAAAAACCCTAGGCCTAAGTAAATAGGTTGGTTAGAGACCTAATAGGAGAAAGGTGGTTAGAAGGACATTGTAATATGTCAAGGGAGATTTAATAGACCTCATTAAGTTCATTTAATCTCAAACCAAACCTAGGAAATCTCTCACTCACCTATTTCTCTCTCAACCCTCACAAAATACTTGCTACCAGCCTAAGAGGCTAGTTTTCATTGCATGGTATGGTCCAAAAATTTACATGGGAACTTGGGCTCCTAGGGGAAGTTATCCACCTTGGTGAAATTAAATTTTGTGTAATTGGTTGGTAGTTTCATTCCCTAACTTGTATTAACTATTGTTAAGAACTCAAAGCATTTTTAGGCTACCTAAGAGAGCTACAAGGACCCAATGAGAGAGAAATTAAATTCCATGCCTCCATATGAATCATAAAAACTTTTGAATGACCCATAACATGTTTAATAATCTCATAATAATTATCCCATGCATTTGGTTGGTATAATATTGCACAAAACTATACAAAGTAGGCCTAATAATACTAATTTTTTGTTATTTAATAGGTCTTTATAAGTTGTCAGAGCTTCAAATTTGGCATTGAGAATAAGGAGTAATATAACTAGATCAAACACTATTTTTTAGTAGGGAATGAGTGTGGATCCTATATATCCATTTTTTAGTCTCTTGGTAGGGAGGCCTGATTGAGGCCTAGTTAGGAGAGAGAAAAGGCAAAATGAGATATCTCCACTCATTCTTAGAAAATGAAATTGAACATGAAGCTATAAGGAATTAATTGGTACTTGAATATGTCCACAGATTCTCAATACCATCCATACAACTCTCTACATAAGGAGGTTAGTATGATTTTAAGGTTACAAGTAATGAGGCCTAAATGAGGCTTTTGATATAGAATAAATTATTGGGGATATTTTAAGACATCAAAATGGATTATTTTAGGTTTGATATGAGTTTAATAGGCCATATATGAAGTTTGGATGAGCTAAATAAGACAAATCCAAGTTTTTACACTTATATGCAAAATAGGCCTAAGGAGATGAAGCTTCCTCTATACACCTTGCAAGAGAAATAGGTGATGTGTCAAAGATAACCTGATGGGGTAAACTGATAGGTTTAAATATTATAGAAAATAGGTAGGAGAAACTAATTTGACCATCAAGAAGGTCACTTGTCCTCCACCATGTCAAGATAAAGGGTAGTTTCAAGAAGCTAGTTATGGTTTCAATCAAGCATTTCAAATCCCATGCCACTTGGAGGGTTATATAATCTTCAAAGGAGATAAACATGGCATCCTAGATAATATATAAACTCATCATACACATTCACTCATCATGGTGTCATGTGTGGATGGTCCTTTGGCAAGGTGGATTGTCTACAAATGATCATATTTTTTGGTTTTTTGAGTTCTCCAAGTGGTCTAATGCATTTGATTATTTATCTAATGTATTATATCATCACCATAATCCATTCATAACATCTTTATTAGATATATATTCTATACAAGTCTCAACTATTCACCTCCTTCATTCATCCTTGTGTATGTGTGTTTACATAGCAGGGTGTGTCTATGTGTTTGAATAGTTGGAATATGCATTTCCATGGAGTTTGATAGTTGTTTTTTATTAGTATGGTATGATGATGCAATGAGGAAAAATGTTATTCAGTCACTAATAGCCATATTTTCACCTTTCAAGGTTTCAAATATAAGGTTATAGCCCCATAGGTCTACAACTCCAATGAAATTCCTATTGTCAATGCTCAATTAAGGTTGTATAGGCATCAAGCTTGGTTATGGATTCAATTTTAAAATGAATTCAATTACTAATGAAGGTTTTCAAGAACCTACAATTAACTAGTTTATAAATTTGCCTTGGATAGTGAATGATAGTGAAAACATAATTTGAAGATGCCTTGAAGAGGCTAATGAAATTGAAATGAAATGATAAAAGACCTATGAAATTTTTTGACCACTTCTAAAATTTCATGGTGGAGTTGAAGGACATAAAAAAGTGAATAAGGTTAACATGAAGCTCCATACACAGTCAAACTCAAAAGAGAGACCTATAGGACTGAATGTGTATACAATGAACACAGAGTTTGAAAATGCTCTGAGACACTCTATGGACTTGTAAATAAGTAAGAAAGACTCCTTCAATGAGTTTTAGCATTGTAGGTGTCATGAATTATCTCAAATGGTCAACTCCAAACATATAGTCAAATTACCCTAATAGGAACCTACAACTAGTATTGAAATTGGCCTTAAACAATAATGATGATGGAGCTTGGAGCTTTAAGAAATTTATAAATGTATTAAGACATCAATCACCAAATTATAGAGCCATTGAAAAGTTTTAGGATTGGTTTTGAAGATATAGGAAATCATGAAACTCTAAAACACAATCAACTCCTTCAATAACCACATACAACCACTTGAAGATTTTGTCTTGGATTACAATGTTGATGAGAGTATAGAGTTTCAAGGTATTTTTAGGAAGTCTTAGACACCATAAAAAAAAATGATGAAATTTTAATAGTTTTAGTGTTGATTGTAAAGCTTCTAAAGTACCAAAGTTGTAAAGCATCCCAACTAGACATGCACAGGCAAATAGTCACCTGTAAGTTTTCTTAGGTGACTAAAGACTCTCCCAAAATTGAGATAATGGTTTATATGTTTGATCTAAAAGTTATAAAGGATATTTAGGTTATCAATTCATTGGGATCAAGGATACCTAATCAAGGAACAGAGGAAGTCATTAAATAGTGGTCACAAGGTTAATTACCTACACATAGTACAAACACAATATGCCCACCTAGGTTAGTGAGGTTTTTTGTTTGAGAAGGTAGATTTATGTAATAATTGGATGAAATTTTCATGTTAAATTTGAACCTCATAGAGTCTTTGACTCACCCAAATCAAAGACAAACATTGAAATCATGTTTACTCAGTTTAGGTAAGGCAAAAGACTACTCATTCTTGAGGAACAATTACTTATTTGAAGAGGCTAAGATTTAAGGATCTTCAAGAGATCTGAGAGAAAGGTAAGTGGATATGATTTAATGATGATAAATTCACTCTGTGGATCCCTTATAATCAAGTTTGAATTAAGCTCAATCATTATAGACTTTGCTCAGTCCTAATAGACTTAGTTGCACACTCAGACCTAAATAAGTATTCTTGAAGAGATGATGGCTAGTTGGACTTAAGATGAACTTTGGAGACCTGAAAAGATGTATGGAAACATATAAAAACACTTCATGAGGTCTTATAGTGCTAAAAAATAGGAAAAATGGGAGAAAATAGTCCATTAGGGTATCTTAGTCAACTTGGCTCAAGAACCCTAGGCCTAAGCAAATAGGTTGGTTAGAGACCTAATAAGATAAATGTGGTAATAAGGCCATTGGTAGAGGTCAAAAAAGATGTCACAAACCTCATGAAGGTTATTTGAGCTCAAACCAAACCTAGGAAATCTCTCACTCACCCATTTCTCTCTTAGCCCTCACATAATGCTTGTTGCCAACCTGAGAGACTAGTTTTCATTGCTTGGTATGGTCCAAAAAAGTTTCATAAGACCTTGTTATCCAAGGAGATGTTATCTACCCTATTGAACTTCCATTTTTTGGAATTGGTTTTTTATTTTCATGCCCTAAACTACATGAACTATCGTCAAGAACTCAAAGCACTTTCAGGCTGCCTAAGAGAGCTATAAGGACCCGATGAGAGAGAAATTAACTTCCATGCCTCAAGATGAATCATAAAAAATTATAAATGACCCAAAACATGTTTAAAACTCTCTTGATAATCATCCCATGCCATTGGTTGGTATATTACTATATGGAACTATATGAAATAGGCATAAAATATGATTTTTGCTATTTGATAGGTCTGTACAAGTTGTCAGAGCTTCACATTTAGCATGGATAATAAGGAGGAGGTAATATAAATAAATAAAACAATTATTCTGGATTTGGAATATGTGTAGAGCATACAGAGCCATTTTTTATTCTCTTGGCAAGGAGGCCTAATTGAGGCCTAGTTAGGAGATAAAAAAGGCAAAATGAGATAACTGCACTCATTATTAGAGCATGAAATTGAACATGAAGCTATAAATAATTAATTGGTACTTTAATATGCCATGTAATTCTTAACAATATCTATATAAATACATACACAAGGATGTTTTTATGATTTTAGGGCTACAAAGAATGAGGCCTAAATGAGGCTTTTGATAGATAATGAATTATTGGGGATAGTTTGAAACCTCAAAATGGATAGTTCTAGGTTTGATATGAGTTAAATAGGCCATCCATGTAGTTTGGATGAGATGAAGAAGACAAATCCAAGTTTTGAAATTTGTATGCCAAATAGGCCTAAGGAGATGAAGAGTCTTCTAGACACCTTGTAAGAGAAAGAGGTGATGTGTCAAAGATAAATTTATGGGGTTAGTTGAGAGGTATTAAGAGTAGAGCAAAGAGGTATGACAAACTTATTTGACCATCAAGAAGGCCACTTGTCCTCCAACATGTAAAGACAAAATATAGTTTCAAGAAGCTAGTCAAGGTATTAAGTAAACATTTCAACTCCCATGCCACTTAGAGGGTTAGAACATAATTAGAGGAGATACACATGACATCCTATACATATTGAGGTAATTACATAACTACTTTCTTATTTGTAACTCACATGGACACTAATTTACTCTCTTTTTCCTACATGTTTCTTCTCCTCTCTCACTTTTTCTATATAAGCAATCATTTTTGGCTTTGTAAATCCTCCTCCAATTGATTATGGAGAAGCTATAATCATTTTCAGACTTTTAAAAATAAATAACAATATAATTTGTCTTCTCCATCAGTTATTTCAATGTGTATGATAGGCTAGTTGATCTTACTAAGTGATAGATTCTCTTCCTTAGCATGTTGTCCTTGTTAACATTCATATTTAGATTTGAAAGTATTTTTTAGGTCTATTGAAGTGTTATAATGAATTTTACATGAGTTTAGTGAGTTATAGCTCCACTAGTGTCATGTTTTACCTTTTGTTGAGTCCTCCTAGCTTAAGTTTGCTTCACAAACCTCTATGAGAAATAATAATGCAAGGGGCAGATTTGGATTAGTGTCATGTGTAGGTTAGGCTTTTGTTTGAAGTGTAATTATAATTGGTTGGTAGCGGTCAAGTTAAAATTGGTGCATCACCTCATTAGGATAGGTTTACCTTATGTTTTTTCTCTCCCTTTTCATCTAAATGAGCTAGTAGTATTGGTGATGAACACTCAAAATAAATCTAGGGAGATAGCGCTTCAATCTATAGGTTTGCCCCTATTATAGGCAACCCATATGCCTAGGGGTAATCCCATATTCCACTCAATTTGGATATATTTTTAACTACCTCTCCAAGAGTGAAAAATTGAGTTACAAAAGTTTTGGCAGGTTGGTGGGACGAAGGTCCAAAAGAGTGGATGAATTCTTGGTTTGTTCTTCTATCTATCAACTTTTGGAAGCATTCAAAAAACACAAATGGTGACTCTGAATGTAATCAACTGGTTCTAACAACCCAGGTACTTATTTAATTTTTGGATGATATCTTGTGTTTTCATTTGAATCATGAATTTGGGATGGCTAGTTATGAAGACAATTTCCTATTATGCACATCCTAGTCATGACCCCAACTATGTACTTCAACAGCTATATCAATATTTTTACCCTCCTTATGAGTCATGGTAGTCCTATGGTAAGTCAATTCTCCCTTTATATGGCTATGATGTTGTTTATTATCCCTATGAATAAGCTTATGAGGAGGGATATCAATAAAAATATTAAGAAGTACCTTCTTATCAACTTCAACATGAATCCTATTAGCCTTGTCATAATGCCATTGATTAGGAATCCAGATATAAGGCTTTAGAAAATTTAATTAGGTAATGCAATAAACATGTTGAAGCTCACCAAAACCCATAATATTCCCCTCCTCATCCTACTTTAATTCAATCTCAAGCCAAATCCTTGTTGGCACTCATACCAAATCTACTAAAATCAAAAAAGGTGATGAGAAAATGGGATAAAGAACTTGATGCGATCCCTATTAATCTCATAGATAAGTTGAGGAAGTCAGTTCAATTCTTCATGGATAAGTAGAGGTTAGTTGAAGAGGAAGTCCATTATGTCATCAATGATGATTTAAATGAAATGAGATGCCATATCTAATGATAGGTAGATAGATTAGAGAGGTGATAAATTCAAGAGGTTGAGAATCAATTTGTAGCTATTGAAGAGCCTTAAGAAGGCTATAAGGAAAGTGAATCTCTTGTTGAGGAAGATGTCTCTCCCATTGCCCAACCTAACTTATTATCTCCCCAAGAGTATTTTCAAGAAACCTCCATTCCCAAGCCCATTTATGATCCATTCACCACACCTCATACTCCCTTTCCAACCCATGAACTTGTTTATCACCCTCCCACCTCATCCCTTCTTGAAGGAGAACCTATCTTATGGGAGATAATTGAAGAGGATCAAGCTAAATTTGTAGCTAATAAATAAGATGACTCAAGTGTCTATGATGAAGAGTTAGCTATAGGTAATTACCTTGGTGAAGATAAGCATAAGTCAATCTTATTGAATGAAAAAAGAGATGGTCTTGATGATGTTACATTTGCACGCAAAGAGGTTGATCAAGATATGAAAGAGAAGGCGATTGAAGAAAACATCATATAAATTGAGTTGGTTGAGACCCATGAGCATGATCAAGAGGTTAAATTTGAAAAAACAATAGAAGATGAAGCTGCTGCTAACTCCATGTATCAATATGACTTATGGTAGAAGTTCAAAGATATATGTGATGAGTTAAGATATCTTCAAGAACCTACACCTCCTATTGGTCAGTTTGAAGATACTCTTAAAGACGCCTTGCCTCTTGATGGTATATTCCAAAAAAAAGATCCTATGCCATCCAAATTGGTTAAAGTTTCAGCCATCTTTGAAGTGGAAGACTCTTCAAGTAAGCAAGTTGAAATTGATGAAGTACACAATGATCAAGAAGATGAAATTGAAGAAATTATGGTTCTTGAAAAGAAAGAAAACAAATATGATTAGTTGTAGCATATTGAACTCCTTCAAGAGATTTAAGGCCTTTGGAAGGTTGAATATCATGTTCATGAGGAGATTTTTCAATATGTCTTCATTGAGGATAATGATGAGGATTAGATTGTGTATGCAAAGTTCATTGAAGAGCTTGATGAGCTTGTAACAGGTGATGATAAATATGATGTCATTCAAGATGCCATGAAGGTTAAAAAATCATGCTTGGATGAAGAATCATTGTTAAAAGTTATAGTTGAAGGACATCATGAAAATATTATGGAAATATAATATGAGTTCACCTTCATAGGTGACATGTTTAAAGCTATCATTATTTCATTTTAAAACATGCCAAGAAGATTGGAAAGCATGAAGGAGTTAAAGACACCAAGAACAAGGTTTAATAGGAAATTTGCTTCATGCCATCTTTCATCTCATGGAGCAAGAGATGGTGAAAGCTTCCCCTTTGATCCAGGAGGAAGGAATTATATTCAGGTTAGTTATACATAGTTTAATTTTCTTATGTTATTGTTGTGTTCTCTAAGTGCTTGATATCACATGTGTGTGTCTTGGTTGTTGGGAAATAAACCGGAAGCACACAATTGATTACCAAACCAAGCAACTTAATATGCAAAAATTAACCAGATTCACCAAGTAACTAGAATTCAGAATAACACATGATAAGAGAGACAATACACAACTTGTATTAACACTTTATACAGAAAAGAATACAATAAAGAAGATGCCACTTCTTCTCCACCACTTTACAGAGGTTTCCCACACCTCAAGTGAACAGTAAATCTTCTCCCCAAAGCTCTCCCTCTCAGGTCCCAACACCCAACTCAAATACAGAGTTGGTGTTCACCTCCCATGCTCCACGCACACCACAAGTGCTCCACGCACTCCACAAGTACTCCACGTACTCAACAAGTACTCAAGGTACTTCAAGTAGATCTCCCATGAACCTGCAACAACCTGCAATTCAACAGACCATACTTATGGAAGGAACTCCCTTGCCTTCCTCTTTGCTCTATTCGAGTACACACCTGTACTCCAAGTAGATCCTGCCTGATACTGCTCCCTATTGTGTTGCTGTCTATATGATCCTGCACACCTACAAATCAAACCCGGTTCTGCTCACCTGTGAACCTTGACCTTGCACACACATACACCTGTAGATCAATGATCTTACTTACCATGTAGATCTCCTATATAGGCCATGCAACTGTGACCAAGATCCTACACACCTAAAGAATCCTGCTGACTCTCCAAAACCAGCACCCACACCTGGTACTGTGGAACTAGGAGGAACACCCTTGCTCACCTCACACACAGAAGGAACAAACTTTGCTCAACTCAAACTAGAACACCTTTCCAATACAACCATGAGTCTATTATATAGATCTCATCCAAACAGTAATTAGACATCTAATTACAATAATTAGATCCGTAGCTCTCAGTCTAAAAATAGCTCTAATCATGCAAACACTTGGTTCGTTAGCTAACTTCCCATAATAAGCTCGCAGTCGAACCACACAGGTGACCGACATCGGTCCCTATCCGCCTGGGGGTCATCGACGCCGGCCGATCCATGACCGACGTCAGTTGCTTCCTGTCGCCTACCTGCCAATGTCGGTTGGCCATACCAATGCCAAAGACTTCTGATACTCTGCAACTCATCCTGCAACCTCCTCCATGTCTACATCAGTGAAGCTTTTAGCTCCACAACCTAACAATCTCCCACTTGGAGATAAACAACTGCACTGTACCTATACCTGTACTCTATCTAATCTATTTCCTGGTTTGTATCCCTCTTCAAGATCAATCCTGAAGACAACCCACCACACAACCTGTGATGTACCTCTTATCATCCGAGTACCCTGCCACATCCGAACCTACAAATCGATGTAGTGAAGTCCTGACCCTGCATAGCATGAATCCCTGCTACCGGTCCCTCTCAAATACCTGAGAACCCACTTCCCTGAATTGGCTCCTAACTCTCTGACAGCTCCCACTGCATGGGAATACTCAGGTCTATACCAGACCTCATGTGATTTCGGACACTGTACCTGTCCAATGCTTAGTGTGCTCCAGCTCTGCATCCTGAACCTCGCCAACACCTGATTCACATCAGCTCCCACTCGAGACAAAATCAACCTGTGATCTCCATGTCTCCCATGTCAAAGGATTTCGCTGCTCCAAACTCCTCCTGACATGCCACTGAACTAATCTTACCCTTAGCTCAACAAAAAACCCTGTATGTACAATCCTGCTAGCAAAACATACCATCCACATATAGCAACAGAATGATGTCATGACTCATCATCCACCTGGTAAGGCAAACCATAGTAGTTACCCTGACATTGACTGAAGCCATGCTTCATCCTCCACCTATCAAAACCTGTACTACTGTCTTGCAGCTCCTCAAGATCGTATACCTGGTCTTTCGTCTCACATATCTGTTCTCTCTATTCTTCAACTAAGGTATCCATTCATCTCTGTGTTTTCATCCAGCTGGCAACCCTACCAAAAACACCTGTTTGGTTCACCTCCAAGGAATCACGTCCTCATCCATGCCAAGCTCACACCTATTTCCTGGATCCTTCCTTCTCTACAATCAGCAACATGTATAAAGAAGAGGAACAACGAATTTGAGGGCCTACTTACGTCTTCAATCCTCCGTATGGGTGTTTGAGACTCCTTGACAGCTCGCTGTCCACCCAAAATCCGTTATAGTGACCGACCTCGGTCACTCCATAGTCTGCATCCAACTGACGTCGATTCCATGCGTTTGTCCCTGACTACCGACCCTACAGTGTCCCTACTACTGACGTCGGTCCTCTGACCGACGTCGGTCCTCTGACCGACATCGGTCTTACCTACTGCCGACGTCGGTCTTACCCTGCCCGACATCGCCGGCTTCGATCTGCACATGACCGACATCGGCACCTGTCTGTTCGACGCTGATTCCTCCTGACTGACGTCGGTACCTGTGTTCACCTGTGAGTGATGAATTTTTACCCACGAGCTCCTTTGAATCAAAACCCATGTCCAAACTGCTCTGCTCAGAAGTATCCAGCACCATCCACTGGGTTCTGTCCACCATCTCCTCCAAGTACACCAAGGCTTTCCAGTTCTTAAGCTTGTCAAATATATCTGTCTTCCACTTAAGAACATGCATCTCCTTCCTACTCATATGACCAAGCCTATGAAGCCTCGTCTCTGCAACAAAAGAAGAATCAATAATATAAACAAGTAGATAAAGAATACCTGTTTTCTTACCACTAGCTAATTCAAGTGCATCTGCTGTGAGAGTTCTTGTGCATCTCTCATCACCAAATCTTTCTGAAGAAATTAGCCATATCTCCAAACCTAGGACCTGCATGACCTTCATCAACACCTGTGTGTTGGCCGCCTGTAATTTCAGCTTCACTTCCCCTTTGCCAATTCTTTGGCAAGGCTTACCAGCTCCTCTACCTGAGGCTGCATGGAAAGAGGCAACCGAATCTTTTATCCAAGATTCAACTTTATCCAAGAAACCTCCCAGAGCAACCTATGCAACAACACCTGCTACATCTGCTTCTTCAGTTTCTTCATGCTGATCTGCTACCAACCAACAATATTCTTTTACCTGCTCTTTCTTTCCATGGGACCGTGAGTGACCATCTGTGCTTTTCAACTCTTCCATTCTTAGCTTACTTTGATCTGCTGTTGCTCTACTCCCACTCAATCAGAAACCCTTGAGAGTGACCTGTAACCAAACACAAAACCTGCTTCCTGCAACCTTAGCTCTGATACCACGTGTTGGGAAATAAACCGAAAGCACACAATTGATTACCAAACCAAGCAACTTAATATTCGAAAATTAACCAGATTCACCAAGTAACTAGAATTCAAAATAACACATGATATGAGAGACAATACACAAATTGTATTAACACTTTATACAGAAAAGAATACAATAAAGAAGATGCCACTTCTTCTCCACCACTTTACAGAGGTTTCCCACACCTCAAGTGAACAGTAAATCTTCTCCCCAAAGCTCTCCCTCTCAGGTCCCAACACCCAACTCAAATACAGAGTTGGTGTTCACCTCCCGTGCTCCACGCACACCACAAGTGCTCCACGCACTCCACAAGTACTCCACGTACTCAACAAGTACTCAAGGTACTTCAAGTAGATCTCCCATGAACCTGCAACAACTTGCAATTCAACAGACCATACTTATGGAAGGAACTCCCTTGCCTTCCTCTTTGCTTTATCCGAGTACACACCTGTACTCCAAGTAGATCCTGCCTGATACTGCTCCCTATTGTGTTGTTGTCTATATGATCCTACACACCTGCAAATCAAACCCGGTTCTGCTCACCTGTGAACCTTGACCTTGCACATACATACACCTACAGATCAACGATCTTACTTACCATGTAGATCTCCTATATAGGCCATGCAACTGTGACCAAGATCCTACACACCTGAAAAATCTTGCTGACTCTCCAAAACCAGCACCCACACCTGGTACTGTGGAACTAGGAGGAACACCCTTGCTCACCTCACACACAGAAGGAACAAACTTTGCTCAACTCAAACTAGAACACCTTTCCAATACAACCATGAGTCTATTATATAGATCTCATCCAAACAATAATTAGACATCTAATTACAATAATTAGATCCCCAGCTCTCAGTCTAAATATAGCTCTAATCATGCAAACACTTGGTTCGTTAGCTAACTGCCCGTAATAAGCTCGCAGTCGAACCACACAGGCGACCGACGTTGGTCCCTGTCCGCTTGGGGGTCACCGACGCTGGCTGATCCATGACCGATGTCAGTTGCTTCCTGTCGCCTACCTGCCGATGTCGGTTAGCCAGACCAATGCCAAAGACTTCTGACACTCTGCAACTCATCCTGCAACCTCCTCCATGTCTGCATCAGTGAAGCTTTTAGCTCCACAACCTAACATTGGTTTGATTTGTGTGTGTTTATTTTTTTTATATGTTATGAAGGTATAATCAATTTTTTGGGTCATGGTAAAAGTCTATTTAAGTTTAAAACTAAGTGCAAGAGACTCCATTACCCAATGGACATGAAAGTCTACTAGTCTTATTAGCATTTCAAGCATGTTACCTCTGTGAATCACCAAGAATGTTGACCAAATTTTACCCTAAGTCAAATTTGGTCACCCCTTCTAGATTAAATCTTTCATGTGGTATTTTCATGGTCATGTCATAATTTATATGTCTCATATAAGTCTTCATTTAACATTATTAACATTGTTTAAGGTTAGTTTGGAGAAGTTAAGGTAATGTCATGTTTTGGTCATATAGTGGTCTAGGCATGTCATGGAGAGATAAGACATGGTCACATTGTGTCATACGTGATTATGGGTTTATAAAGGTTATTTTATGTCTTAAAAATCTTGTCATAACATTTCATGAAGATTTGGAATGTTTAAGGTTCACTTGAGGTCTTGAGGGTGGTTTAAATACATGAAAATGTGATTTATAGCTAACATTTATCTATGATAAATTTACTATTGTCACTCAATTTTTCACCCTTGGAGATGTATTTCAACACTTTTCCAAATTGAGTAAAAATTTGGAATACCTTTAGGCCTATGGGTTTCCTATAACAGAGGTAAACCTCTAGATTGAAAGGTTACCTCCCAAGATTTGTCTTTGATAGCTTATCACCTATACTACTTGCTTGATTGGATGAAAAAATATAGAGGGAACATGAAAGTAAAATATTATAATGAGGTGATGCACCATGTTTATCTCCACTATACTACCATATAATTTCACTATGAAATATGATTCACAAGACTGGCTTCAACATCCTAGATTACTCTAATATAAGTATTTCAAACATGAAGGTGATATGCATTACACTTCTCAAGGTGAATGAAAAATAGGTATGACTATATACACTAATGTTATTCCTTAAATTTAGAGAAAAAATAATACACTAACTACACTTCATGTGACCTGTTAGAGAGTAGAGTAATTGCACAAAACATGAAAGAGTAAAGTGAACATAAAGATAGATGATATCACTTGTCATTACACTATGCACTACTTCAAAAAATTAGACAAGAAGTTATGAAATAAAAACTAGCTTAACATCTTTATTAAAAGGCAAATATAGTATTAAAACTAGCAAGCCTTCACCATACTAGGTGTGGATCTTATATAAACTTAGCCAAAAGTGGATGCTCTTATAGAGAAGTGTGAAAAGAGAGAGAGAGATATGGTAAAAGAAGATGGACAAGTTTCCATGATATTTAAAACCATAAGAGGAGTTATGAGGTAGTAAAATATACCTCCAAGGCCACATGTCTCATTCTTGAAGTAGCTCTGACCCTCCAAGTGCTGTAGGAGTTACAAAATTGCTTGACACATTGACTAACATCTTGGAAACTACCCTTATTTACATGGAAGGTTTGAAAAATGGAATTGAAAACCATGAATTTACCTTTAAATGATCTAAAAAAAATCATTGAACATTTTTTCATGCCTTAGAAAACTCCTTTGACCTACCATTCCATCAGTTATATGCATAGGTGCCTTATAACTCTTCATTTTCCATACCTAGTTTGGTCCAAGTGGCTCAAAAATCAAGTGCATATTATTTAGATCATCCTATATCCATGAATTTTATTAAAATATGTTATCAAATATAAAACGCACCATTGTTTTTCTTGGACCAACTCCTAAGAACTCATTTTTCACCTTAAGCCTTCACTAGGCCTAGTTTCCTTATAGCCCTTTTTACCTATAAACCTCCTTGTGTAGGGATTTGTGTGAATTATCTTGAAAAAATAAGGGAATATTATAGGACCTATTATTGACTTATATCTCCATGTCAAACTCTAAGTAGAAGTCTATCTTTTCTACCTTTCTCTCTCTTGAATTAGGTCTCAATTAGGCTTCCTTACTTAAGACCATGCTTTCTTGCTCCAAACTTATAATACACATGTGAAAACACCCAAAAGTGTGTGATTAAATTTACCTAGTACATTACAAATCTCCATGTAATTTTGGGGTCTTGAGATCCTTTGAAAGTATGCAAACCAAGAAATGGCCTTACCACCTAGTCTCATTTTAAGCCTGTTTGAGTCTATCTTGAAAAATGGGCCTATTTTGATTACTTATAAAATATCCTATGTATTTTTTTGGAATTTAATGGATATTAAAACTCATAAATTACCTCATACCATGATTTGGAAGCTCTCCTCTTCTCAGAAAACCTACAAAACACCAAAAACATGCAAAATAGGGTATTTGTACCAATCAGTACAAGTGACATCAACATAAAAGTAATGGGGTAACATATTTGGAGTATTAAACAACATAAAATATGTTTTAGTATCAAAACATGTCATCAGATGTTATTTTTAGTTAATTTCCCCATGACTGGTCATTATCAGGGTTTAAGAGAGGTTTTAGACCTGTTTGGGGTCTTAACAATTATTCATAAAGAATAGATCATTAAATGAACTCATTCCACTTGTAAAAAAATATTGGTATACCCATTAAACTATTAAAAAATTCTCATACTCCCATGTAAAGTTTGGGTAATGGTATGAACATCTGAAGTTGCTCTTCAAGTGGCCTGCTTAGCTCTCTTGAGGCTAGAGAGAGGTCAAACATGAGTTTTAGATCTCAGAACTCCTTCCCAATAATGTGAGAGGTTTAGGAAAATATGTAAAAAATTCATCCATGATTATACACACCTTATAATTCCTTGTTACCCCTTTGTATGTTTATGGTTTACTGGTCAGGGTGTGGGGTTTAAAATCCTGTCTTCTTTTTACTAGCCCTCAAGGGCCTTAGAGTGAAAAATGAAGTTCGTTTCAACCTAATAATGAATGGAAACTGATTATATGACTATTTTATTCCCTTAGGATCCATTCATGAGGTATGAAATGCTTTATTTTCTCTTTGAGATCATGTGGACCCCTAAGTCTCTTGACTGCTCCTTACCCAAGGAGTGGACAATGTCTATGACAAAATAGTGAGTAATTTCACTATTTTTATGACCTCAAGGAGACCATGTAATTATTTTTAAATTAAAAATCACAATATATATCAAATTTTATATTATGATAATACCTATACAACTCCTAACACTTCAATTTCTAAGGACTAGTTATAGGCCCACTAGTGACTGTGTATGCATTTTGGACTATATAGGGTTTAGAATAGGGTCTACCAAGTTTTGTTGCCTATGGTGAATATTTTATGATTTTATGGACCAGGAAATCACCCTAAATTAATATTCAAAAATCTATTCTCCCTCAATCCTTCTATAGTCCCCTTCAAGCTAAACCAAACCTCTCAAAAGTAAATAGGCTATAGGTTTCTTGTTAGGATCACTTGACTATGATCTTTGTTTGAGACCTCATCTACCATATCAGTAGCTTTCATGTCAATGTTATTAAACCTATCTTTAATTCTTAATTGAGCTCAAAGTTATCTCAAACACTTTTTCCATTCATTCTACTTAGGTTTAGGACCTGACTTGTCATGTATGTAGCCTGTAGTTTGTGTATGACTGTTTAGGGCCTTTTGATTACATCTTATGAGTTTAGGACCTCAATCCCAAGATAAAAACCTTCTTGAATAACCTATAAACTTATTCAAAGTTATAATTAGGTTAAATAATCTCCAAACACACTTTTCATTCCATTCCTCAAGCTTACAGTCAATCTATAGTTAGAATAACCTATAGGTGACTGTGTGTGTCTTGATTTCACCTTGTATTAGAACCTCATCACTCACCTCAGTGATCCTCTTCCATTGTTAATGGATTTTTTTTCATTATTTAATGGTCCCAATCAACCTCTAAAAACTAATTTGCTTTCCTTTTCATCCTTGGGCCTTGAAAATGACTTGACTCTCGAAGTAGGCTTGTAGGTGGTGCTAAAAGGCCATGACTGTGATACTATGAAACTAAATCTTCATTTTCTCATTACTGGCCTTCCAAAGTGGGATATGAGTTATTTATAGATCCAATTGGGTTTATATCCTCTCTCAACATCTCTACTCTCTTTCTTTATGTTTAGTAGGTCCAATTAGATTTTGGCCACCTATAGGTGTCTTTAGAGGACTCATGATTGTGTGTAGGCTTGGAAATAAAATTTTCTCCATGTATGCCCATATATGATTTTGAAAAGGTATATACCAAGGATTATTCATTGTCACTTCTCAATAGTATTACAATTTATCTAACAAATACCTCTTTCACTTTTAACCTACCCTACAGGTCTGTACGAACTTGTAGGTGTCTTGAAACTGTCAACTCAATATCTTGGCCATCTTAACTACTAGTGACATAGTGTTCTTCAAGGTATTATAACACTATATTAATCTATATTGAGGAGAATTGGATAAAGTTTTATCATCTTAGCTTTGATTGTATTGGAGAATGATATTGACTAAGGTCAAAATGAAGGCCTAGAGTTTGGGACCTATAGGTCACTTTTGAATTTTTTAAGACCATAAGAGAGGTTCTCTTTAGTCCTTAGATCCTTAACACTATCAAGACATAAATCACCTTCTTATTATTTTTCCAAGGCCTTATAGAGTATATAATAAAGTCTTATGTCCTTTACAACTTATCCTTACAATATGTATGGATTATATATAGTCCACCAATACATAGCTTGTGAGTTATTAATTAGAGCATCTAGTTAGTTGGAAGTACTTGGTAAAGGCAGTATGGAAGTCAAGACCATGAAATCATGAGGATATTTGAAAATTATTTTACACCATATCTTTGAACATTTCCAATCTATTATTATAGTTCACACACCATGTATATGAAGGAAACAACAAGATTTCATTGGAAAAGTGTGCATTTGGACTCATATCTTGAACCTTTATTCACTTTTAGGAGTATAATATCATATTATAACCTCAAAATATGATGTACCATTGGAATTTGAGCCAATATTGATAATTAAAATTATATTGGACTATTCAAACACATAATATATCTCATAAAGATCAAACACTTGAAGAAGATGTAATAAAACACATCTGAGACAAAAGATCCATGAAACTAAGGGATTTTTTCCAGAAATAATGGAGCACTATAAACCTTTGACAATCACTACCATGAATATAAAATAGAGACTTGAAACATAACTCCTTAGAACATCTTGTACACCAAGGCATTCTTCCTCCAAGTGAAAGTAACTCATATAGATGAATTAGATGATGAAACCACCATGAAAGGGAGATACAAGACCTATGAAAAGCACCCTCAAAATAATTCCTCTCCATAAATTTATAGGATAGATAAATAGGTGCAAGAATAGACCCTCTCAGATGGATAGGCCATAGTGACCTACTGTCACTCTTAATGATCATTCATAAATAATAGGCCACTATTATGCAAACCAATTCAATTGATCTCAAGATTACTTGGACCCCTAAAAGTTGCCAAAATTTCAGCTCCTAACTCCATCTCTTTCCTAGTCATACCATTCAAAGCAAATTTGCCTTCCTAAGCTTATAAACTTAGTGATTGAGGAGAAAAAGTGTTTGAAGTGTCATTTCAAATTGAAACTTAGTCTATATAAGGAAAATGGTCTGAGGGAGCCCAAGGGTCACTTCCAAACTATTTGCAATTGAAAAATGATCTTGGAAGACCATACACGTGCTTAAAAAGTGTCTTTTTTCCAAGATTAGGAGTTAAACTATAGATTATGTTAGACTTTAAGTACTCCTAAACATTATATGAATAACCTCTAACATCATGGATGTTTGCAATCCTTTTGAAACATTTTTCTCTTGAAATGGCATGTCCACCTCTTCTACATGGTCCAAAAAGTGGCCAAAATGTGTTTTTTTGAAATTGAGAATAAAAAAAGGTTAGTGAATGATAATATGTCATTAAATGACATAAAAATAACCTTTAACAATGAATCTAAACCATATTATACCTTTGACCAAGTTTGACTATACAAGACCTTGTGTTTGATCATAGGACTAGACAAGTGAACCTAAGACCATAAATTGGACAATGCTAGACAAGGAAAAATATGACCACATATAAAAAATTATGAACATTAGAGACCATGAAAAGACTATGACAAAAATTATACACTTCTATGAAGTTTCAACCTATAGGGGGTGACCAAATTTGACTTGGGGTCAAATTTGGTCAACATTCTTGCAAGTTTGTAACTCCTATGCCACTTGGAGGCTCATAGTTACTTCAAGAGTGAGACACATGGTCTTGGAGGTCTATTGGCCTACCTCATAACTCCTCTTCTAGTTGTAACTCTCATGGACACTTGTATATCTTCTTATACCACATCTCTCTCTTTCTCTTAACACTTTTCTATAAGAGTAGCCACTTTTGGCTAAGTTTATATAATATCCACACCTGGTATGGCGAAGACCTTCTAGTTTGAATAATATATTTTAATTTTAATAAATATTTGAAGATATTTTTGATTTCAAAACTTATTTTTTAAGTGTGTGAATTAGTGCATAGTGGAATGATAAGTGATAATAATCTATCCTCATGTTCACTTTAATCTTTCATGTTTTGTAAAAGTAGTCTACTCTCTAACATGTTACATGAAGTATAGTTAGTGTACTTATCTATATCTAAGCATAAGTAATAAAATTAGTGTCTACATTCAAACCTCTTTTTCATTCACCTTGATAAGTGTAATGCATATCACCTTCATGTTTGAAACACTTATGTTAGAGCAATCTAGGATGTTGAAGCTAGTCTTGTGAATCATCTTTCATAGTGAAAGTATATGGTAGTCAAGTGGAGATAAAATTGGTGCATAACCTCATTATAATATGTTAATTTCATTTTATTTCTATGTATTTTCATCCAGGAAAGTAATTAGTATAGGTGATAAGCTATTAAAGGAAAATCTAGGGAGTTATCCCTTCAATCTAGAGGTTTACCTCTGTTATAGGCAACCCACAAGCCTAGATGTATTCCAATTTTCACTAAATCTGGAGAAGGATTTAAATAACTCTCTAAGGGTATGAAATTGAGTGACAATATTTCTAGCACACTCAATGGGAAAATTGTTTGAAGCACATCTTGTCAAGGTGAATGCTAGTCTTGACAACATCACACCTACATAAGTGTGTTCTACTCATCATTTGGTGACTCCACTGAAGGTAATATCTGGTTTTAGACCAATTTTTCATTTTCATTTTATTCATGCTTCGTGGTCCTTACTAGGTCAGCTACTAGTAGTTGTAACTGTCCTATAAATCCACTCCCTTAACTTGAACTTCCTCTTGAAGTTTAATACCATGAGCCTATCTTGACATTTTAAGAGCAAGAAGAGTTTTCAAGTCAATAAGAGAAAGAGAGTGAAGAAGATTTTGAAGATAATATGGTTAGAAAACATGATTTCCTAGCCTTCAATATTAAAAATCCTATAAACCTCAATGCGTATGATGATATTTGATGTAGGAGCATCAATCAAAATTGTCAATATGATCATAAGTAAAAGGTTAGGTGATTAGTAAGTCTGTTTGGTTTCATAAAATCCCTTATAAGGAATTTGAGTCATTAAAATGTCCCTTTAGTGTGTTTTGGCATCCTTTTGGCATTTTCTTGCCAAAATGGGTTTCTTGAATATTTAAAATGTGTTAGTGTGTTTAGGAGTCTTTGAATAAATGATACGTAGTGTCATGTTAGAAAATGTTAGTATAAGGTCATAAATTAGTCTAAGTGGGTGTATGAAGGTGTATTACATTCATATCAAGATTAAAATGATATATCCTAAGCATCTTGAATGAAATTACCATGTTAAGGTAGTTATCATAAAATGTAGTTATCAACAAAGAAGTGTTTCATGTATGTAGGAAGAATTAAACAAGTTTGATATAGTAATAAGGTCATAAATTGATGGAATAAGTTAGTTATAAGGTAAGAAGAGGTATAGGTATAGATTAGAGTGAGGAATAAGTGAAAAAAACTAAAGAACCTTGTACTCTGTCCATGGAGATAATATTGACAACGTAAAGAGAAGGAAGCAATGAAAGACATTGCATTTGAAATATATATTTATGTACCTTTGTATTGATATTATTTTTTTAATGAAACTTGATGTGTTGAAATCCTTTAAGCCTTTATTATCAGTATGTTTTTTATGCAAATGCAAAAATTGGTGTATTGTTGGACTATGTCAATATTTTGTGAAGATGTATTGAATATGAGAGATTAATGTTCAAAGAACTTGTCTAAGTAATAGAAAGTACATTTGATGATGATTATAGGAGTAGAGTTATTTAATTATTCATATTTCATGCATATAAACTATGTTTATTTCTAATGAGGACTAGGGTTCAAGTAATCATTTTGTGTGTGCTTTATTTACAAGATACATTTAAGAAATCTATATATGATCTCAATAAAAAATTATAAGCATGACGGAGGTTGGAGTGGTGTGAATATGTTGGATAAATACATCATGGTGTAATATAACCTTGAAGGAGTGTTTAAAATTAATATATAAGTAAATGTGCACTTAAAACCTTGTATGGTTTGCTATAGGTAGACTGTGTTACAAAATACTATAGAATCCATGATTAACACATGGTTAGAAGTCATTCAAGAGGAAATAAATCTTGGAAGAGTTGAAATTAGGTAAGCCATACCTTATTCATGTCCTTTAAAGGTTTTAAAATAATAAATCTTTGTTAAAGTCCAATTTGAACCCTCTCTTCTCTATGCAGAATAGGGAAACCCTAGTTTAGGGTTTAAAACTAGAAAGTGAATTATCAAGAGTTTCCACTAGTGAAAATAAATGAAATTTGGTCATATGAAAGGATAAAACATGGATAAAAGGATTTAGGTGGTTTTAGACTGGTATGACATCCATACGTATGATAATAGGTGACTATGTTAAAGACAAGGGTAATTAGGCCTAATGAAGGGCTAATTGAAAGAGGAATAGATGAGAAAATGGTGATGGTAAGTGATTTGGATCATGAAACTTCATGGAGAGATAGTAAATGATAGAGGGTGTCATAAAATGTTTTTATTTTCTCAATAATCAATAGTATGTAGTTTTTACTAGTGGAAAAGGCCTATCTATGCTCAACTTGCCTAACATGTCTACTACTCTTCCAAGTCTTTCCCCAATTCTAAGTTCAAACAATAAGTCTAGAGCTACTCTTAAGAAATCATATGATGTCATTAACTTGGATGCAAACTGTAAGGCCTTAGAAGCTCAAATCAGGAAACTAAATATAAAACTTGAAGCTAACCAAAACCCCTAATCTTATCCTCCATAATTAAATAGATTCCAACCTTAGTATAATGGTCAAGGGAGGGGACATGGTCAGACTAATTTCAATAGGCCACCCAATGCCTATAATCCAAATTCTACTCCCAACACAAGAGGTATGGTTCCAGTCCATAGTAACTTTGTTCAAAGAGAAGAATGGTAGCCTCAAGGATAGTTTATGAATTATTATGAGGGTGAGGGACAAGCTTTGGTAGCTCAAGGAGGGCCTACTCCTCAATTTACAATAGAAAATGAGATCTTCATTCAAGTAAAAACAAATGGAGAGTATTATAGCCCCAAAGAGTGAGCTTAGAAACTTTGCAAGTGGAAGATAGACTTATCCTAAACCAAAGTAATTCAATTTCAGCCAACACAAGGTCAAAGAGAAGAGCCTTGGTAGATGATCAAGATGTGATTACAAATTTAAATAACACTCCTTCAAGGCAACAAAGTGTGACTATAAATGTGGTAGCCTCTACAAGTCATGCACCTCTTCAAAATTAGAACTTGGGAAATGTGATTCAAAGTACTCCATTGCCTCAAGATCAAAGCACTTCATTACCTACAAGGATGAAAGCAAAAGATAGTGTTTATTATTTGAAAAATATTGACTCTTTGAAGAACACTAAAACATCCATATCTATTTGGGAAATACTTCACATGCTTGGTAAAAAATAACTACTTCAAGAGTCATTATCCTAAATATATATCAGTACTCAACAATCAAAACATGGTGGTGTATCCCTCACAAATGCACCTACTCATATTGTTGAACCCTCCACAAAATATGAAAATCCCCCACCTTTCTATCTTACCCTCATTATGGGAGACAAATTAGTCCATAATTGCATTTTGGATAGTGGGGTAAGTACTTTAGTTATGCCCAAGATAGTTACAAACAAGTTGGGCTTGAAATATGAGCCATATAGCAAAGGAGTGTTAAAAATTGATGGAACTCCATCCAAGTAAGTAAGGATCATCAAAAACTTAAAGGTATTTATGATATATTCCTAGATGAATATGGTGCTAACACATATGAAGGAATATATATACTTGCACTCACTAAGGAAGAGAATGAAAGTGATAGAATGTGGAAGATGGTATTTGATGGTTCAAGGAGTAAGATTGGTGTAGGATATGGTGTTATATTATTTTTTACATCCAAAAAAAAATATTAATCTTAATTTAGATTTTATTTTAGTTGTAATTTCAATGTGGCTGAGTATGAAGGTTTGATTCATGGCCTTCAATTGGCAAAGAGGAAAGGAATCAATAATTTACAAGTATATGGAGATAGTGAACTAATTGTGCATCAAATAAGGAATGTGAGTGCTGCCAAGAACCCTTTGCTTAAGTTTTATAAGCATAGGGTGTGAAATTTACTTCAATAATTTAGTGCATTCAACATAAAACCAATCCTAAGAGAGAAAATAAACATGCTGATAGGTTAGCTATTATAGGGGCACAATTTGACACACTTACTTCTATAAAAGAGGAAGGAAAATAATCACATATCAAGGTCATTGTAAGACCTTACATTACTGATAATGAAGTCTTTTATCAAGTGTTTGATAGTGACAAGCATTTTGTACATTTTTTTCAAAATAAAGCTAAGTTCTCTTCAAAAAATTAGAAGAAACTCCATGATCAATTTAAGAATCAGATTGTACAATTGAGAACAAATAAGATACCTAAAGGATTGGTAACTATAGAGAGTATCTTTAATGAATATGACCAAAAGAACAAAGATAAGGTAAGAATGTATACAAAGGAAGAGAACTATGAAAGAGTCTTAATATTCAAGGGCAAGCTCCTCAAACTAGGTAAGGTATGCTCTCCATCTAAAAAATAAGAATTTATTGACTTGTGTAGAAAGTTTCATGACATATTTGCTTGGGAATATAAAGATCAAAAGGGGTTTGATCCTAGTCTATCCATTAATACCATTGAGTTAGACCCTAAAGTCAAACTAGTTAGGAAAAAAATACCTATTAACCCCAAAGTTGAACACCTCATGAGAATGGAACTCACCAAGCTCATTAAACTAGGCAAGGTATGCTCCCCATCTAAAAAAAAGCATTTGTTGACTTGTGTAGAGAGTTCCATGACATATTTTCTTGGGAATATAAATATCTAAAGGGGTTTGATCCTAGTCTAGCCCATCATATCATTGATTTAGAACCTAGAGTCAAACCAGTTAGGTAAAAACAAAGGCCTATTAATCCCAAAGTTAAATAACTCATGAGAATGGAAACCACCAAGCTCATTGAGTCTAAGATAATATTTCCTATCAAACAGTCAACTTGGGTAGCTAACCTTATGCCTATTTGAAATAAGAACACAAAAATTAGACTTTGTGTGGAATTTAAAGATCTAAATAGAGTGTCACTCAAATACCATTACCCCTTACCTCCTATGGAGCAAATTTTTTCAAGTTGTTTCAGTTTCCCAACACTTGTCACTCCTAGATAGATATTCTGGTTATAATCAAATTTTGTTGAATGAAGATGATCAGTTCAATATAGCATTTACTAAAAAATATGGGACCTTTAATTATAGGAAGATGCTCTTTGGCCTACCTTTAAAATGGTAATGGACATAGATTTCAAAGGTCTAATCAATGAGATGTTCCTAGTGTATCTAGATGATATAACCATGGTCTCAAAGGATGTAAATGACCACATGAAATATCTAAGGCAAGTGGTTTAAAGGTGTAGGTAGTATGGGGTGTATTTTAACCTAAAAAAGTGAATCTTTACTACCCATGAAGGTTAGCTTATAGGACACATTACTTCAAAGGATGGCTTAACTATTGACCCTGAAAAGATAGAGGTTATTCTAGGCTTATCATTTCCCTTACACAATAAAGGACTCCAAAGTTTCTTAGGAAAGATAAACTTTGTTGGAAGATTCATACCTAGTTTTACATCTTTGGTGAAGCCTATCACAACCATGCTCAGGAAGAATCAAGTTTTCACTTGGACTAGGGAAGGTATGAGCAGTTTTGAAGCCATCAAGTAAGTAATTGTACAAGTACAAACTCTTGTAAATTTTGATTTTGCTATGGATTTCATGTTATATACATTTGCTAACCTTGATACTATCTTAGCTATGCTTATGTGAAAGAATGATGAGAGTGTTGAATAGCCTATTGCATTCTTTAATCAAGGTTTGGAGGATTATGAAGTCAAATATACATTTGTGGAAAAATAAGTCATTATTTTATGAGGACTAAAGAAGTTTAGACACATGGTTTCAAATAATAGGATTCACATTATGGTTTCTCATCCTAAAACCAAGGATTTCCTTTTGAGTAAAGATCTCAATGAAAAGAGGGTAGGGTGGATTACAAAGGTAATGGAGTATGATGTTGACATCAAGGTGACCAAGTTGGTAAGAGGGAAGGGTCTTTGTGAACACTTGGATTCAGATCTCCCTGAACCAAAAGAGGAAGTTTTGGCCAATCAAGATTACCCTCAATTAGTTGATCCCATTCTTCTACAATGTTGGACACCAGACATCATCATATTCTTCTAAAATGGTGAGTGTCCTAATGGCTTGAGTAGATCCAAAATAAGGTATTTCAGATTATAAGTTATTCCTTATTGTCTTGTAGATGGTGTACTTTTTATAAGAGATACAAATAGTGTATTGTTGAGATGCATTGACGATGATCAGTTTGGAGTGTTGTTTGAAAAGTTTCATGATGGAACAATAGGAGGTCATTTCTCTCCAAGAACCACAACTAAAAAGATAATAAAGGAAAGATACTATTGGCTCTGCCTCTTCAAATACTACTATTCTTGGGTAAGAAGGTGTGCTTAATGTGCTTCATTTGTAGGTAAACAAAGGCTTACATCTCTCTCCTTGAGGCATATTTAAGTAGATCAAACCTTCATGCAATGGGGTCTTGACTTCATTTGCATGATTAATATTCCATAAAGTGTTTACCAAAAGTGGATATGTATAGAAACTAATTAAATTACAAGATGAGTTGAGGCAGTTACATTGAAGGAAGCTAATGAGATTTCTATTTTGGAGTTTGATGAAGGTATTACTACAAGGTTTGGAACTCCTTCTACCATCATTTCAGATAAAGAAATTAATTTCATGGGTGATAAAACTAATAATTGGGTAAATAATAATGGTATATACATGAGTACATCATCAAACTATTACCCTTAAGGTAATGGGTTAACTGAGTCTACTAATAAGAACCTAATCAGAATCATCAAGAAGACTTTGGAGGGAAACCAAAGAGCTTGGCACACTAAGTTGAAGACAACTCTATAGGATGATAGAATAATACATAAAAGGTCAATAGGTAACTCTCATTTTGTTCTTATTTATGGGAGGGAAGCTAGGTTATCCATATCCCAAGAGCTGCCTCCCTTAGAGCTGGCACATTAGTTAGAATTTCTTGAAAACACTCCAATGGAGGTGAGGTTGACATAATTGATAGAACTACAAGAGACTAGAGATAATGATCACAAAGCCATGAAGCATCATCAAGTGATAATGATGAGTTAATTTGATAATAAATCAACTCCAAGAGTCTTCTAAGAGGGTGACATAGTACTAAAATGGGATGAATATAGATAAAAGCTAGGAAGACACACTAAGTTTGATACTTTGTGGAGTGGGTCATACATCATCATCAAGTGTAAGAAAAATAATTCCTTCTAGTTGGAAATAATGAATGGGGAGGAGTTACTTATCCCTATAAATGGGATTCATTTGAAGCCTTTTTATTGATGATATGGAGGTTAGTCATGTACATAGTAGGTTGGGTGTGTTTGTTTTGAGTCTTTTATGTGGTTTTCCCTAAATGCTTTGAAGCATGGTGCATGTTTCCTTCTTGTTGTGTGTTTTGTGTGAGTTTGAAGTATTTTGAAGGCAATATCAGTTTTAGATTGATCATAAGAATGAATCCATATCCTAATGAAAGGAGAAATATACTGTTCCATTAACATTGCAGGCATGCTACCCTTGTGAATTGGTAAAAAATTTAACCAAATTTGACCCCAAGTCAAATTTGGTCACCCCATATAGGTTGAAAATTTATAGACATGCCTAATTTTTTTCATGGTCTTGTCATGGTCTCTAGTGTCCTAATTTATTCCATGTGGTCATATTTGTCTTCGTCTAGCATTCTCAAAATTTTGGTCTTAGGTTCACTTGTCTAGTCCTATGGTCAAGCATAAAATCTTGTATAGTCAAACTTGGTAAATGGTATAATATGGTATAGATTAATTTTAAAAGGTTATTTGGACATCATTTAATGACATATTATCATGCACTAACTTTTTTTATTCTCAATTGAAAAAAATCACATTTTGGCCACATTTTGGCCAATGTAGAAGAGGTGGACGTGCCATTTAAAGAGGATAACATTTAAAAAGTATTACATACATAAATTATATTAGAGGATGGTCATAGAATGTTTAAGGCTAGTCAAATTCTGATAGAATCTACATTTTAACTCCTACTCTTGGCAAAATGACACTTTTCAAGCACTTGTATGGCCTTCCAAGATTAGTTTTTAGTTGTAAATAGTTTGTAAGTGACCCTTGGGATTGCTTACACCATTTTAAATCTCTATAAAAATTTTAAATTATAAATAAGACTCCAAAAATAATTCTCCTCCATCACTACTTTCACAAGCTCAGGAAGGAAAATTTGCATTGAATGGTATGACCAAGAGAGAGAGATTTAGGAGCTAAAATTTTGGCCATTTTTAGGGGTCTAAGTAATATTGAGGTTAGTGGCATTGGTTTTCAGAATGGTTGACTATTATTTATGAATGATCATTAAAAGTGACAGCAGGTCACTATGGCCTATCCATCCAAGTGGGGTTTGGTATTATACCTGTTTATCTAGCCCAAAAATATATGGAGAGGAATGATTTTAAGGGTCATTTTCATAGGTCTGGGATCTCATTTCATGGTGGTTTCATCAGCCAATTCATCTCTATGAGCTAATTTAACTAGGAGGAAGAATTCCTTGGTGTACAAGTTGTTCTAATGAGTTTTGATACAATTATCTATTTTATCTTCATGTTATTGATTATAAAAGGTTTATAGTGATCTATTGTTCATGTAAACTCCCTCAATTTCATGGTTTCATTGATATTTTGTGTCAGATGTGTTTTAGTCCATATTCTTCAAGTATTTTTCTTTGGGAGACATAGTCTATGTTTGAATAGTATAATGGAAGTTTTATTGTCAATATTGGCTCAAATTCTAATGATAAATCATAATGTGATGTTATGAGATGATATTATACTCTTAAAAATGAAGAAAGGTTCAAGATAGGAGTCCAAATACACACTTTTCCAATGAGAGATTGTTGTTTCCTTCATATACATGTTGTGTGGACAGTAAGAATAAATTGAAGATGTTAATATATATGGTGGAAAATAATTTACACATATCCTCATGCCTTCATGGTCTTGATTTTATTAATACCTTCACCAAATGCTTCCATTTTACTAGATGCTCTAATTCATAACTCACAAGCTATGCATAGGTGGACTATATATAGTCCATATAGATTGTTAAGGTAAGTTGGAAAGGACATAAGACTTATAGAATCTCTAAGGCCTTGGAAAAATAAAAAGAAGGTGAGTTATGGATTGATAGTGTTAAGGTTATAAGGACTAAAGAGAATCTCTTTTATAGTATTAAATAGTGAAAAGTGACATACAGGCCCCAGCTTATAGGCCTTCATTTTGACCTTAGTCAATATCACTATCCAATACCAGCAAATATAAGATGATAAAACTTTCTCCAAGTCTCCTCAAGATAGATATAGATAGTCTTTTAAGCCCTTGAATAACACTAAGTCACTAGTAGTAAAGATGGCTAAGAGATTAAGTTGACAGTTTTAGGACACCTACAGGGTTGTACAAACTTATAGGGTAGGTTCAAGGTAATAGAGGTATTTATTAGAGACCTTGTAAGAATATTGAGAAGTGACAATGAATATTCCTTGGTCTAGACATTTTCAAAAACATTTATAGGCATACATGAACAAGAGTTTGTTTCCAAACCCACACATAGTCATGAGTCCTCTAAAGACACCTATAGGTGGCCAAAATCCAATTGGACCTAATGAACATAATGAAAGAGAGAAACGATGATGAGAGAGGATAGAAACCCAATTGGATATAAAAATAACTCATATACCATTATATAAGGTAAGTAATGAGAAAATGAAGACTAAGTTTCATAGCATGATAGTCATGGCCTTTAAGCAACACCTATAGGCCTACTTAGAGAGTCAAGTCATTTTTAAGGCCAAAGGATGAAAAGGAAATTAGATGAGTGTTTGGAGGTTGATTGGGCCCATTAAAGAATGAAAAAAAATTCCATGAACTATGGAAGAGGATTACTGAGGTGAGTGATGAGGTTCTAATACAAGGTGTAGTCAAGACACACATAGTCAGCTACAGGTTATTCCAACTGTAGATTGACTGTAAACTTGAGGAAAAGAATGCAAAGTGTGTTTAGAGATGATTTAACCTAAGTAAAACTTTAAATAAGTTCATAGGTAAGTAAATAAGGTTTTTATCATGGGAGTGAGGTCCTAAACTCACAATATTAAATTTAGAGACCCTAAAAAGTCATACACAGACTGTAAGATACATACATGACAAGCTAGGTCCAGAACCTAAGTAGAAAGAATGGTAAAAGTGTTTGAGATAACACTGAGGTTAATTAAGACTAAAACAAAAGTTTAAGAAAACTAAGAGGAAATTTATTGATATGGTAGATGAGGTCTCAAAAAAAAAAACACACAATCAAGTGATCCTAATAAGAAACCTACAGCCTGCCTACTCTTGAGAGGTTTGGTTTTACTTGAAGGGGATTGTAGAAGGATTGAGGGAGGATAGGTGTTTGAATATGATTTTAAGGGTGATGAAATGGTCCATAAAGGCATAAAATCTCTAACATAGGAAAAAAAACTTGGTAGACCCTATTCTAAACCCTGCATAGTCCAAAATGCATACACAGTCACTAACATGCCTACATCTAGTCCTAAAAAAATGAAGTGTTGGGGTTATATAGGTATGATCATGCTCTAAAATTTGATAAAAATGGTTTTTGTGACTTTAAAAATACTTCCATAGTTTTCCTTGAGGTTAGACAAATAATGGAAGTACTCATTGTTTTGCCTCAGACCTTGTCTACTCCTTTGGTAAGGGGCAACCAAGAGACTTAGGGGTCCACATGGTCTCAAAGATAAAAACAAGCATTATAGACCTCATGAATGGACCTTAAGGGTAGTAAAAAGTCGTATAATAGGTCTCCATTCATTATTAGGTGGAAACAAACTTAATTTTTCACTCCAAGGCCCTTGAGGGCTAGCAAAGAAAAGATAGACTCTTAAACCCCACACCCTAACCAATATACCTTAAACATATAGAGGGGTAAAAAGGACTAGTAATTCATGTATAATCATGGAGATAGTTTTTACAGATGTTCCTAAACCTCTCACATCATTTGGAAGGAGTTATGAGACCTAAAACTCATGTTTGACCTCTCTCTAGCCTCAAGAGAGTTAAGCAGGTCACCCAAAGAGAAAATTCAGATGCTCATACCATTACCCACACTTTTAATGGGAATATGATCCTTTTGTAATAGTTTAATGGGTATACCAATAAGGTTTTAAAAGTGGAATCAGGTCATTTAATGATTTGTTCTTTATGAATAATTGTTAAGAGCCCAAAAAGATCTAAAACCTCTCTTAAACCCTGATAGTGACCAGTCATGGGATAAAGAGATCAAAAGCATATTTGATGACATATTTTTATATTAAAAACTCTAGGATTTTTTTAGGACTCCAAGGATGTTACCCCCATGTACTATGATTCTAACATCACATGTACAAATTGGTATAAATACCCTATTTTTACATGTTTTTAGTGTTTTATAGGTGTTCTGAGAAGGGGAGAGCTTAAAAATCATGGGATTAATTAATTATAGGAGTTTTAATAGAAATAAAAGTCAAAAAAATTGAATATGATATTATAGAGGTGATCAAACTAGGCCCATTTTTCAAGGCAGTCTTAAATAGGTTCAAAATAAGACTAGGTGGTAAGGCCAATTCTTTGTTTGCATGCTTACATAGGGTATCAAGAACCCAAAATTCACATGGAGATTTTTAATGGATTAGGTAAAGTGAATAAAACACTTTTGGGTGATTTAATACATTTTTTAGAAGTCTGGAACAATAAATTAGGGTCTTAAGCAAGGAGGCCTAATTGAGACCTAATTCAAGAGAGAGAAAGGCAGAAAACATAGACTTTCACTCAAATTGTGAAGATTAAATTTGAAATGGACCTATAAGGAAATAATGGGTCCTATAATATTCCATTATTTTTTAAAGATCATTCTTAAAACTCCCTACACAAGGAGGTTTACAAGTAAAAAGGGCTACAAGGAAACTAGGCCTAGTGAAGGCTTAAGGAGCAAAATGAGTTCTTGGGAGTTGGTCCAAGAACCAAAATGGTATGTTTAAGAAATAATAAAATATTTTAGGACCATTCATGGAGATAATATGAGATAAAGAAGATGTACTTTAGTTTTGAGCCACTTGGACCAAAAAGGTATGGGAAATGAAGAGTTACAAGACACCTATGAATATAGCTAATCAAATGCAGGTTATAGGAGTTTCCTAAGGCATGGAAAAATGTTCAATGAATTTTTTAAGATAATTTCAAGGTGAATTAATGGTTTTAAATTCAATTTGTCAATCCTTCCATGTAAAGAAGGGTAGTTTCCAAGATGCTAGTCAAGGTGTCAAGTAAGTTTGTAACCCCTACACTACTTGGAGGGTCAAAACTACTTCAAGAGTGAGGCACATGGTATTTTATATCTATTGAAATATATCATAACTCATATTATAGTTGTAAATATCATGGAAACTTGTCCATCTTCTTCTACCACATCTTTCTATCTCTTCACACTTCTCTAGAAGAGTAGCCACTTTTGGTTAAGTCTATATAAGATCCACACCTGGTATGGTGAAGCCCTACTAGTTTGAATACTATATTTGACTTTTAATAAATATTTTAATATGGTTTTTATTTTATAACTTCTTGTCTAAGTGTGTGAAGTAGTGCATAGTGGAATGATATGTGATAATCATCTATCCTTGTGTTTACTTTACTCTTTCATGTTTTGTGCAAGAAGTCTGCTCTCTAACAAGTGACATGAAGTGTAGTTAGTGTCCTTGTCTATCTAAAAGTGCATGTAATATTATTAGTGTCTAAAATTAGACCTATTTTTCATTCACCATGACAAGTGTAATGCATATCACCTTCATGTTTGAAACACTTATGTTAGAGCAATCTAAGATGTTGAAGCTAGTCTTGTGGATCATCTTTCATAGTGTAAGTATATGGTATTCTAGTGGAGATAAACTTGGTGGATCACCTCATTAGAATATGTTACTTTCATTTTATTTATATCTCTTTTCATCTAAGTAAGCAAGTAGTACAGGTGATAAGCTATCAAAGGCAAATCTAGAGAGATAACCCTTCAATCTAGAGGTTTACCTATGCTATAGGCAACCCATAGGCCTAAAGGTATTCTAATGTTTCATAAATTGGGAAAAGTCTTGAAATACCACTCTAAGGGTGAAAAATTTAGTGACAATAGTTACTATTGATCATTTTCCCCCACAACCCAAAATGGGTCAACCCCCCTATAGTCAAAATCTTGTATAGGGGCTTTTATAATCTCATAGGATATGATGTGGATTTGTTTGATGTCATTTCATATTCCATTTTAAGTGGATCATGGCCTAGACTATTCCTTGTGTTTTCTAGTGTCTTAAGAATCATTTTTATCATATATGCAAGTAGCAAATTTTCATGGTGTTGAGCAGTTGCAAGAGTAGGTCTAGAAAAGCCTAAGGTTGCACTTGGGAGTTTTGTTCAACTTTTGGCCAAGTGATCGGAGCATTCAAATTTATTTCAGAGGAAGTTTCCACACAAATCCCACAATAAATATACAAGGCTTAATTCTTTTAAGACTTTTGTTTTGGGGTTTTTGGCTAAGTGTCAGTAATTGTTTTAGACATTTTATCTGAAATAATTTCCCCAAAGGGTCATTTATTTGAAGGGCACTTTTAAAATGTTTTAAAGGGTATATTCTCAAGAAAGTGGTCCAAACACTTCTATTCAAGGGAAAATTTTCAAGCAAGTATCCTCTATAACTTTATTGAAGGGTATTTTTTTTAAAAAATGGTCCACTTCAAGATTTTTGAAGGGTTTCTTTCAGAGAAAATTATCCAAAACACTTTTCCTAAAGGACACTTTTTAGGATTTATGAGGGGAAAATTTCCAAAGTTAAGGGACTAATTCCTTTGAAAAAATGTTTGAGATAAAAGGAAACACAAAGATCTCTCAAGAAAATTATCCCAAACAATTTTCCCAAAAGAATTCTTATACAGGAAAGGGCCTCCAATTTTTTTTTTGAAGGATATATTTCAGAGGAGTTGATCCAAAATAGAAATCCTGAATGACACTTTTCCAAACAAAGTGTCCCAAATAATTTACCCAAAGGGTACTTTCTTGGGTAAATGGTCTTGTGTGAAAATTACAAAAGATATGTCTCTTAGGGAAATGGTCTATTCAAGGTTTCTGAAGGGTACTTTTCTTTCAGAAAGGGCACTTGTCAAAAGTTTGAAGGGTTAGTTTCTCAGGCAAGTGTCCTCCACATTTTCTTTGAAGGACCTTTATATAGTGAGGTGGACCAAGTCAAAGTTTTGAAGGAAATTTTGTAAAGGGTAAAGGACCTAGACATGGATTATTTTAGACATTTTATCTGTAAGAGTTATTCAAAGTAAAGACAAAGCAAACGAATTCCTTCAAAAAAAGTGTCCCACATAAATCTTGAAAGAATTTTCCAATGAAAGGGTCTCAAAGAAATAGCCCATATAATGGTGATCCAGATAGGTGCACAAATGTCAAGTTCAAGCCCTAGAAAGTAATTGTTTAAATTCAAATGTCCTAAGGATTAACATGGTGCTACCAAGTGGCAAGATTATGGGAGCT
The DNA here is from genome assembly GCA_037957365.1 of Torreya grandis. Taxonomy (NCBI): domain Eukaryota; kingdom Viridiplantae; phylum Streptophyta; class Pinopsida; order Cupressales; family Taxaceae; genus Torreya; species Torreya grandis. Next base: position 384,604 of record JARHVA010008354.1, read on the forward strand.
TAAGTCTAGATCTGATGGCATGTAGACAAATATAGAGTCAATGGGCCCAGATAGATTAATGGTGCATGATCAATATTACATTGAAGATCAACAATGAACAAGAGGTTAAAGGATTATCAAATCTCAAGGATGAGTGGGTGCATGACAAGTGGCATAAGCACATTCAATTGGTATAATATTAATGGCTTATGGGTATCCATGCATAGGCAAATTGATAGAGTGAGCTAATTCATGGGATTAATGATCCAAACCGGTCCTTGATGACAAATCAAAATAAAGGGGAGTTAAGTGACTTAGGCAGAGGTTAAAGAGTAAATTTTTGACTAAGGCAATCAAGTATGATGGAACCAATCTCAATCATGTTTTAGTTTGAGCTTAGAGTTGATTTTTTAGGATTAGATAGTACCATTGAAGACCCATAGGACAAAGACTTCGATAGCCATTGCCAAAGCTAGCTACATGAGAGTGACCTTTCCCTCCTTCTGGGCATGCATCACAAAAAACTAGTTTGAAGTGGTTTAGCATTATGACAAATCCCTAATATATTGATCTAGTTGTTCTGACCAGATGGATGCTTGAACCCAAGGGGAATGCTTGATTCTATCATTATAACTACCAAGGAAGATCAAAGAGGGAATATTGTAACTGTGTAGCAATTGAAAGTGATGGGGATCAATCAAATGGCCTAAAGGAGCATAATTTATGGAAGTAGTTGTAACTATGGTTGAAATATTCAAATGGATTGATTCCCCTTTTGATCGCGAAGGCCCCCTTTCTCTTGCCATTTTTTTTTATAAGTATAGCTCTTGAGTTATTATAAAGAAGTCCCACACCATGTATGGAAAAGCTCTATTAGACTGATGTTATATTTTCAATTTTAACACTAACAAAAGTTTATTTTTTGAGTTTTGAATAATTATCTAAGTCTTCAAGTGATGTATGGTGATGAGAAGTGATAAATCTCTATCTTTCCTTCCCTTATCCTTTCATGTCTGAGCAAGAGTTCTTAATCTAATAGGTCATATAGAGTGTAGTCTGGTGTGTAAAGTCTCTTTAAGTGTATGTTTATCCTTAGAGTGTGAAACATGACCTATATCTCATTTACCTTATATTTCTAATCACAACTCACCTCTATATTGAAATACTTATGTTAGAACCCACTGAGACTTAGAGACAAGCTTGTATACTTTATTTAATTATGGTAGAAAAGATGACGGTCATGTGGAAGATATTCTTGGTGCATCACCTTCTTTAGATTAGGTTTAATTTATGGATTTTATAAATATTTCCCCCCATAAATAAGTATTATCTTAAGTGAAAAACATTGCAAGATATTTCAGGGAGCTAGCCCTTAAACCTAGAGGCTCATTTCTGATATAGGTACACTCACATACTTGGAAATGTTCCCATGTTGCCCAAATTTGGAAGAAGCCTGAACAACTTATTCTAAGGTGTGATATTTGGTAATAAAAATTACCTAAGTGAAAAATCCATACCACACACCTTCTAAAGAGAATGGAGCAGTTCACAACTACCACACCTATCAGCATGCCAGAGAAAGTTTAGATTCTTGAAATTCAATGCCATCTTGAGGAGTTAAGGAAGTTTTACAGACTTATTGAAGTAAATTAAAAGTAAAAATATATTTTATAATGTCCCTTAAGATTCTAAATGTATAAAACAAGCTTGGAATGAAGTTTGAACTCTCACAGTTGTAAAAAACCATCTTTCTCTTCCATCGCTCCATTCATAAGTTAGTGAAGGCCAAATTTAATCAGATGGTACAAGATGCATAAGTAAAGTTGTGGGATAATATTTTGGAAAAATTTTGGGACCCCTATGAACTTATAATTTGTGGCATTGGTCATTGAAATGGTTCCCTTAGATTTATGAATAGTCATTAAGAAGCTAGACTAATTTTTAAAGGCTCAAATCCCCATAGGCTGAATTTAATATAACTCCAGTGCAAAGTATGAGATCATGTCTAGATGAAACCAAATTAAGGGAGTTATAATAGGTATATAAATGCATAATACCAATTCAATAATCATGGTGTCATGTGTGGATGGTCCTTTGCCAAGCAAAATCTATCTTATGCATTGTCTACAAATGATTGTCATATTTTCTATGTTTTTGAGTTATCTAGGTGGTCTAATGAATTTGAGTGGTTCTAAATTATCTTATATGATCCTCATAATCCATTCATGGTATCTTGATCATATATATATATTCTGTACAAGTCTCAATTGTTCACCTCCCTCATTCACCCCTATGTTTGTGTGATTACATAACAAGGTATGTCTATGTGTTTGAATAGTTATAATATGAATTTCCATGAAGTTTGATAGTTGTTGTTTTTTGGTATGATATGTTGATACAAAGAGTAAAAATTATATTTAGTCATTAATAGGCATATTGTTAACTTTTAAGGTTTCAAACACAAGGTTACAGACCCATAGGTCTATAACTCCAATGGAATTCATGTTGTCAATGCTCAATTAAGGTTGTATGGGAATCAAGCCTAGTTATGGATTCAATTTGAAAAGGAAGTTAACGAATAATGAAGTTTTTCAAGCACCTACAGTCAACTACTTGATAAATTTGCCTTGAATAGTGAATGGCAGTGAACACCGTGTTTGAAGATGCCTTGAAGAGGCTAATGAACTTGAAATGAAATGATAAAAGATCTATGAATTTTTTTTACCACTATTAAAATTTCATGTTAGATTTGAAGGCAATAGAAAAGTTGAATAAGGTTAACATTACATAGTAAGACTGCAAAGAGAGACCTACAAGACTGAATGTGTATATAGTGAACATAGAGTTTTAAGATGCTCTAATACACTCTATGGACTTGTAATGAATTAATAAATTCTCCCTCAATGAGTTTGAGTATTGTAGGTGTCATGACTTATCTGGAAAGGTCAACTCCAAACATTTAGTCAAACTACCCTAATAATCACCTACAACTATTATTAAAATTGGCCTTAAATAATAATGATGATGGATCTTGGAGATTTAAGGCATTGAGAAATGGATTAAGACATCAATCACCACATGATAGATCCATTGAAAAGGTTTGGAATTGATTTTGAAGATACAGGTAGGCATGAAACTCTAAAACATATTCAACTCCTTTAACAACCACATACAACCAGTTAAATATTTTGTCTTGGATGGCAATGCTGATGAGAGTACATAGTTTTAAGGTAGTTGGAGGAAGTATTAGACAACATAAAAAACATGATGAAACTTTAAGAGTTTTAGCGTTTATTGTAAAGCTTATAAAGTACCAAAATTGCAAAGCATCCCAAATAGACATGCACAAATAAATAGTCACCTATAGTTTGCTTAGGTGACTAAAGAATCTCCAAAACTTGAGATAGTGGTTTATATGTGTGATCTACAAGTTATAAAGGAGCTTATGGTCATCAAGTAATCAATATTCATTACTCTCATTTATTTACTTATTTAAAGAGGCTATGGTTTAAGGATATTCAAGAGATCTAAGAGAAAGGTAAGTGGATATGATTTGATGGTGATAAATTCACTCTGTGGAGGCATCAGACTCAAGTTTAAAATAAGCTCAATTATAGTAGACCCTGCTCAGTCCTAGCAGACCTAGTTGCACACTCAGACCTACATCAACAATCTTGAAGAGATGATGAATAGTTATATTTAAGATGAACTTTGAAGACTTGAGAAGATGGATGTAGACATATAAAAACATTTGATGAGGTCTTAGATACTTGACAGAGAGGAAAAATGGGATAAAATAGTCCATTAGGGTATCTTAGGTAGTTTATCTCAAGAACTCTAAACCTAAACAAATAGGTTGGTTGGAGACCTAATAGGACAAATGTGGTTAGAAGGCAATTTTAAGAGGTCAAGGGAGATGTCACAAACCTCATGAAGGTCATTAAATCTCAAACCAAACCCAATAAATCTCTCACTCACCCTTTTCTCTCTCAACCCTCACAAAATGCTTGCTAATAACCCAAAAAAATAATTTTAATTACTTGGTATGGTCTATAAAAGTTTCATGGGGCATTTTTCTCATAGGTAAAGTTATCCACCATGGTGAGATTCCATTTTGTGTAACTGGTTGGTAGTTTTATACCCTAAGTTGTATGGACCATCATTAATAACTCAAAGCATTTTTAGGCTGCTAAGGAGAGCTATAAAGACCTAATGAGAGATAAATAAACTTACATGCATCCATATGAATCATAAAAACTTCCAAATGAGCCATATAATGTTCAATACTCTCCTGAGCTTCATTTCATGCCATTGGTTGGTACATTACTATATGAAACTAACAAAATAGGCTTTAAAATATATATTTTTTCTATTTAATGTATGTACAAGTTTTTAGAGCTTCAAATTTGGCATGGAGATAAATTTTGAGGTAATATAACTGAATCATACACTTATTTTTGGTTTGGTATGTTTTTGGATCTTTTAGATCCTTTTTTCAGTCTCTTGGTATGGAGGCTAAATTGAGGCCTAGTTAGGAGAGAGAAAAGGCAAAATGAGATATCTCCACTCACTTTCAAAGAATGAAATTGAACATGAAGATATAAGGAATTAATGGGTATTTTAATATGCCCTCATATTCTCAACACCATCCACACAAATATATACACAAGGAGGTTTGTATGATTTTAAGGCTACAAGGAATGAGGCCTAAATGAGGCTTTTGATAGAGAATGAATTATTGGGGATAATTTGAGACCTCAAAATGGATTGTTTTAGGTCTAATATTAGTTTTATAGGCCATCTATGAAGTTTTTATGAGCTTAAGAAAACAAATCCAAGTTTTGGCACTTGTATGCAAAATAGGCCTAAGGAGATGAAGAGTCCTTTATATACATTGCTAGAGAAAGAGGTGATGTGTCAAAGAAAACTTGATGGGGTTAGTGTAAAGGTGTAAAGAGCATATAAAATAGGTAGTATAAAATTATTTTACCATCAAGAAGTCCACTTGTCCTCCAACATGTCAAGAGAAAGGGCAGTTTTAAGAAGCTAGTTAAGGTGTCAAGCAAGAATTTCAACTCCCATGACATTTGGAGGGTTAGGTAATATTTATAGGAGATAAACATGGCATATTAGACCTATTTTAATATGTTTCATAACTCATCTCTTATTTTTAACTCACATGACACTGGTCTACTCTCTCTCCCCTATGCCTTTCTTCTCTTCTCTCTCACTTTCTTTATATAAGTAGCCACTTTTGGCTTTGTAAATCATCTTCCTCCTAAGTATGGAATATACCTACTCATTTTAATCCTTTTATAAATAAATCATGATTTTTTTTACCTTATCCATGAACTTTTTCAATGTGTATGTTAGACTAGTTGATCTTGCTAAGTGATATATTCTCTTCCTTAGCATGTTGTCCTTGTTAGCATTCATATTCATCTTTGAAAGTATTTTTAAAGTATCTTAAAGTGTTATAATTAAATTTCCATGATTTTAGTGAGTTGTCTCTCCACTAGTGTCATATTATGACCTTTTTTTTAGATCTCCTAGCTTAAGTTTGCTTCACAAACCTCTATGAGAGATACTAATACAAGGGGAAATTTTGGATTAGTTTCATGTGTAGGTTAATATTTTGTTTCAATTGTAATTGAAATTGGTTGGAAGTGGTCAGGTTAAAATTGGTGCATCACCTCATTATGATAGGTTTACCTTATGTTTTCTCTCTCCCTTTTCATCCAAATGAGCTAGTAGTATAGGTGATGAGTAATCAAGACAAATCTTGGGTGCTATCCCTTCAATCTAGAGTTTTACCCCTAATATAGGAAACCCATAGGACTAGGGGTAATCCCATGTTCCACTAAATTTGGAGAAGGATTGAACTACCTCTCCAAGGGTGAAAAATTGAGTGACAATAGTTGCATTGTTTAAGTTGTCCTAATAGTTTTGTGCCCCTTTCTCCTCGAATATAAAAATACAAAATAATACGCTACATCAACAACATCTAAAATTTAAAAGGATTTTAAACTTAAATGAAATTTTTTGGAATGAACCCATGCACCTAACCATGGCATCCCATACCAGCCCCAACCATTAACTAACTTCCATGTCCATAATACCATATTATAGAAAAGAGAATTTTGATAACACAAAGGCTCAAAAATATTTATATCATAAATAAAAAGGCCTCGCTATTCATATTATGTAATTATAAAAGTCCTATAAATGCTTATATGGTGGTAAAATTGTCACTGAATATCATACCATGCTTGCAACCTTATGTTCTAAACCTAAAAAAAATTCACAATATAAAAAACATATACAATTTTATGGGATTTAAAACTCAAATGAAATAATAATGGTCATGTGTTAAAGTAACTATTTGAATTAAATTATTTATCATCTCAACATAGTTATAATAAATCACAAAACACTAATTTTTTGCATACCTAGCAATCATTGCAGTGATTTACTTAAATAGTTTGAGGGAATCATACAATAATGTACTTGAACCTATATGAAAATTATACTAATATATAGGGAAAGGAACACATGCACCCAACCATGGTTTCCCACACCCACCCCAACCATCGGTTCACCTCCATATCCATAATACCATCATAAATAAAATACCAAGATGGAGACATAAAGCCTCATAAATATTTACATCATAAATAAAAAGGCCTCAATCTTCATACTATCTAATTTGTAAAATCACATGATTTTTTTTATGGTGTCACCTATGCTTTTTGTGGTTAGTCTACTAGATCCATGCCCCTCTATCTTCATCCTACAATAAAATGCATGAACTCAATAACATTTAAAATTTAAAAGGAGTTAAATCAATCCAAATGAAATAATAAAGGTATTACATGAAAGTAAAGTTTTAAGAAAAAAATATCATCTAAACATTGTTAAAGAAAGGATGACCTAAAATACATGAATAATTCACCAAAAAAATCTAAAATAAAATGACTACTGTATAATCCATGATTCATTAGTGCTTTTTAATATATCTAAATGGAAATTTGTAATTTATCAAACAATTAGAAAGACTTTTATATGTTACCACATTATTCAACTCATATTACATTGGAGGGTTTGTAATTACATAATATTATCTATTTCTATAAAATGGTATGTACATCCATCAAAGCACAATAAATTATGGATATGTATCACATGTTGTAAACACCCTATATGTGCAAAATGTTGTAAAACACACAAGGTACATGAACCATTTTTAAAAATGTGTCAAATAAACTTGGTCACATGGATTGAAATTATTGTAGGATATTTTTTTAGGGAGAATACAAAAATTAAGTGAACTATTTGATAAAATCTCTCAAAATAACATGTTGTTTGTCAAACAATTCATGCGCCTTCTCTATGCTATTACATTTTACAACTGATATTAACTAAGAGGAGGTTTAGAAAGAGGATAATGCCATAGGATTGGATTTTCAAAAAAAGGAGTACATTTTTTAGAAGAGGATTTGATTTTATATAGGATATAACATTCATAGTTATTAGTAGGTCTTCATAGATAAAAATTAGTTATTCTTTATTATAGTCTATGGTTTTGATGAAAAGTGGTTTAGGTCAAGGATACTACACTAGTAATCAAAATGGACATTGTATTTAAAACATGAATTAATACAATAATATAATACCCTAAAAAAGTTGTAATACATCAATTGAATTGAATTGAATGCTTGAAACTTGATGAAAGGGTTTTTTATAAAAAAATCTTAGATTTTAGTTTATCTATGCACTATTAAAGCCTGAAAGTGAGTGAAATTAGATCTAGACGTAGTCATAGAGTAGACCAAAAGATTTGATGTAGATGAGATAAGTTCAAAAAAATAACAAAAAATGAATAGTTTGATTTTGATTTTGACCAAAATTATACAATCAATTTTGGTATGCTAAGGTATGATTTTGGTTAGAGAATTTGATCTTGGTTAAATGATGTTAGATTATACTAAATATTTTATGAGCATCTTCATATACATATGCTAATAATAAACCTCTCTTGTAATTTCAAATTAAGTTAAAAATACTACTTAATTGCTTCTCCTTTCTCATAAACACTAATTAGCTCCAAGATACCTTGCAAGATAATAAAAATGAGAGTAGTTATGATGGGCCTACCTTAGTTATACCCCTATTCCTAGATATTTTTTCAATCACAAATCATGAAATCGATCAATAATCAATGTTTAATGTGAATATTTTGACCCTTGTCCTTATGTATGTGAAATAAACAACTAATATATTCTATATGCTCTTTCACCACTTTAATTGATATTTTGGTACAAGGGGTGATGCCCTAATAATTCAATTATACTTTAACACTTCAATACATGGCTTATCAATAAAATAAATGTGTGTTTTCCTTATGATTGTATATTATAAATGCATCAATGTACTCATATGATTATATTCTTCTTGATTTCAAATTAAGACCTCATTGGCATGTAATCCAACATATGACAGTCATAAATTAATGAAAAAATATGAAAAAATAAAAATAAAACTGAAATAAGGAACAAGGGGATCTAAAAAAATAACCAAAATAAAACAACTCAACATTTTCATGACCAATTGATGTAGGATCATCCCAGGTAAAAATACCATCTTACATTGCCTAGGATGGATAAGTATATTTTTGTGAACGAGCACATAACACACAAGGGCTACAAGGCACAAGCACATATAAATTTTGATGTAATAATTTGGCACATATGAATGAGGGATTGGTTGGAGCATATAAGTTAGTGCATTGAGGTTTTATGATTTTTTTTTTTTTGGTTCATGCAAAGGTAAAAAATGTGCATGAATGCATGAGGAATTATAACACAAGCAAAGGGTGTTAGGACATGCATAAAGAGGCATGATATGGCATAAAAGGACACACATGTAAGGTCACATAATAGATAGCATGTGATGTGTTTCATTAATTAGATCAGATTTGACTACAAGCCATGCATACCTACATTAAACCTATATAGACCCTAGTACTATTGTGTGAAGAACAAGTCAACACAAAAAGTAGGTGTTAATAATTAGATGCATGTAGACACATATTGATATGAAGTTGAGATATAGGTAGTGAGAAATTTATAGGATACTATGAAAATGAATTATAATATAGGCATTTACTAGATCTAACATGCAATATGTCTATTATGCCTATTTCTTATCAGCCCCATTCTTTTCTAAAAGTTTTGACATGTTTCTAGTTCTACCATATTGATGACCTAACATCATGAAGTTTAAAACTATTGGCATAGGCCAAGTCATTTGCATGAATTTAAATATACATTTTTATGTACATAGGAAAGAATTAATAATTGTTACATTGCATGAAACTCTTAATTTTAATGTTAGTTAAGTGGTTTTAGAAGCACAAGTATTTCTCAATGAAAATAGATTTTTAGTATCAGTCTAGAATGCTTTGTAGTTTTACAAGGGTATACAATGTTTCACAGTTGTAGAAGTGATCTTGTACAGGCAATAGTAATGATGCATGATCAATTTCAATAATGATAAACACCTCATTTTGCATTATAACTTTTTATCATATATGAATTGGTAAAAATGAATTAAGATGCACGTTCAAAGATTTCTTATGCAATTCCCACATATGAAGTTCATTTATTATCAAATCTTGTATTCAAAAACCATAACACATATTACTAAGCATTAATGATCATGTTGTTTTGATAAGAGACTCAATAAGATTGTGTAATTTATAAAATTCTTATAAAATATCTTTGAGTAGAGAAGCTTATGCTAATATTATGATTTAGTTCATAACATCGATGATATACTAAAGACCTAGATATATTCTAAGTTTCATGTGCATATTTCATAACCTAAATGCATATAAATATGACCTAAGTTATATTATTCTTAGAAGTTCAATTTAGATGTGGTGATCATGGAGTTGGTATAATATTGTGCATAATCCTAAGATGGTAGATATCAATGAGTAACTATGGTTAGGTAATCAATGTTGGGTTTGAAGCAAGTTTGAACATTAAATAATGGTATATCATGTACACTATAAGTATGGGAGAATAATGAGTTATGAACCAAGGATAGATCCTTAAATATTTAGTGAGTTTGGTGATAAAGCAAATATTAATGATATTCCTTGTCTCAATTTTAAATTTTTGGTAGGTGATTTAGTAATATAGATAGCAATTTTCTAAATTATTTGGTGGAACCACTAACTTTGGCCCTGATCACTTAGAATGCTGGCAAATATGGTGAGAAAATAAGGTTAAGGCATGTTGTTATATATGTTTAATGTTCATTGTGTAAATATAAAAATGTTAGTTTATTTGGTGATTATCATCATTTGTAAGCTCAAAGAGGTGGAAGTAGAACTCTGTTACATAATAGAGTCCAGATGAAATGGAAGAGTAAACATATTTCAAGTTTGGTGTCATGATTGCAAGATATGGTTATTTTTTTGAGTTGAGTTTCTTCATAAATTAATTATAGAACATAGTGATTGAACTCTATGTGTATTGAAAGTCATGTGCATTTGATTTTTACTATACATTTGTTATTTTCTCAATTTAAGTTCTGGGAACTTGAGTTTATTTATTCTTTCATTAGTCGTTGTATGATATGATGAATTTTATAGATGTGTTTGCATTTAAGTTATTATTTTTAAATAAATCAGTATCTTGTTAAGGTTATTTAAAATAGATCTTTGAAAATATATTTTACTCAAATAGTGCAGTACATGTTGGTATTCATAAAACCTGATTCTATTTGTGTGAGTAATTGATTGCAAATAAATTTTTCAAAATGCATTTTTCCAATGCATGCCTATAAATTAGTTATATAAGACTTGCATGTATATTTTTGTTTCCAAAAATATTTTATAAAAAAATATGAATGTTTTTTTAGATGGTTATAAAGAGATGATTTACAACTTATATTTGTATCAATAAGAGCAATGATGTTTTTGGTATATTTGATATACACAAAAAAAATTAGTGGTTATCATCAAAGAATAGAAATTATTTTATAAATGAAGCGATATGAAAAGAATTAGATATGGTTGAGTTATTTTCTATTTCTTATTTGAATTGCACATATTTGATTGAGAAAATGCTCTTATTGCATTTTGTGGTCAACTTGGAAATGTTGGTTTTGTGAACTTTAGTTTTAGATTATATTCAACATTATTATTTTAAAAGAAGTAGATATATGAATAATTAATTCAAATCTATAAGGATGAGATGCATTATTTTTAATACTAGCTACATATAGTATTGTATAATTCATTTTTAAGATGGAAAAGGAAACATTTTTGAAGGTAATGCTTGTTTTTGTTCTAGATCAATCGTGGATCAGTTGGTTCTAAAAATCACTGATTAAGTGGTCACTACCAGTTATGTGTTCATGCATGGAATTTTTATGTTATTTTCCATGATTAATAATTCATAGGTTTGTTTTGGAAAATGGTGATTTTTTTTAATGTTTTGTCATGGAATTTATTTTTGGCATTTACAAGAAATTAAAGTGTTTAAAGACATTTTGCATCTTTCATTATAGTGTTTGTCGAGAATGCATATGAAAATTTTTACAGTCAAAATGTTTGTCTTACATTTTCATGAAAATGACATGAGGATTGTGAAATATTAATATAAAAATTTCTTAGGGTCTTTGCGTTATTCATTTTTTGAAACACTTTTAGAAGTAAACAATAGTTATGATTTTGGCATTTTGGTTTTTGAGTAGTTGTCAAAAGTTGGAATGATTATTTATTCATACATATAGTGATAATTTTTTTTGCATAATAATTTTTGTTGAAATTTGAAAAATTTGATACATTGCATTCTTAAGATCTTGGAAATGGGGTATTTTAGTTGTGTGAAATGCTTACTTTATTATGCTTATTAGATGTCAGGCTGGACCCTAAATTCAAGGAATTTAGGCATGAATGCTTGGGGTCATTGTAATGATCAACAAAGTGAGGGAAATCCTTTATGGGGTATTTATTGAGGTAATTAATTTCAAGGTTGTAGGGATATTAACTCATTTCCTTGGTGATTTAAATGTGGAACTTGTGTAACTATCCATTTTGATGCTTCATATCCCACTTTTTGGAATGTACTTGATTAATTACCTATTAGTTCCTTGATCTTTCATGGTAATAAATGTTTGAGAAGAGCATATGAGAAGTATCATCCTCATGACTGAGGTATTCTAAGTGAGTCTTATCAACACAAGCACATTTTTATATAATTAGGTCAACATAATACTTCACTTCCTAAGTAGCCTGAGAATGTACTTGAAGTAATTGAAAAATTACATCCCCATTTGCTTGTACCACTTAATACTAAAATTACTTCACGTGAATATGAGATACCTATTTATTATTGTAAGAAACATGCTAAAATTCCTACAACATAGCCCATGGTGACTAGGATGTGAAAGAAATTGAAATTCGAGATTAATGATGATTTTATAGGCACATATTTGATTGAGTTTCTTGTTGCATCTATGGATTATACAAAGTACGAAATTGATAAGGGTGCTTTGTTGATAGCTTTTATTTCTAGTGTAGATTATGATTAAATTATTATTAGATTGGTGTTTTGGTTGATAGTTCATACTTTGAATTTTTGTTATATGGTGATATTTTTGAGTTATGGATATGATTTTGGTGGTTTTGATATATATGACAACACTTTCATTTTATGCAGAACAATATATTAGATGTTAACTGAAACTTTATGAAAATACTCATGGAATTTAATGTTTAAGAGTATTTAATTTTATTTAATTGTTAGTAGTTAATATGTTTGTTTTACATAGTTAAATACTTATTTAAATGTCTTATAATGATTCATGGGCCCTCACCTTTTATAAATATCATCAATTTATTATTTCAATTTTGATTTGATCTTTTGAATTTATCTTAAATTCTAAACTTATAAAGTCTTTTATAATTTAACTAATTGACTTTTAAAAGTCAATTGAAATTAATAACAACTAATTAAAAAGTTAGTTGTAACTTGTTTCTAACTATCTCCAAAAGAGATTACTTTATAAATAGATCAAAGTCACATCACAAAGGGAGAAAACATTATAGGTATTTAAGAGCTCTAAAGTTATTCAAGTTTCCATCTTACTTCTTTCTTTGTGCAAACAATCTCTGAGATTAAATATGTATTTACAGATAGATCAAATAATACATTTTCTAATGGTGAAGTAACCTGCTTATTAGTGCAGGTATATCTAAGTTTCTTGTTTATTTCATAACTGATTATTTGAAGCCTATTAAGCCTAACAGCTTCTGATGAATATAATTATGCAATCATATGTACATAATATCATGTACTTGACCTAAATAATGACGAATACATCACTTTGCACACTATTTTGTTTATCTTTCAGTTGTAAATAATTATCTTTTTAAAGACTGTACTAAAATCTTATTTTTTAATAAATTTCATTATCTTTTTGCTAAGATGACTCTTCTTTTAAGACTTGCACTTTCTTTGATTATTTTTTTTATTTTCTTAGATTTAGTCTCTATTGTAGTTTTATTTTGTTTTGGTTTACATTTAAATCAGATTATCAATTTATTTTAATTACATAATTTTATTTCAATTTTAATTATTTATGTTCTATTTTAGTCTTTATGCTTTAATTTCATTTCGTCTCATTATTGTATTTATTTTTTCTAGGTATGTATTTGACTTTGATTTTTAGTTTTAGTTAAGATTGTAGTTTTATTTAATATCTTTTATTAGTCTTTTTTTATAAAGTATCTTTATTCTAGTTATTTTCATTTAAATTAACTAGATTAGATTAATTGTTTATTTTTAGTCATATTTTATGATTAGATTGCATAACTTGAATGTGGATTAAAGATAATAATGTTATATAGATGTGGATTTTCTGGTTTGAATAATTAGATTGTTAGTTTTCATTATTTGATTTTGATTTTAATCTTTAGTTCAAAATTCCTAATTAGTCTTCTATTATATTAATAAATTTAAATACTAGTTTATAATTACTAGATTAAATTATATTTTATTTTTTGCTTTGTTTAATTTTAGGTTGTTGCTCGTTAGTTTTATTTTACTAATTAGAATAAGTTATTTTCTTAACTAGATAGCTTGTTTTATTTTATTAGTTAAGAGTTCTTATTATGTTTGTCTTGTTGTTTAACTTCAATTTCAGTTATTTTATTAATCCTTTAGTTTTTTTTCTTCTTTTATTTTGACCTTTTTTGAGCTTAAAGAGATATCAAGAGATTATAAATAATTTGATTAAACAAAATTATAAAAGATTAGAGATTTTTCTCTAAAGAGACTACCTCTTTTGTAGGCTTTCTTTGTTAGATAGGTTAGATTACATAGTTGTAATATGATTCCTTTTATTTGATATTTGAGAGATATTTGATTTATGAATAATAATTATGTATTGTTCAATATTTGTCTTATCCTTTATTTCCTAGAACTATTTAAAAAATTCCTTCTGTGTATCTTTGGAATCAATTATTATTCTTTAGACACTACAATTAACTTGGTACAGTTCCATCTTAACCTTCATGATAGGCAAAAGGATTGATTCATTGTCATGATGATGCAGGGGAATCATGAAAAAATGTAAAAATTAGTCATAAGTATGTGTTTTGAGTCTTATAGTATTCCTTATAAGGCATTAGAATCATCAAATTAGTACTAGAGTGTGTTTAGGTGGCCCTTTGGCATTTTCCTGCCAATTTGGGCATTTAAAAATTTAAAATGTTACTAGAGATTTAGGAGCACTTGTTGAATTTTCAAGATAGATCAAGGTGTCAAATGTGGTTTTTGGGCCTTACATGAGTTTAGGTAGATTATAAAGGTGTTTTTATATGTACATGTCTTAGATGAGATGACATATAACAAGAAGAGTGAATGTAACATCCATGTGAAAATAATTGCCAAGTAAGTGGGTAGTTAGTTACCAAGGAAGTTTCTTAGTGTAACAAATTTTGGATTGATATAGGTGAGTCTCATAGTTTACAGGGTGAGTAGAGGAAAAAAAGTCAATTTTGGAGCTTTGGAAGATAGGGTAGGAGGAAAACTTGAAGGAATAAGGCCAAATGTAATAAAACCTCTGTAGACTGTCAAAAATAATAGAATTGCTATGTATAAAGATAGTATCAATATAAAATGAGTCTTTTGTTTGAATATTTTCATATTCAAAATTTTTAGGACTTTGTCTTGAAGGTGGTAATCAATATTTAATGTATTGTTCCCAAAATTTGTCACTCCTTTTTGGGACAACACATGAACTATTTTTGGTCCTACATGCCAAAAATTATCTCTTCCCTTCTCAAAAATTATTATGGCATTCAAATTCTCCATTTTTCAAGCTTTTTTAGCTAACAGACTCCACAGGATAATTTCTATAGACCCATTTCTACGGACTCTGCGAGTTCATTTCTATGGACTCTACAGGAAGGAAACAAGCTCTCAACACTTAGACAATTTCAAGATAGGTTCAGAACCAAGGTTCAACCAAAAGGTTCAAAGGAAGCTCCAGATAAAGAGCAATAAAGAGATTGAACTGTTGAACCTTGAACCAAAAAAGGTTCAACAGTTCAAAGGTTCAATGTGGTCAGTTCAAAGGAGTGCCCCAAAGCTGAAAGAACAAGTGCCCTTGCGGAGGGCAGTGAACTAAGGATAGGTGCCCTTGCAGAGGGCAAGGAGCATTGGTTCAAAAATTAAAGGAAGCACCAGACAAAGAGCAAGAAAGTGATTGAACCAAGGAAGTGATAGAACCAAGGAGCCGAGAAGGCTGCCCAAACCGTTGAAATGGTGGACCAATGACGTCCCTGTGGACATCAAATTTAGGGTAAAAAATGTCTATTGATTTTCGAAAGTGGCATGGAACTTGAAAAAAAATTCAGTGACTAGTTGAAGGGGGGAGCCGAAAAGCCAGTAGAAAGGGGAAAAGATAGCCTAAGAGCTTAAATTGCAATAAGAAAAAGGGAAAGACTAGAAATATCTATGCAAGAGTTATTCTAGTAGGTGGAACAGTCTACAAAGTAGATATTTGAGCCTATAAACATTAAAGGTGTGGCCTGTTTATCTCCCTTAGAGTAAAAGCAAAGTGGACAGCTACATAGACATCAGGTGACAAACTAGATGACTTAGGCCCAAGAGAAGACATTTGAGATGACTTGACATGCCATAGTTAAGGCAACCACCCTATTTCAGTATGGTCCCTTGACAAAATTGAAAATGCATTCAAGGCATTGAATGCAGCATGGGCCATTCCATGGAACAAAGCATCAGGCCTTTCTTGGCTACTATATAATGTAATCTCTTATTTTATGCAAAGGAGATCTCTCTGTTATAGAAGTAAAAACTCTACCGAAATTGAAAGGTGATTACTGAGACTTTGAGCTCAGATTGTTAATCATATTTTTTTGTTTGAATGAGAAAGCAAGTTACTTTCAGACTTTGTGCTATTATAGCTTGTGTCATTTTAGGAGATTGTTCTTATGTCTATCTTCTGAATGTGTTCTTATCTAGTTAATGAAATAAGCAAAACTTGTGGAAGTAATCAGGAAGGTGTCCTGAAGCCAATTGTGGGAAGACTTTATGCTATCTATAATTACCTTTAGTGTGTTTGTCTATTTTCTATTTCTATGTAAAGGACCTTGGAATGATTTTTTGTCCTCATTGTCCTTCGTATTTGACTCTTAGGCAGTCGAGGTGGAGACTTTGCACTACACCTCAGTCTATTGGTTACTACGCCCCTGTTATCAGTTACTTGTTATTACCTGAAAGAAATCCTATTGTTTTTTGTAAGACCACTTTTGAAAAAAGAGAAGTGCCTTCAGTGTCTTCACCAAGATTTTCTCCTTTGCTTGTGAACATCATCTCTAAAAAGAGAGAGATGGATGGTGTTATCCTACCCCTGAGTGTTATTTTATGCTTATATATATAGTATATAGCTCCTCATAGTTATAAGGGAACCTCTCCTTGATGAGAGGAGTGATTTGTCCCCTTTTGATGTGGTAAACCTACACATCTAGATGACCAATCTACCTATGCTGTGGTTGAAGAGACCTATTTTGCTCATCAGTTAGCTGGTGACAAAATATTCACCCAATAGTTTTTGGTGACTCTGCTTGGGAACGAACAAGCAGTTCCTACCCTAATCCATTATATACTCTGGTGACTTTGGTCTGTGTCTTACCCATTATCATTATAGCCTTACCATTTCCCCCCAGCTTCATGCAATAGTTTTTGGTGACTCCATTGGGGATTTGAAAAAGTAGTTCCTATCCTTATCCATTTCCATTATCCATTTATATTATATCCATTTCTGTTATATAATCTAGTCTATAAACCAGAGCCACTGGAGAAGAACACACAGTTTGAAGCCTCAAGCTTTGAGCTGAAGTAGGGCTAGTTCTTTTCCATTTTTGTTTTACAATCTAGAAACTCCACACTATACAAGAAGCCATAAATCTCAAGGTGTTGTTGACCCTATTTTTGAGTTGGTACAGTACAACAATTTTGATTTATTTACTCCACAACCTCACCTTCAATGAATTAAGAGTCTTCCTCTTACCAACACTAGGTCACCAACACAAGGTAGAGCTTCTTTTTCTACTATTAGCAGAGCTTTGCCTATACATACTCCACCTAGATTTGTTATCCCACTTTTACATAATCAAATCATGGCTTAAGGCCCTTGGGGTAACTCTTTTGGTCCACTAAATTTGACCCCACGTTTACATGAGCTTCCATGCAGTTCAAGGAAGAATTTCTCCAAATTCTTTGGTGATGGAAAAGTTCACCCTGATAAACATATTGCTGCCTTCAACATATCCTGTGATGTAATTGGAGTGGAGTATGAAGACATGGTAGTCAGGCTGTTTGTGGAAACACTACAAGGCGCTGTTGTAGACTAGTTCTACCATCTTTAGGCTAGGTTAGTGACTGACTAGGACACTCTTAAAGCTAAATTTGAAGCCATGTTCAAGCCTATAGAAGATGTGCATGCCTTGCTAGCCTAGCTCACATAGATGAAGAAGGAACCTCATGAACCTATGAGGGACTTCATTACCAAGTTTGACAAGCTGAGGAACTAGATTCCTACCATTACTCAACCAACACTTGAAAACCTCAAATGCTTCTTCATCAACTCATAGCTACCTGAAGTGAGTTTTCTACTAAGATAGGCTGGCCACATAGACCTTACTACTACTCAGGACTTGGCCACTGAGGTGGAAGATGATCTCATCTTGGTGAGGAAGATAAGAAGAGATCCTAATAGAGGCAAATCTTTTTCATCTTCTGAGAATTTATCTACAGGCACCACTGATCAAATGGTGCAAAATTTGGCAAATGAACTACTAGCCTTGAAAAGACAAGTGGCCCAAGATATGTCTACTCCTCCTTATCATGATATGCCAAGGAAGACATTTCAGAACTAGTCATATCAAGGCAATGATACCAAAAGTCAAGGACAACCAAACCTTCTCCCTCCCCCATAGGGTAAATTTGCCATTAAAGCACCTCCAACCAATTTAGCAGTTGGATATCTTGAAGTAGAATCTCATTTCTCCTTCTAGCTTGAATTGAACCTAGAAGATGACATTAATCTCTTCACAGAGGGAGAAGAAGAATTAGCTGGTGACTCCAACATTGGTTTCCTAAATTACCAAGATGAACCCAAAAGTGAAGGTAAAATAGTTGAGGGATCATATGCCGTATTCACCTAGTCCAAGAACTAGTCAGCACAGCAAGCTGATAAAGAAAAAATAAAGGAATGACCTTAACCTGCAATTTCAATTGCCAAACGAGGAACCACTCTACCTTTTCAAGCAAAGGACCTGGTGATTGCTAAAAAAGTAAGTACCTCAAACATTTTTGCACCTTCAACTTCAACTTCATAAATCAGTCCTCCCCCCAAAAACCAAAAGGATGAACTCCCTTCCCCTGTTCATAATTCATTTCAGACATTTGACATAGTCGACCATGTCAAGAAAAATAAAATTCAAATGTCTAAATTTGAATTCCTACAATCCAACCCTGAGCAGTTGGATAAGTTAGTGGAATGCATGAGGAATAAAATCATTCCTATAAGACTAGCTGCTCCAAAGGTGACTCCCACATCCATCCCAAACCATCTTGTCATCACTCCTCCTACTACCCCTGGGAAAATAGAACCTTTCTATGTTTCCCTGTTGATACACAGTCATAGGCTGAGCAATTGCATCATTGATTCAAGAGCTTCAGACAATGTCATGCCTTCCAAAGTGGTAGAATCTCTTGGTCTCACATTGACCAAGACATTTGGGAGATGTTTCTCCATGGAGAACAAATAAGTGCCACTATTGAGACAAATCAAGGATGCCTAATTTGCATTTGCCACCTTTCCAGAAAAGAGAATCAAGATGACAGTCCTAGTGGCTAATGTCCCAGCCTCATACGACATCCTTCTTGAATGGAATTTTTGCAAGGATGTTGGAGCAGAATTAAACATGGACCTATTTGAGGCAAGGATCCCTGTCAAAGGCATCATGAAGAGACTGCTTCTTGAAAAGGAGGCAAAATATGTCATCACTCAGACATCAACACCTGAAGCTCAAATTTTGTTTGAGTCCTCAGACAGGAGTAATTATTTTCTATCTATTGAAGACATTCCTATTATAGCAGATGAAAATCTTGTAGGTGGCGATCCCAAAATTGATTCAATCAAGATATCAAAAGAATTGGTAGGGTGCAGTACAGATGAAAAAGGATCTTCCCTCTCTAATAAAGACAAATCTGATAGAAGATCAATTTTTGATGATGTTTGGATCTTGGAATTTGATGGCAACAATTCCTCTACCAGTGTTGGAGCCTGGATTATTCTAATATCTCCCAAGGAGATATTTTTCCTTCCTCATACAAGTTGTAGTTCAACAACACCAACAACACTACTGAGTATGAATCTCTATTACTTAGGTTGAAGGTAGCTCAAGACAGAGGCATCAAGCTCTTTCATGCTAAAGGAGATGTTGCACTGATGGTTTGTTAGGTAAGGAACTTGTGTCAAACCAAGAACAAAAGATTGTGCCACTACCACAATCTGATATGGGACTATATTGAAAGTTTTGAAGCTTTCAATATTTCTACAGTGCCTAGAGGGCCTCATAATCGTGAAAAATCATTGGTTGTCGCTATAACCTTCATGGTTCCTCACCTTGATTTCAAAGATAATAGGTACACTATTAAACTAGTCTTGCGACTAAGTGTGACTGATAATGTCAATCATTGGCAGATGTTTGATGCTGACAATCAAATCATGTGTTGGACTGAACTAGAAGAGCAATGAGCTATGGTAGTGGACCATACTGTTGTGTGCCAAAGTCGGGAAAAGGAACTCTTCATCAAGAGAGCAAAGATTTATGGTTTTTAAATTAGAGACCATGCCTTGCCATGGGGCAAGAAGAGAGAATCAAAAGGAATGCATAGAAAATGTGATTCCTGGTGGAGAGTTCCATTTGCCCATCACTGATTCTAGGGAGAAAATGGTTTCTTACTAGTTTATCAAGATGGAATGCCATTTTCACTGTCTCACAGTGGGTGGCATCTGAAGCGCTTCAATTCTTAAAACATCAGATAAGATCATCTGTATATATATATATATACATATATATATATATGTATATATATACATATATATATATACATATACATATATATATATACATATATATATACATATACATATATATATACATATACACATATATATATATACATATACATATATATATACATATATATATATATGTATATATACATATATATATATACATATATATATATATATACATATATATATATATATATATACATATATATATATATACATATATATATACATATATATATATACATATATATATATGTACATACATATATATATATATATACATATATATATATATACATATATATATATATATATATATTTGTAGTCTTTAGTTCTATTTTGTGCTTTTCATTTTCATTTTTGGCACCTTTCTTTTTTGGGTAGCATGACTCCGTAGCTCAACGACATACTTCAAGGCACTAGAGATTCTGGTTTCTACTCCCCTTAGCTGCTTCAAATTTTTAACTGAGGGAAGTTCCCCAATTGGAGCCAGTTGTTCTCAAAATCTGTCACTCCTTTTTGGGACAACACATGAACTATTTTTGGTCCTACAGGCCAAAAATTATCTCTTCCCTTCTCAAAAATTGTTCTTGGGATTCAAATTCTCCATTTTTCAAGCTTTTTCAGCTAACAAACTCCACAAGCTAATTTCTATAGACCCATTTCTATGGACTCTATGGATTCATTTCTACAGACTTTGTAGGAAAGAAAAAATCTCTCAACACTTAGGCAATTTCAAGACAAGTTCAGCGCCAAGGATCAACCAAAAGTTTCAAAGGAAGTTCTAGACAAAGAGCAAAAAAGTGATTGAACTGTTGAACCATTGAACCTTGAACCAAAAAAGGTGCAACGATTCAAAGGTTCAACATGGTCAATTCAAAGGAGTGCCCCAAAGATGAAAGAATAAGTGCCCTTGTGGAGGGCAGTGAACTAAGGGCAGGTGCCCTTATGGAGGGCAGGGAGCATTGGTTCAAAAATCAAAAGAAGCGCTAAACAAAGAGCAAGAAAGTGATTAAACCAAGAAAGTGATTAAACCAAGAAAGTGATTAAACCAAGGAAGTGATAGAACCAAGGAGCTGAGAAGGCCACTCGAATCATTGAAATAGTGGACCAATGACATCCCTGTGGACGTCAAATTTAGGGTAATAAAATGTCTATTGATTTTTGAAAGTGGTGCGGAACTTGAAAACAAACTCAGCGACCAGCTGAAGGAGGGAGCCAAAAATCTAGTAGAAAGGGGAAAAGATAGCCTGAGAGCTTAAATTGCAACAGGAAAAAGGGAAAGACCAAAATAATCTGTGCAAGAGTTATTCTAGTAGGTGGAACAGTCCACAAAGTAGATATTTGAGCTTGCAAACATTGAAGGCATAACCTATTTGTCTCCCTTGGAGTAAAGGCAAAGTGGACAACTACGTAGGCATCAGGTGATAGACCAGATGACTCAAGCCTAGGAGAAGACATTTGAGATGACTTGACATGCCATAGTTAAGGCAGCTACCCTGTTCCAGTATGGTCCCTTGACAAAATTGAAAATGTATTCAAGGCATTAAATGCAGCATGGGCCATTCCATAGAACAAAGTAGTAGGCCTTTCTTGGCTACTATATAATGTAATCTCTTATTTTATGCAAGGGAGATCTCTCTGTTATAGAAGCAAAAACTTTGTTGAAATTGAAAGGCGATTACTAAGACTTTGAGCTCAGATTGTTAATCATATTTTTTTGTTTGAATGAGAAAGCAAGTTACTTTTAGACTTTTTGCTATTATATCTTGTGTCATTTTAGGAGATTATTCTTATGTCTATCTTCTGAATGCATTCTTGTCCAGTTAATAAAATAAGCAGAACTTGTGGAAGTAATCAGGAAGGTATCTTGAAGCCAATTGTGGGAAGACTTTGTGCTATCTACAATTGCCTTTAGTGTGTTTGTCTATTTTCTATTTCTATGTAAAGGACTTTGGGATGAATTTTTTCCCTCATTGTCCTTCATATTTCATTCTTGGGTAGTTGAGGTGGAGACTTTGCGCTATACCTCAGTCTGTTGGTTACTACACCCTATTACCAGTTACTTGTTATTACCTGAAAGAACTCTTGCTATTTCCTGCAAGACCACTTCTAAAAAAAGAGAAGTGCCTTTAGTGTCTTCACCAAAATTTTATCCTTTGCTTGTGAACATCATCTCTAAAAAAAGAGAGATGGATGGTGTTATCCTACCCCTGAGTGTTATTTTTTTCTTATATATATAGTATATAGCTCCTCATAGTTATAAGGGAACCTCCCCTTGATGAGAGGAGAGATTTGTCCCCTTTTGATGTGGTAAACCTGCACATCTGGATGACCAATCTCCCTATTCTATGGTTAAAGAGACCTATTTTTTTCACCACTTAGCTGGTGATAAAATATTCACCCAACATAATGCATGCAAGTTTGAATTTGATCTCAAGAAGAGAACTAAGGTTAAGAGCAACTATGTGAATACCTTATTTTCATAATATAGAACAGTAACTTCAATAAGACCTATAACTTAAGTTTTTCAAATGAGATGGAGGTTAGAGGACCTAAAAAATAGTGATTATAGTTAACAATGTGGGTGAATATGTCAATATAATCCTCAAGTATCTTCTAGTAAGACTAATATGCATTGAAAACCTTGTTTTAGTTAGAAAAGGTAGACTGTATACCACATAACGCTATAAAAAACATTGAATGATAAGAGAATACGTTGTAGTTAAGAAAGGTTAATATTTTGAGTATTTTATTGATGCTAGACAAAGTGTAATTATCAAAGTAGATAAGTTGACAAACATAAAGAATCCGTTGGGAGTACCATCATCCTATGCAAGTTTTTATATGAGTCACTTAGTCAATACAATATTGTTTGAAAGGTTTAAAAATACATGAAGTAGAGAATATTGTGATAAAATGACTCTATATAAGCTTTGAAGATGTCTGATAAGTCTAAATGCAGTCTTAGCCCTATTCTAGTTGACATAGTCTAACTATATTGACAGATTTGTTGTAAATTTATTGATCCACATATAATGAAATGCCACAAAGAGAATTTATTGGTTGGGAAATTTGTATTGAGGTCAATAATACCTTTTCAAGATCATTTTTATGTTTTAAATCAAGATAAAAGCAATGAAACACTAAATGAACCTTCTAGAGCTTGTATACAAGTAAAAAACCCTAAAACTAGGGTTTTAGTGGTATTAGTAATTTCCACCACCCAAATTTGATGAAATTTTGTAATTATGTTGGTATTTAGGTTCAATAATATATTATAACATTTTTTGACCCATATCATACCTATAATTATGAAAAATTGCAATTGTGTGGAATATAGGGGTCAGATAGGCCTAATAGGGCTAATTGGGAGAATGCAAAGGCTAGAAAACATAGCTAGATGATGAATTGAGGTTTGAAACTTTATGAAGAGATATTTTGTGACAAACGATACCTAAAAATATCATTTGTTTCTCAATTTTAAATAGTGCTTGACCATATAGGTCAAAATAGTAGAATAAAAGGCTATAAGATCAATACAAGTTTAAGCAAGGTTTCTTAAGGATTGGATAAGAAATATTGAGGTGAAGAATTGAGATGATAAAATTCAAATAAGATCAATAAAATATATTTATGGAGTGTAAAGATACTAAATAATAGAAAACAAGGTTTGGAGTAATTTTAGCCTAGACAAGCTCACTTTCTAGTGAAAATTAGTGTGTATGTGTTTAGTGAAAGAAACAATTTCGATAGAGTTACATGAGTGGTTATATGATAAGTATTCAAATATTCAAAGAGAAAACAAAAGGACTTCAATAATACTAGCCAAAAGGCAAACAAGAGTTTGATGTCAAGTCAGATAAAAAGTTGACAATGAAAATAAGATTGAGGATCATAGTTATGCAAGTTTTGTGATTACATGTAACAGAGGGTGAATATAGTAGGTAATGAGAGAATATTTGAATCATTTGGTAGTAGATCCAAGTTATATTCATGGGAAAAGGAAAGGATATAATCCAAAAAACAAGGTATAAGTTATGTTTTATTTTCAATTGATGTTTTTGATTTTTTCATGCAAAGTGATAAGCTATGAATGAAAGAATAGATATGGTATCAGCCCTAAGCCATTCAAGGCTTTAATAAATGATATATATGTTGAGAAATCTCAAATATTATCTCATATGTGAGCTCAAAGATAAATAAGATTTCTAGTGAAAGGACAATAAGAGAGACCCAATTGAGGTCAAGAGAGAGAGATAGACCAAGTAAATAGTCAAGATATGGTAAGTGAGTGAAGGCTTGTTAGAAAGAGGTATAGGTCTAAATGAGGCCAAGGAGTTGATAGACATCTTCAATGAGATGATGAAAGAGAGAGATTCGAAGAAACATTGTAAAGATGAGAGAAGCTACCACAAGAAGATGGTACAAGATGACACCAAGAAGAGAGAGATGAAGAAAGAGATGTAAGAGATGAGGTAGTAGATGGATAGGTTGTTCATCATGATAGAATAGGTGAGAGAAATGGGAATCCCATACTATGGATGGGTGATGAGAAAGAAAACATTCAAGTGGCCATTAAGGCAATAGATGAAGAAAAGAAGGATACAAGGAAAGAGAGAAGAGAGAGAGTAGAAGAAGTTGTTATGAGAGTAGCTAAAAATAGAAATGCAAATGCTTTAGTTGAGAGAAAAACATAGGGATCAAAAGGATGGGTAGCACCTTGAAGAGGAGGTGATGAAGTTGAGTGAGCAGAAGAAATATAGTTGCAACCAACTGAGTGAAAAAAATGATAAAGAATAAAGAGATCACCTTGAGAGCCTCATTGAAGGCTTGGAAGATAAGATGCAAATGATTAAACAAGATAAACAATCTGATTAATATTTTATGTATAAGAGCTAAGAAAAAATAGAGGAAAAATTGGTAGCCATAGAAAATGCATCGAATGGAGAAGTGATGGAAGAGAAAGAGGAAGTATAGTTTGTAGCAAATGAGAAGCTTGAGGAAGTGGATAAAGAGCATGAACAAGCAAAGATGGAAATAATACAACATTAATTTAAAGAAATTAAGAAAGATATTGCTTTTGTATTGGTTTCAAGTATGAAGCTAAAAATGGAGGAATATAAAATTAAAAGAATTGTAGCATTATATTGGGGTATCTACAAACCATATGTTAGAGGCAAAGAGCAAAGGGTGAGTGCACATGAAGTGCAAGTTGATATAAGCAAGAGGTGGAAGCAAGAAGATAGATTTGTCTTTGATAGAGGAAATCATGAATACAAGAAGGAGTAGCTGAATCATGAAGGAAAAATGAAAGATAAGGATGATCAAAGGGAGAAGAACTAGAAGACAAGAAAGAAGAACATAGTAATCCATTGGAGCTCAATTCCTATCTCCCTCAGGAGTATGATGCAGGGGAATCATGAAAAAATGTACAAATTAGTCATAAATAGGTGTATTTAGTCTTATAGTATGCCTTATAAGGAATTATAATAATCAAATTAGTATTATAGTGTGTTTAGGTGGCCCTTTAGCATTTTCCTGCCAATTTGGGCATTTGAAAATTTAAAATGTTGTTAGATAATTAGGAGCACTTGGTGCATTTTCAAGATAGTTCAAGTTGTCAAATTTGGTTTTTTGGACTTAAGTGAGTTTAGGTAGATTATAAAGGTGTTTTTATATGTACATGTCTTAGATGAGATGACATATAACAAGAAGAGTGAATGTAACATCCATGTAAAAATAGTTGCCAAGTAAGTGGGTAGTTAGTTACCAAGGTAGTTTCTTGGTGTAAATTTTTATGGCTTGATAGAGGTGAGTATCATAGTTTAGAGGGTGATTATAGGAAAAAAAAATCAATTTTATATCTTTAGAAGAAAGGGTATGAAGGAAAAATTGAAAGATTAAGGCCAAATGTAATAAAACCTCTGTAGATTGTCAAAAATGATAGAATTGCTATGTACAAAGACAATATCAATATAATATTAGTATTTTGTTTGAATATTTTCATATTAAAATTTTTTGGGACTTTGTATTGAAGGTGGTAATCAATATTGAATGCATGTAGGTCTAAATTTAATCTCAAGAAGAGAACTAAGGTTAAGAGCAACTGTGTGGATACCCTATTTTCATAATATGGAATAGTAACTTGCATAAGACCTATACTTTAAGGTTTTAAAATGAGATGGAATTTGATGGACATTGAATATAGTGATTATAGTTAAAAATTTGGGTGATACATCAATATAATCCTCAATTATCTTTTGGTAAGTCTAATATGCATTGAAAACCCTATTCTAGTTAGGAAAGGTAGATTATATACCACATAACGCTATAAAAAACATTGAATGATAAGAGAATAGGTTGTAGTTAAGTAGGGTTAAGATTTTGAGTATTATATTGATGTTAGACATACCCTTTTGGGTGTAGTTATCAAAGTAGATAAGTTAACAAACATAAAGAATCCGTTGGGAGTACCCTTACCCTGTGCAAGTTTTTATATGAGTCACTCAATCAATACAATCTTGTTTGAAAGTTTAAAAAATGAATGAAGTAGAGACTATTATGATAAAATGAATATTTATAAGGTCATATTGGAGTGATTATAACCTTGTATGAGCCTTGAAGATGTATGATAAGTATAAATGCAATCTTAGCCTTGTTCTGGTTGACATAATCTAACTATGTTGATAGATTTGTTGATATACATATAATGAGACACCACCAAGAGAATTTATTGGTTTGAAAAGTTGTGGTGAGGTCAAATATACCTTGTTAAGATCCTTGGTATGTTTGAAAGCAAGATAAAATCAATTAAACCCTAAATGAATCTTCTTTGGCCGTATACAAGCAAGAAACCCTAAAACTAGGGGTTTAGTGGTATTAGTAGTTTCGACTACCTAATTTGATGAAATTTTTAAATTACATTGGTATTTAGGTTCCCTAACATATTATAATATTTTTTGACTTGCACCATACCTTTAAGCATAAAAAATTGTAGCTGTGTGGAATGTAGGGGTCAGATAGGCCTAATAGGGCTAATTGGGAGAATGAAAAAGCTAAAAAATGTAGGTAGATGATAAATTGAGGTCTAAAAATTTGTGAATAGATATTATATGACAAATATTACCTAAAACTATCATTTATTTCTCAATTTTAAATAATTCTTGACCGTACAAGTCAAAATAGCATAATAAAAGGCTACAAGATCAATATAGGTTTAAGTAGAGTTTCTTAAGGACTAGATAGGAAAGATTGAGGTGAATAATTGAGATGGTACAAGTTAAATAAGATAAAGAAAAGATATTTATGGAGTGTGAAGATACTCAAGAAGAGTGGGCAGGGATTGGAGCAATTTTAGCCTAGACAAGCTCACTATCTAGTGAAAATTAGTGTGTATGTGTTTCATGAAAGAGAGTAATTGGATAAAGTGACATGAGTGGTTGTATGATATATTCTAAGATCAAACAAAAGGACTTCAAGAAGACTAGCTGAAATGCACACAAGATTTTGATGTCAAGTCAAAGGAAAAGTTGGTAAATAAAACAAGATTGAGGACCATAGTTATGCAAGTTTTATTATTATAGGTAATAGAGGGTGGATATAGTAGGGAATGAGAAAATCTCTACATCACATGACATTTATTACCATCAAAAAATTTGATGAATCTATTGGAGAGTTTTCAAAAAATTATTTTCCTTTTTTGTTTTATCTCTTATTTTATTTTTCTTATCCATGACCATTAGAGGTCCACCTTCTATTATCCAACCTTTAATTAATATTATTGAATATCAAGTTGAGATTGATTCAAATGTAAATCATTTTACTTACTATAATAGGCCTTACGATTTACCCTGTATTCTTGAAGTTATAAATTAGTGATTTACATGCTAATCTTACTTGTGAAATGCAATAGCATGTTCAAGAAACTAATCATCATATTATGCATTAAAAAGAAAAAATATTACTTGTTAATCCTCAACATATATTATGTTTCCTTTCTAATTCATTTCATCTTGAATATTTTATTTCCCCTCCTGACACTAATACAACTACAGAGTTAAATCACCCTGGTTAAGTACTAGAATTTGTTGAAAATTTCAATAGAATAAAAAGCACAACAAGTACAATAGGCTCAACAAAGAGTTTGAGATTTGATTCTAGGTCTAAAAAATAACATAAATCAAGCTGAAATAACTAATAATGAGGCAAATTTTGATGAATATGTTACTCAAGTCTTAGTGAATCTTTGGATTCATAGAAATCCCATTAATATTAGTGCTCATCCAGGTAAATTACATTCACTAAAAGGAATAAATATCCCTAAGTTATTTGGAAGTCATGTTGAGTCTTGGGAGGACTATTTAAATTTTGTTAAATTAGTTTGTGTTACTCCTAGGATTGTAAATGAAAAAGTTTCTCTTAAGGTTTTCTCACAAAATTTAGAAGGTAAATATTATCAAACATTTGTTAGCCTACCTGTAAGTGTTATCAATATTTGAAAGGATATAGAGGATTAGCTAGGTCTTTATTCTGGAAAATCTAAATGATATTTAAATTTAGTTAATGAATTAGTTAATATCTCTATTGATCCAATTGAAACGGATTACCAATTTACAAGTAGATTTACTGGATTGCATCGAAATATTTCTCATGATGTTAGACCATCTCAAAGGTTGTCTAGATTACATTTTTGTAATGTTTTGCCTCTAAAGTATAATATGGATATAAAATAAAAATATATTATGAATTATGATGAAACTATAAATTTATATATTGAATATGAAAAGAAATTAAAATGTGTTGGTTTTAATGATAAATTTGCAACAAGTTTAAATTATGATAAAGAAAAGATTTTAAAAACCATTCATAATATTAGCAATGAGTTTATTGGCTTCAAGACACAACTAGATGATAAGCCATCTACATCAGGTAAATCTTCCATTCCTCAGAAAAATAAAAGGGAAGAGAAAGTTAATTATTGTAACATGTGTGAATTAGATCATGATCCTAGCACTTATATAGGTGTGCAAAAGTTTAAAAGATATATTCAGAGAAATGATAGTATCTTTATTGATCTTGTTGATAATATAAACATACATGTATTTAATGAATATTCAGATGATATCAAAATTGTAAATGATTATACTATCAATACTAGACAAATATCTTATTCTAATCAAAAGAATAATTCTAACACAACTAATAATTAGTCATATTCTTCTAGAAATCATGATAAAGGCAAATGTACACTGAATAATTGTGCATCTGATAATGTTACAATTAGTTCTTAACAAAATAACCTTTTATCAACTAATTTTAATACTCCATAATATCTTCCTTATAAGCCCTAGAATTACACTCACATTCATCATCCATATGTAGGTGCTTATAATATTATAGATGATTTGGCCATTATTAATGCAAGTTTTTCATTATTATAGGTTGTTATTTTACCTACATAAATTGATAAAATTAATGATGCAATTAAAAACTTGAATTCTAAGGATGTGTTAAGATATCAAAAAGAAACAAAGAATAATGAAAAATCTAATGTTTTTTCTCAGATTTATGACCCTCCTACTGATTACATACCTCATTTTTTTGTATCGATCAAAATTACTAATAATATTATCCATATTTTTTTACTAGTTCTTCTAAGAATATAATGTCTAAGTTTATTTTTGATCAATTGGGCATTTCTCATAAAATTGATCATAGAAAACTTATAGGTTTTGATTCATGACAAACTAAGAGTCATGATACGTTTCATGATATTGTTATCAAAGTCACACAATAAAAAGGAATTAGATGTATGATCAATATTCAAGTATTGGATATTCCTAGTAATTATGCTATGCTTCTAGGAAGAGATTGTTCAAAATTAACTAGTGCTTTGTAGGTAAGGATATAACTTGGGTTTTGGTTAGCAATGAGAACTCTTTCATACAAAGAGAGGATTTGTTTTATAATCCTATCGATTACATACCTATTACTATTGATTATGTGGAAACTAGAATTGGTACTTATGAGCTATTAGCTTTAGATGAACTAAAAAAATAACAAAAAATACCTTTTCTAGAGATAATTTATGGTCTTTGTACTTTGATGGAGTATGTTTGAAACATAGTAGTGGTGACAGAATTTATTTAATTTCTCCATTTGGTAAAATATTTTTCTATACTTATAAATTACCTTTTGATAATACTAATAATACAATAGAATTTGAAGCTTTGTGTTTAGATCTAGAAAAGGTTATAAAATTTAATATCAAATAATTATAAGTGTTTGGTGATTTTAAGTTAATTATTAGACAAAGTAGAAATGTTTATAAAACTAATTAAACTCATCTACATAGATATATTCAAAATATTTGAACTTGAAAATTTTGAAGCTTTCAATATCACTCATATACTTAAATAATTTAATGTTTGAGCTGATAAACTTGTTATTTTTATTCAAATCCTACTCTAATTGAAATCAAACCAGTTGTTGACTTCTAATTTTTTGAAAATTTTATACTTAAAGTTCCTAATTTGAATGAAAAATTAGCATGGTTTAATTGTGACAACATATTGATTCTTTATTAAAAGTAATTATTTTGATCATGATGATTATGTATTGAATTATGGTGATTATCTATAGTTAAGTACTAATAAATTGCCTACTAATTTAGTTAGTATAGAATCAATGTTCACTTCAAATGATCAACGTATAATTTCATGAAATAAAGATCCCTCTAGGAGAATAATCATTGAAACTATTCCTATTAATCTTGATACTAAGGAAGATCCTAAATTTTTATATTTAGGAATACAATGCACTCATGATGAAAAGGTTAAGTTTATCAAAAAATTTAAAGAATTTATCGATGTTTTCAATTGGTCTTACATAGACCTAAAATGTTATGATACCAATATTATTAAACATGATATTCATATAAAAACTATTAGGAAAGAAAAATAATAAACCCTTTGTTGGAAGACACCATAAAAAAAAAGCTTAATAAGATGCTTGATAGTGGTGTCATTTATACTATAAGATATTTTGATTGGGTTGATAATTTAATACCTATACAAAATTAAAATAGTAACATTATGTTATGTGTAAATTTTAGAGATTTAAATAAGGCTAGTGTTAAGGACAATTATCCTCTTCCTAGCATTAATCAAATATTGAAATAAGTTTAAATATTTGAAATGATGTATTTACTTGATAGATTTTATAGTTATAATTAAATACTTTTTAATCCAGATAATAGGCATAGTACAACATTTGCTACTCATAGAGGAACATTTTCTTTTAACAGAATGCCTTTTGTTCTCAAGAATGAAGGTGCCACTTTTTAGAGAGATATGCATGTGACTTTTGATGACTTAATTGGCATAATCATTCAAATCTACCTAGATGATCTCATTATTCATTCAAAAAAGAGAAAAAAACATATAGATCATCTTCGTGAAGTCTTCACAAGATGTAGAAAATGTGATATTTCTCTTAATCCCAAAAAATATGTCTTTGATGTCATTGAAGACAAATTATTTCAAATAATAGTATTTATATTGATCATAAATGTATAAATGCAATTAAAGTTTTGTCACCTCCTAAATACTAGTATGGTCTTAGATTTTTCTTTGTAAAAATTAATTTTTTTCATAAATTTATATCATATTTTATTGATAAATCTAATCCTTTACAAGTTCTATTAAAGAAAAACTAGTAATATATATGGTATTCAAGAGTAGATTCTACTTTTAATAATATTAAGAATGCAATTATAAGTGCACCTATAATTAAAAAATCTGACTTGATTAAATCCTTTATTCTTAAAATATAAATGCAATTGGTAAAGCCATAGACACTGTGATTGTTCAAAACAATGAAAATGATGAATAAATTCCTATTGGCTATATAAACCAAGCTTTAAAAGATGTAGAAACTATATATCTACTTATTGGAAAAAATGGTTTTTCATTAGTTTTCTCTTTGATAAAAAAATTATTATCTTTTGATGGGAAATAAGGTTGTTGTAAGATTTAATAAACCTATTCTTTCTTATCTTTTAAAACAACCAACTATCCAAGGAAAGTTAGTAAAGTGAATTTTGAGGATTCAAAAAATTGAGCTTGAATTCAAAACATCCAAAACTATTAAAGGAAATGACTTGGTAAACACATTTGGCTGAAAATGCTTTTTCTAGTATAAATGTTTTGATTTTATTTATTGATGATTCTTTGTGTGATAAACCTCAATTTTTAACAATAAAAGTTGTTGATTTCTCTAAAAAAAATAAATTTTGTCATGAAATAGATGATTGAGATTATTTTATTTTTGAAGATGATTGATATCATGATTTAGTTTATTATTTTCAAAATTAGGCATGTCCTAATAATCTAGATAAAAAGTAAAGATGAACATTAATATTGCAATCTTTAAACTTCTATTAATTGGAAAACTTTCTATTTTATATAAATAGGGATGGAGTTCTATTAAGATGCTTAACTTGTGATCAAACTCAAAAGGTGCTTAGAGGATGTTATGAAGGTAGGTGTGGTGGTTATTATGCAGTAAAGTCCAATGTTTATAAGATTTTGTGTGCAGGTTATTATCAACCTACATCGTTTCAATATACTTACAAGTTAGTTCGTACATGCATGCTTTGTCAATTATTTGTTGGTAGAGATAAATTACCATGAATGCCTTTAAATCTTATTATTCCCAAGAAGTACTTCACCAAGTAGTGAATTGATTTTATATCAAATATTCATCATCTTTTTTAATTTGGCCATAGGTATATTTTGACTACCACTGATTATTTTATGAAATGGCATGAAGCTAAATCCTTAAAAAATTTAGTTTAGTTACAACTAAATTTATTTCATTATTTGAAAACCAAATATTTTCTAGATTCAATGTTGTCTATGAGATTATCTCATACAATGGTCCCCAATTCATTTCAAATGAATATTTAAATTTTTTTGGATGTTATTCTATTATTTTGAGTGATTTATTGAAATATTATCCTCAAGGTAATGGATAGACTGAATCTATGAATAAAATTTTGATTTCTATTATGAAAAATCTAGTTTGTGAGAATAAAAGAAATTGGCATTGAAAGATTTTTAAAACATTATGGGTTGATCGTACAATTATAAAAATAGTTAATGGTTATTCACCTTTTATGTTAGCCTATGAATTTGAATCCACATTACTAATTGAACTCTAGATTTATTCTACTCGAATTGCCTTACAATACTTTTTAGAAGATGAAAATATCATAGAATAAAGAATTAATGACTTGATAGCCTTAGATGAAATCAAAATTACTTTTACAAAAAATAGAAAAAGCTAATAGAAAATTAAAGAACTTTTTGATAAAAAGGTTTCTAGTAAATGTTTTAAAGTTGGTGATCTTGTTATTTATTGGGATAAAGCACATGAAGACCCAGGTAAACATCATACATTTGATTCTCTTTGGTTTGATTTTTATAAAATTACTACAATTCTTGAAAATAATACTTTTCATTTACAAGATCTTGATGAAAATTAGTTGTGTTATTCAGTTAATGGACATGATTTGAATTCATTTCATAGTTAGTTTCTCTTTCTTTTTTTTTTTGTTGTTATTTTGTTTTTCATTTGTTGTTGCTTCTTTTTATTCTATTGTCTATTTTATTTTAGGATGGATCAACATTTAATTCAAAAATCAAGGTATTCACTATTCTAAGGAGAAGGTACTGTGAGAACTACCTTATCATTGTAAGTTCAATTACATTCGATATTATCACATGATTATTCTAAATATTTTATTTTATGACTAAATTATGAAATGATATTAATGTGCTGGAAGCATTACTAATTTTTAAAATTTGTGTTCAAGGTTATGCATTATATATTTATCCAACCCAAATTTCTTTGTTTTATCTATTCTTTTCTTCATGCCACACTAGCCAAACATTTCATCTGTTAACATATTTTATTATTTTAAAGGGATTCTCATTTAACTACTTGAGAAATGATTAAACCTAGATCACACTCTCAAGATAATTTGGTTCTCAAAAAAATTATAGTTGTAACCCAATGTCGTAAATGAAAATCGCTAGCAATGTTGCCAATATTATGCCTATTTTTATCACCCCATTTATTTTCTAAAACTCTTGACATGTTTCTAGTTCTACCATATTAATGACCTAGTGTCAAGAAGTTTAAAACTGATGGTAGGGGCCAATTTATTTGCATGAATTTGTATATACATTTTTTTATACATAGGAAAACATTAATATTTACTACATTGGATGAAATTATTAATTTTAATATTAATTAAGTGGTTTAGAAAGCATAAGTCTTTTCTTAATAAAAATAGGTTTTTAGTATTAGTCTACAATGCTTTGCAATTAAACAAGGGTATACAATGTTTCACAATTTCAGAAGTGATCTTGTATGGGAAATGGTAATGATGCATTATTAATTTCAATTTTGATAAAAATATCATTTTGCATTACAACACTTGATCATATATAAATTGGTGAAAATAAATTAAGATGCACATTCAAAGATTTCTTATATAATTTTCACATATGAAGTTCATTTATTATCAAAACTTATCCTCAAGAACCATAACATGTATTACTAAGCATTATTGATCATGTTGTTTCGATAAAAGACTTGATACAATTATGAATTTATAATCTTGTTCTATAATATCTTTTAGTATAGAAGCTTAAGTTCTAATGTTATGATTTAATTCATAAAATTGATGATATGTTAAAGATCTAGATACATTCTAAGTTTTATGTGCATATTTCATAACCTAAATGCATATAAATGTGACCTATGTTATATTATAATTAGAAGTTCACTTTGGACATGGAGATCATGGATTTGGTAATAATATTACATGTAAACCTAATATTGTGGATATCAATGAATAACTATGGTTAGGTAATCAATTTTGGGTTTGAAGCAGGTTTGAGCATCAAAAATGGTGATAGACCATGTATATTATATGAGCCACATTATTCCATTTTATAGGATCCCCTTTTTATTTTCTTCCATGAATAATTAGTAGTTGAATTTTTTATGGTATCATGAATCTCATATCAGATTTGTAGGTTTACTTTAGTAGTATAAGTACCTATAAATATCATGTTTCTAATATCTCAAATACCTATTAAGATGTATTTGCATGTGTTTTTTTAATAACTCCATGTCCCCTATGCTTATTTGTCCTACATGTAATTGGTATATGGTATATTTAGGCCTTGTCATATGTCAATGTGGAATCATGGTTAAAACTTGTATGATTCTGCCTTGCACCAAATATTATACGTGATATTTATCATTGAATTGGAACTTTTACAAAACTAGACTTATCTATCCTTAGTGATGTAAGATTTATTTTTTCATGGGATGCTCCTACATCACACACCATAGGTAACTAAAATATGAGCTTTAGCTCATAATTCAAAGTCTTCAATATTATGGCCATAATGATCATTTTTTGTGAGATCTAACCATTTCAAGTCTTCAAATGCTTTATTCTTACATTTGGCCAAATTTTGATTGTACTCCTTCCTTCACATATTCTTGACCAATCTTGAGTCAAATATGGCATCTATATCCTCATTTTAATTTTATGGCATTTATGACTTCATGTTAAATACTTGTTCTTCTATTTACTCTTCCTCTTCATCATGTTACCCTTTACAAAACTTACATAAGTCTATAACATTGAAGGCTAGATCCTTCAAGATTTAGTGAGTTTGGTGATAAGGCAAATATTAATGATAGTTCTTGTTTCAACTTTGGTTTTCTAGTGGGTGATTCAGTAATACAGATAGTAGTTTGCTAAATTAATTTGTGAAACCACTAACTTTGGCCTTGATCACTTAGAATGTTGGCAAAGATGGTGAGCCAATAAGGTTAATACACATTGTTAGAGATGTTTAATGTTCATTGTGGAAATATAAATTTTTTAGTTTATTAGGTGATTATCATCATTCACAAGCTCAAAGATGTAGAAGCAAAAATTTAGTAGAGAATAGAGTCAAGATGAAAGGGAAGTGCATATAGATTTCTAGTTTGGTGTTGTGATTGCAAGGTATGGTTAGTTTTTCAAGTTAAGATCCATCATAAATTTTTTTAGTTGAAATTAATTAAATAACATAGTGATTGAAATCTGCATGTATTTAAAGCCACAAGTATTTTAGTTTTACTATGCATGTGTTATTTTCTCAGTCTAAGTTCTGGGAACTTGAGTTTTTAATTCTTCGAGTAGTCATTGCATGATATGATGAATCTCAAATATATGTTTACATGTGGGTTTTTGTTTTGAAATATATTAGTATCTTGATAATGTTCTTGGAAATACATATTTGAAAAGGTATTTTTATCATATATCATAATACATGTTGGTATTTATAAATCCTGCTTCCATTTGTGTGACTACTTTGTGAATACATTTCTCGAAATGAGTTTTCTAATGCATCCCTATAAATCAATTATATAAGGCTTGCATGCATATTTTGGTTTTCTATTTTTTTTAAAGTTGAATGTTTTTTTAGATGGTTATAAAGAGATGCTTTATGACTTGTATTTGTATCAATAAGAGTAATAGTGTTTTCAATATATTTGATATACACAAAAAATGGTGGTTATCATCAAAGAATATAGGTTATGTTATAAATGAAGAGATTCAAAAAGATTTAGATATGTTTGAGTTGTTCAAAAATTCTTATTTGAATTGCACATATTTAGTTGAGGAATTTTTCTTATTGCATTCTATGATCAACTAGGAAATGTTGGTTTTGTGAAATTCCTCTTATTGCATTCTATGATCAACTAGGAAATGTTGGTTTTGTGAACTTTGGTTTTAGATGCATATTTAATAGTATTATTTTGAAATAAATAGATATATGAAGAATTAATTTGAAGATATAAGGATGAGATACATTAGTTTGAATATTAGTTGCATATACTATTATCTGCTTCATTTTCAAGAAGATGGTAAAGGAAACATTCATGAAGGTAATGCTTATTTTTATTTTGGATCAGTAGTCTATCACTTGGTTTTGAAACTCATTAATTAAGTGGTAACTAACAATTATATGCTTAGATATAGAAGTTTTATGTTATTTGATATGGTTAATAACTCATGGGTTTGTGTTGGAAAATGCTAACAAATTTTTATGTTTTGTCATGAAACTTATTTTTAGCATTTATGATAAATTATGGTGTTTAAAGAGATGTTGCATCTTTTGTTCTAGTGTTTGTCGAGATGTATATGAAATTTTTTAGGGTCAAAATGTTTATAGCTTGAATTTTCATGAAAATTATAAGAATATTGTGAAAGATTAATGTACAAATTTCTTAGGGTCTTTCCCTCCATTTTGAAAAACATGTTTAGAAGTATACGACAATTGTGATTTTGGCATTTTGGTTTTTGAATAGTTTTTAGAAGTTGAAATGATTGTTTATTCATACATATAGTGATAATATTTTTTTCATAATAGTTTTGGTTTCAATTTGAAAAATTTAATACATTACATCCATAATATCTTAGAAATGAGGTATTTAAACTCAATTGTGTGAAATGCTTACTTTAGTATGTACATTAGATGTCAGGGTGGACCAAAGATTCACATAATTTAGGTAAGAATGTTTGGGGTCATGGTAATGATCAAAAAAGTGAGGGTAATCCTTCACAAGGTAGTTCTTAAGGTGAGTAATTTTGAGGTTGTAGGGTTGTTAACATATTTCCTTAGCCATTTAATCATGAAACTCATGTGTCTATCTATTTTATTTATATCCCACATTTTAGAATTTACTTGATTCATTGCCTACTAGTTCCTTGAACTTTCATGGTAATAGAGGTTTGAGAAGAACACATGGTAAGTATCATCCTTGTGAACAAGGTACTCCAAGTGAGTCTTCTCAACATATGCACACTATTATCCAATTGGGTTAGCATAATACTCTACTTCCTGAGTAGCCTAATAATGTACTTGAAGTAACTATAAAATTGCATCCCCATTCACTTGTGCCACTTAAAAATAAAATTACTTCAATTGAGTATGAGATACCTAATTTTTCTAGTAGTAAATGTGCTAATAGTCCTACATCACAACCCATGTTGACTACGATGTTGAAAAAAGTGAAATTAGAGATCGATGATGATTTTTAAGGCACATGTTTGATTGAACTTCATACTATGTTTATGGAATACATAGAGTATCAAATTGATAAGGGTGATCCATTAATAAATTTGATTTTTGATGTAGATTCTGATTGAATTATTGTTATATTAGTGTTTTGGTTAACAGTTAATACTTTGACTTGTTGTTATGTGGTGATATTTTTGAGTTGTGGATATGATTCAACTTTTATATATATGACAACACTTTCATTTTTTGTAGAATAGGATATTAGATGTTTATTGAAAATTTATGGAAATGCTCATGGAATTTAATGTTTAAGAGTATTTAATTTAATTTAATTGTTATTAGTTATTCTCTTTATTTTGCATAGTTAAATGTTTATTTAAATGTCTTCTAATGAGTCATGGCCCCCCACCCGTTATAAATGTCATCGGTCTATTATTTCAATTTTAATTTTATCTTTAAACTTTATCAATTTTAAACTGATAAAGTATGTTAGAAGTTAATTAATTGACTTTTAAAATTTAATTGGAGTCTACAACAACTAAGTAATAATTTAGTTGTAACTTGTTTCTAACTATCTCCAAAAGAGACTATTTTATAAATAGATCAAAGTCACATCATAAAGTGAGAAAATATTACAAGTATTGAAGATCTCTGAAGTTATTCAAGTTTACATATTACTTTTTTATTTATGCAAACAATCTATGTTATTAAATAGTTATTTTCAAATAGATCGAATAATACATTATCTGATGGTGAAGTAACCCATTTGTTAGTGCAAGTATATACATGTTTCTTGTGTAATTGATTATATGAAGTCTATCAGGATTAATATCTTCTGATGATTTCAATTATGTAATCATATGTGGAGAATATCGTGACCTTGACTTGAAAAATGATAAATACATCACTTTGTGTGACATTTTTTAATTTTTAAGTTGTAAATAATTGTCTTTTTGAATACTATTTATATTGAAATCTTGTTCCTCAATAAATTTTATTATCTTTATGCTAAGATGACTCTTCTTTTAAGATTAATACTTTATTTGTTTACTTTTTTATATTCTTAGATTTAGTCTTTGCTATAGTTTAATTTAATTTTGATTTAGATTTAAATCAGATAATCAATTTATTTTAATTACATAATTTTATTTCAATTTTAATTACTTATGTTCTACTTTAGTCTTTATGCTTTAATTTTATTTCGTCTCTTTATTGTATTTCCTTTTCCTAGGTCTGTATTTGACCTTTATTTTTAATTTTAGTTAAGACTATAGTTTTATTTAATATTTTTTTTTAGTCTTTTTATATTTTAAGTATCTTTATTCTAGTTCTTTTCATTTAAATTTCTTAGTTATATTAGATTAATTGTTTATTTTTAGTCATATTTTATGATTATACTGCATAGCTTGAATGTGGATTAAAGATAATAGTGTTAGATAGACATGGATATCATTTTTTGAATAATTAGATTGTTAGTATTCATAATTTGATTTTAATTTTAATCTTAAGTTTAAAATTACTAATTAGAGTGCTATTTAATTAATAGATTTAAATACTAGTTTAGACTTGTTAGATTAAATTATAGTTTATTATTTTTTTCTTGTTTCATTTAATCTTAGGTTGTTACTCAATAGTTTTATTTTTAAGCTTAGAATTATTCTTTTATTAACTCGATAGCTTGTTTTATTTGATTGGTTAAGAGTTATTATTATGTTGGCCTTTATATTTGTCTTGTTAATTGACTTCTATTTTTAGTTGTTTTATTAATCCTTTAGGTCTTTTTGTTTCTTTTATTTTGACCTATTTTCAATTTAAAGAGATACCAAGAGATTATAAACAAGTTGATTAAAAAGAATTATAAAGGATGAGAGACATTTACTTCAAGAGACTGCCTACTCTATAGGCTTCCTCTATCGGAGAGGTTATATTACATAATAGTAATTTGATTCTTTTTATTTGATATTTGAGAGATATTTGATTTATGAATAATAATTGTGCACTATTAAATATTTTACTTGCCTTTTGTTTCCTAGAACTATTTAAAAAAACCCTTTTCTGCATCTTTGGAACTAATTCTTATTCCTTATACCTTATGCATCTTTGGTATAAATCCATCTTAACCTTCATGATAGATGAAAGGATTGATTCATTGACATGACCTTTCTCATCATCAACAACACCAAAAGTAATAAATGCACTACTAGTGTTGTATAGAGTAAGTGTTAGAATGCATAAGAACCCATGATATCCTACATAAATTGACATAACATATTATGAATCATATATAATGGCATGAAGGACTCCATTTAATGGCTAATGAAGAAGTGAATAGAGATAAATATATCATGAAGAGGCATATGGCCTTAAAGTATTACATGAAGATCTAAAAGACTCCTTTGTTTTATTTCACAACTCACATGTTGTAGCTCATACCCAACAAAACATGTAGTTTATGCCTTGGTAATAATTACTTTAATATTTATCTAAAACATTAATATAATATATAACTTATATATATATATATATAAATTTATGTGTGTATTGTGTCTAGGTATGAGTGCATCCACTTGGGATAAGTGGTAGAAAACATCCATTCATTTGGACCCCTGACCTAGACTATATTGGTTGGTATCAAAACAAATTAAATCCAAAAATTGGGGAGATTTGAGTGAGTGGGAATAATGTATTAAGTGAAAATTTTGGGGTAGTTAGTAGAGTATTTTAATCGATTGAGAAATGGTGAGAATATGATTTTTTGAAAATAGAGACAAACAATGCTACCCAAGAGGCACGATAGAGACCAACCTAGCCTGAAGACTCAATGAAGTCTTAGACATGTTATTTTCTATGAAAAAATGCTTGGACGTAGTTGAGAAGCATATGTGGTGTGGATTCATTTCAAATGATAACTATAATGATAGAGGAATGAAAAAATGAATAAGGTACCAAAGGTGATGAATATTAGATGGGTGTAGGTGAAGGAAGGCTCTTGAGAGATATCTTGTAGATTAGGTGAGGAACCAAGGTGGAAGTTTTATGTTTATCAAGAAGTTTTAACTCAAAAAAGATCTTTGATTAGTTTAATGATATAGCGGAATACTCTAAATATGATGATGTTAGCAATTCATAGTGCATGAAGGTTGTACAAACCAAATTGAAAGGTCACATGGTGTTATAATGGAAAGAAGTGAAAAATGATTAGCATAAGACAATAAAATAGAAGATAACTCGATGGGACTAAATTGTTTCAAAGATGAAATGAAATTTATTGCTTGAAGACTACTAGATGGATTTTTTTAAGATTTTACATAACTTGTAACTTAAATAGCTATCTATCAAGGAGTATTCAAAGGAATTTTACAAGATCACCATCAATTTAGGGCATAGTTAACTCAACCTAGAGAAGGTTTTAAGGTACTTGAATGGGTTAAACCTCTCCATTCG
Source organism: Torreya grandis (assembly GCA_037957365.1). Classification (NCBI taxonomy): domain Eukaryota; kingdom Viridiplantae; phylum Streptophyta; class Pinopsida; order Cupressales; family Taxaceae; genus Torreya; species Torreya grandis. The sequence goes on from JARHVA010008354.1 coordinate 426,879, forward strand.
TTAGGAGTTAATCTTGACATAGATACAAACTATAGAGGAGTCCTATCATTTTGTGTTTAAATTAGAGGATAAGTTTTCACATAGAAAAAATAACAATGCATGAAGAAGAGGGATATTCATGTGAGGAGAACAATAAAGTGCACACATAAAATTTTAAATATAATTATATATCATAATAGCATATAGTCCACATGCACCAAAATAAAAATGAGTGTGTGGGACGCAGAAAGAGAATGTAGGGGTGAGAACATCTTACCCATCTAGAGGGAATTAATATTTGGATGAGGAAGGGAAATAAGATTCTAAAGAACATGTTTTAGGTGTGGACAATGTAGACATAGGGCATGTGAATGTCCCTAGATATAAAGGGAACATATCATAAAGTAATAAGATGGTTCAAACATTACACAAGAGGATGTGGAGTTAGTTGGATTATTAGGACATTTAGAAGACCCAAAGCATAGAGGAAACCTCATGATGAAGAGGGTTTTGGTGAATCCACCAAATGTATGAAATAAACCAACATAAAAAAAGAACATTTTCCAAATAGTTTGTTAGTTAAGAGGAATATGTTTTAAGGTGATAGTGGATATTTACAACATAGATAATATGGTCTTGTGTGAAATGGTGGAGAAAAAATATTTAAAGAAGGTGGAACATATAACCCCACACAAGATGTCATGGTTACAAAAAGGCCATTATGTGTTGGTTATCAAATAATGCCTTGTAGATTTCAAAATAGGTGAGTACTAAATGTGATGAGCTAGGTTTAACCTGTAACTATCCTATCTAATAGATCTAGGCTCGAAGAAGGTTAAGTAAAGAGCTCAAAGATACCTATTGAATCAGGTCATAACCAAATGGATCCATAGACTTAAATGAGAGGATTACCTACAACATAATGTTAAAGGAGAGGGTTCCAAAGCCTCTAAGAAAATAAATCAATGAAGTATCACTAACTAAATATCTATTTGTAAATAAATAGTGTGAGTAATATAACCTAGTATTGCCAAACAAGCAATTCAAATAAGGGTATGGGTTTAAATCATATTAAAAAGAGGGAAGGAGCCATAGTAGGAATATAGGGGCCTCAGCTACCTTTAGTGGATTTATGGAAATTATAAGAAATCCTATAGCCACACTAAGTACAATTGTAGAGAAATATTAAATAAGGATACAAACACATTCATTTACTAAGCAATAATCAACCTCTATCTACTAAATGAAAAAGCTAGGGTTAAAATATACTTACTTTGATGAAGAACCCATCGAACCTCAATCTCCCCCTTAGCCAATGGTATTTTTCAATATATTGGTGTGGTTTTGAATACTCCAGATGATTTACAATGGGATATAATCAAGATAAGGACCTTCTATAAAATATCCAAGACTTCCACAATACAAGCTTCCTTCAAGACAAGACTCTAAGAAATAACTCCTCCAAATATATATTAAGCTAGAAGAGAAAGCAAAATGAGTGTATATGATATAATGGAATGGAATTTTGACTTGTATTTACAATGGTCAATGATACTAATCGATCTTAAGATTTAATTCAATGCTATCAGCTAGCTCAATGTAGTTCGAAAGGAGTTGGTTGACATAAAAGAGTATCAAGCTGGTCGATACCATAAGAATTTATCTACCTGACTGATATAGTATAATTATAGTGCCAAACATGGATGATGTAATAGGATAAGATGGAATGCAATATCAACCATGGCTGATATAGTAGGATATGATGGAAAAGTTTCTAAAATAGGTGGTATATATATAAAATAAACACTTGTGTATAAGTTGACATTTTAGCATCGATATATATATATATATATATATATATATATATAATTTTAGGATGTTTGAGAGTGGTTTTATACTTTTAGGATTTATAATTTAGATTATAGGTTTTATCAGGGCCTACTGGATTTCAAACTTAGCCATATTTAGGGTTTCAAGCTTTCAGGGAGACATCATATAAGGTAAATGGATATACACTCTAAATATGCTTGAATAATTGTAGGAATAATATGATCATGGAATGGGTAAAAACATCTCTTACATATCACCAAAGTCCTTCCCACTCCTTTCTTGGTGCACCATTTAAGGCATGCACTTAAGGAGATTGAAGCTTGATAGGTTATTGTAAGATAAAGCATCAATAAGTGATAAAAGTGAAAAATATTATGTATATAAATGCCATGATGAGGAATGGTGTAATGTGATACTAATGAACATATGCCATTTAATTTTGTGGAGGTATTGATAGAGTGACTGGAGGGTTGTGGGTGATGGAAGAGTGAACATATATCACTAGGATAAATATGGAAATAAGTTCACCTTGAGTCCTTTGAATGACAAATAATATGAGCACAATAATAATTTTTATGCAAGAGTGTTGATGATGTGGGCAAATAATTATTGAAAGTAGTAGAATAAGAGGAGTCATGTGTTTTGTTCATGTCCAAAATAGTGCAATATTGTCATGACCTTGCCAGTTGGCACTCTCCTCATGATGGAATTGCCGAATTCTCATAATGTCTTTTGTTGGTCACCTATTGGAGTTAGACAAATCTCGTGTATGAATTTATTGATCTCTCTATATATAAATATATACAAACATACAAATATATATATATATATATATACATACATACATACATACATACATACATACATACATACATACATACATACATACATACATACATACATACATATATATATATATATATATATATATATATATATATATATATATATATATATGTAAAATCTTATTTAAAATACCATATATATATAGACACACATGGCATTTTAAATAAGATTTTAATTGTTTGGGTTTTGTATTTGATGTTTAGGCAATAAGTGTGAGTGGAATCCCTATGTGGCAAAGGTAAGTGTAGAAAATAAAAACAAATGAAATCTCATACCTTTTTCCCTAACCACTAATTTATTTGGGCTCACCATATTTGTGTTTAGAAAGAATTAGTAAATGCATGTTAAAAAAAACTATGTTTCCCTTTGAATTCAAATTCATATGATAGGCATAGTCTTAAGCTGTGGACTTCAGAAGAGATAAAATTTAACATGAAACTTTATTTCTTTCCATTAGCTATGGAATTGCCTTGTTATTAAATTTGGCTTGTAAAAGTGGTGCTAGGGCTTTTTGGCTGGGCTTTCACTTTTATTTTTATTTCATTTTTCTATTTTTTTGGCATGTCGACCCTACTGAAATTGATGGTGTAGGGTTTGGAGAAAGGGTTACAAACCTAGTTTATTTTGGCCACTATCATGTAGAATATAAAAGGTTCAGAGGAGGAATTAATAGAGGTTTCTAGACTTGCATAGGTCATTCCCCTATGAGGGGGTTTTGGAGGAGTTTGTGAGGTTTCAATCCATGCTTTGAGATGTTATGATGGGGTGAATTTGGGAAAAAAATACTAGATCAATGCCATGGGATAAAGAATGGAGCTATTGTTTGTGTGGCTCCACCATGGGTGAAAGGCAAAATTAAAACACCTACATAATTATTTCTCCAGGCATGTGATCTCATTTTCCCTTCTAAGTTTAATTTTTGCTTTTTAAATTCTATTTTGATACTTTTCAAGTCATCTAAAAAAGCTTGCTATGTATATTCTTTTGTGAGGATTTTTCTCGTTCTCACCCAAGCATATGCCATGACCAAGTGTGCATATAATTTTTGTGTGGAATTTGTTGTTTACTTATGCTTTTATGAAAACAATGTATACTTTTGGATTCCACCAGGTTTTCCCTTTAATTTAATGGTTGTCTTTGAAATATATTAAACCATGTTAGTAGGCTTAGTTTTTTTCTATAATGAGAAGAGTTTTTCATGATCTTGGAAACTATTATTATGGCTTCTCTTACTTGATGATAAATGTAATATGATAAATAATGTGTACTTTATTTTGGTTGGTAATGACAAATTCTCCTACATCTAACATTATCCCAAGAATAGATTTTAGTGTTAGTAAACAATTAGAGTGTGCAACCCATATTTTGACATTCCTATTAGGCATTGAAAATACTCGAAATGTTTCACACTTGACCCATCTTGCTTACTTGATTAAACATAGATGTATTTTTTAACCTAATGAGAATTTTTGGCATGACATCTTTTGTTAATTTGTGGTCATATTAGCCTAGATTTTAACTTATGGAAAAATGATAATATTTTGGTAACAATTATGGAATTGCATTTATTCTTATATGATAGAGATTTAACTTTAGTTAATAAATTGTGAAAGTTATTTTTAAGAGTTGATTACTTGGGTTGAGTATCCCATTATGCATGCATGACATGTAATATGGTTTAATACTTGATGCTTTCCTATTAGAGCTAGTACTTGCTGATATTTTTATGTTTATGAATTACATGGATTGGTATGCAAGAAATAGAATAGAGAGTTTAGAGTAAAAGTATTAGATTTGGTGTTTAATTATGGTAAATAACATTGATTTTGTGAATGAAGGCAAAAGTTTCCCTATTGTATGTTAATAGAGAATTATGAATTTCATTTTAAATTATGCATAAAATATGGTGAGAGCTTGTCCTCTTAATGAAAAGTAACACTCTTGATATTAGTCTCACACACATATATTTTATTTTGGCATTACTTTTCCTTAATGATGGTTGGAAATTCTTTTAATCTTTTTATTAAGAAAGAGATATTGAGCTGACATAGGTATTTGCTTATGTTTTTAATTCATTGATAAGGCTCACTTGAGATAAATGATTTGGTTAAAGAAATAAAATAGTTATGACTGGAAAAGAGTTGGGAACTCTTGGTTGTAGTAGATTTTATTATAACTTGTTATAGCATTGTGATCTTGTCTCACATGAGTTATTTGGGTGTGTACTACCTTGTTATTTGAAGGTCCATTTAATGATTCATTCTGATTGCTCTTTTATAATAAGGTTAATTACAACAATAAGGAATTTGGTTTGTTTACTTTTTTTTATATGAAATTAAATTATCTTGGTTGTTCCTTTACGAGGCTTATTTTATAAAGATATAATTTGATTCTCAGAAGGTTTAGTTAGAGGGAAGAATGCATTGCCAGCTTTATGCTGACACATGATTACACCCTTTCAATGTAGGAGTTTTTCATTCAGTTGGTTTTTACTTCATTGGGTTAGTTACCTGCTTAATTGATTACTTGTTGAAAGCTATGTACATCATTGTTAAACCATGAAGGGTGTGAGAGTGAATTAGTTACTGGTTGAGCTTATTGTGTTGCTAAATTATTTTAGTTGGCATATTTTATGGAATGCATGATTCAAACATTGGTACTTGTTAGTAGCACAATAGTTCCTTGTGCATAAACCTTCAGGCTTGTATTTGTATTCATATGTAAAAACTATCAACTGATGTATTTGATTAGTGTTTAGTTTGTACTCATAGATGATGTCCTTCTTAAGTATTGTTTATGTTTTATTATAGTTGTATATTGTGGTTATTCAACCATGAGTTTGGTTAAGTTCAATTTTTGACATTCCCTCATTTTGACGAGGATTTTCCCATATGGTTTGTCTTGTGAGGCTATATATTCATGGTGGAATATTTATACATGTGTTTATGTCACTTTTTTTACTTTAGACATTAATTTATGTACATGAAATGGTTATGTTTTTCACTTCTTGTTGAGTAATTGAGAGATACCTGAAGCATTTCGATCATATAAATATATAATAGCAATCTCAACGTTGGAAACACTTATTGCTTAAACAATTAAGTGTATAGAGTATTTTTATATATGTTTTCATTCACATTGATAATAGACCATGTCATGCAAAAAGTACTGAAATCATATTGTTAATGCACCATGATATGGTCATGTGGAACTTTTTTTATCATGCTATTTTGGGTGGTTTATACCTCCACATTAATTTATGAATTCAACTTAATAAATGCCTTTGGCTCATGATACTGCTCTTGCTAATAAGGAATAATAATACAAATGTATTTCATTTTTATTAACGTTATGTCAAGCTTTAGCAAATTGGCAAAGCTATTAATCAATCATTATCTTTTTAAGGCGTGAATTTAGTCATGACAATTGGATATGAATATGTCTTATGTATAATGTAAGCATGAAACCATGGTCAACTGATAAGTTGATTATTTGGGTTATTCTTAGTTTGGAATTAATGAAATCAATCAAAGTAAATGATTTTTAACCAGATTGTGAGTTGTATTCTATTGTTCAATATATTCTAATTTGGTACATTATTCTTGATATGCCTAGTTGGTCATATACATGTAATGATTTTATGATAACTGGTTATTCATTTATATAGTCAAAGCTGGTCTAGTTTTATGAAATTGTAACTAGCCTAATGGTTGAATTATCATTCAATGAAGCCTTTCTCCTTTTGGTTAAATCATTTATTGTCCTTAAGTCAAGAAACTAAAATATTATTAGTGTGGGGACCCTTAGTTGGGAAATCTTTAATATAATTTTGATTGGATAACACAATTAATATGGGTACAATTTAATAGATGGTGTTCATCTTATATCAGGAAATAATTCCCATGGATGTGTTTACACTTGCTTAATGGGTCTATTAAGGATGCCATGACCTTTATATGCAAAGGCACTATGGCTGGGTGGATGTATAATGTCCATGTTGGCATTTAAGAATTTGTATTATCTTATGCCATGTGTATTGGTTTCCACCTCTTAGACCATATATGGTGGGATGGCATTCACAATAGGATGGTGCATGAGTGTAATAACCCCTAAGTTTATGAATTGTAGCATCATGGTTTTATGTGTATAAACTTGAATTGGTCCTCCTTTATGAGAACATAAGATTCTATGTTCATCAGTTTATGATGGGTTACCTTGGTGATGGATTGATGTAACTACTCATTGACCTTTGAGTGTTGTAAGGTTGGCTAAGTGAAAGCTTGGCTTGTTAGTACCTTGGTCTCAATATTTTATACCCACTGTACCTGTTATAATACCTCCTTGTTATCAAGACTATTTATTTAATTATAGATAGTAAGATAGATCATTGTTATGCATAATCTCACCCTATGTCATTATTTTGTTAAGGGTAGCCATGAATCTGAGTGCATCTTATTTCCTAGAGAGCTACCAAATCATAACTATGTAGGGTTATCAGATGCTTGTACTTGGCTGAGGATCCCTATGTGGTTCAAGGGGGAAACATATTACCTTATATGGTTTAAAGGTTATTAGTGTGGGCTCAAACACTAATACCCTTCAAATAGTGTTTCACACTTTAGGCAATCCTTTTCTCAATGGAATCCTCTGGCATTGTTCATCATGGCCTAAGTATTTCATTGACCCAACCCATTATGGCTTGCCTACTCTTTTGGTGTAGGACTGTGTTGATGTGTCATGTATGGTAGAGTGGCATAGTGGGTTCAACATGCGATTTCATCATGTATTTTATTAAATTCTTATTTTTTTAATTATTTAATCTTGTATCAAAGCCTTTATTTTTAGTATGTTTGAGAATAATGGTCATTTTAACTAACTTCTTGAAATTCAAAATAATAATAATTCATTTTACAACTAAATTAAGTTGTACTTGCTATTAGGTTACCATCAGTTGTACTCCAAGTGAGGTGTGTAAAAGGCAATATGCCTGAATTGGTCATCTTGTGATTCTTAAAACAAGGATAGATTCAGATCAAATGGTGTTTGTGTTGAGCAATGTAAGATTTAGGTGGCCTAAAAAATGGGGAAAAGCCCTCTTTAAAGATGTAGTAGCTTGTGAAACTATTCAAGACATGGTTGGGAACATAGGAATATGTGTTAAGTAATGTCAAAAATGTTTCCTAATATTTTGCTCAATCTGAGATAGGTTATGCACATGGTCTGGATTATATGTAAGGGTGTTGGTTTTAGTTGACCAAGCATCAATGAGCTTGAGATTTTTCCACCACATACTTATATGGGTGTAAATGTTGATGATGCAGCTGATGTAGGATGTGTATACACACATGAGTATATCCACTTGTAAGGTGTGATAGATATTATGTCTATTTTGGTGTTATGCATGACATCAGGTTGATATAAGTTTAAATTTCCATGATGGTACCTTTACCTTGGTTTCATTGACCCTTCTTGATTTTGATTATGTTTAGGTGAGCCTCACTTGTCGATCATTAGTGTTTATGGGTGAATCAATAGGAGATAAGTCGTAAAGGCTTTACTCTTAGAATAAAGGTGAATAATGCATGATATATTTTGATGGGTTGTATGGGAAATGCATCACTATATTATTGAAAAATTATGACCCTAGGAGGACCAAGGTTTTGACTCTAACTTAAAGGGTTGGATTGGCTAAGGGGAGCTGGTCTACATGGATGCATTAGTTGAGCTTACACTTTCCTTTTACCAAAGGAATGTCTTGAGCCTTTGTGGAGTTGCAAGGCATGGATGGTGGTGATAATAATTGTTATCCCTATAGGTATGGCTTATAAAATTATTGTTTAGATAATCTATTATTTGGTTGAGTTTGTTGAATAAGCTCAATGATGCTAAAATTAAGGAACTGGCATGCCCTTGTAAGTTATATGGTTGTAAGTAGAGTAAGGATGTCTCTAAAAGCTTGATTCACTCCTACTTGAGCAATGTTTTTACAATCAAGTTTCTTATTATGGAGTCATCATGGTAAACCCTTGTGAAAGCATGTTAAACTATTGCATGTAAGCATCTCGTTTGTTCATAGCTGTGTGTTTATATCAATTTGGTTGAATGTTTTATGCCAGGATAGAGATTTGTAACATAAATAGCCTTGTAAGGCATTGTTCGACTCTCTATGGTTTGGTAGGAACATCAAAAGGATGTTATTTGTTCCTTTTTGCTCTATTTTTAGCACTTATTATGGATAAACTGTGAGTTTATTTGGCTATAAATTATTGATAGCTGAGACAAAAAATTATAAGTTTTTGCTTGGCTTGTGTGTTACTACACCTGATGGGTTACAAAAAGCAAATAAATTGTTAAAATTTGTGTTTAAATGCTTAGGATCATTATTTTGCTCCAAGTGATGGACTTAGAAGCTTAGTTTGGATTGGGTTTTAGGTTAGAAACTCAGTTTTGGTTGGCTAAATTATAACCATGGTACCCTGGAAGCAAACAAGTATTATGCATCATAATACTAAAGTACTAAAATTAGATATATATTCAGTTGAATTTTGGCTTGGGTTGCTTTTTGTATTTATCCCTTCGAGTGAGTGATGGAGCTTGCATTTTATGTCACTCAAGAGGCTAGAAGCTATTGAGTGTGTAGTTATGTATTTTGATTTCATGATGTGGTTATTGATCATGGATATGTATTAATCCCATAAAGAGGATATGTTGCCCATGGTTATGTTTCACGTCTATGTGATGATTACTTGATTTTGGATTGAGTTTTGGCATCCATGAGGATGTTATGATGCTCATGGTTATATATACTATACATCCCTAAGGATGGTTTTTTTGCAATTATAGCTATATTATGGTTGTGGAAACTATGATTTCCATGTTGATGATGTTATATTCACCTAGAGCCTTGGATGAGTATATCCTTTCCCAAGTTTTGGTTGTTTTAAAATAAGTATTACTAGTCAACCTTTGACTTGTTGACATGAGTCAATTGGAAGGATAGTAATAGAGTTTGCTATAAGAATTATGAAACTATATTCGATGATCATAGGTGGTTTATATGGGTGGGACACCTTATGATTATTGAGATATAATACTCTTTGGAGGTCCAAGGATGTAGCGTAAGATTGGGGGGCCTAAAGGGTGAATGTGACTAATTTTTTTGGATAAATTAGAGAATTTTGGGGATCTCATATTGTTATCAGTGGCATGAGCCATCTATCCATGATAAAAAAATTCTAAAACTCATGGAGATATATTTTATGGGCCTTGTTGGAACACACCCTTCCTTAAAAGAAGGTGTTGATGGATTTGATATCCCTGAAACTAAACATGATGTTACATGTTAGATATTGTATATCATCTTGGATGACATTTGGACATCGGGTAGTCTGATGAGGACCATGGACCTTTGTACTTCACTTTTCAATGTGTTTAAGTGTTGTGATGTGAAATACCTTGGTGTAATATACCAACCTCTTGACCCAAATATGTGTCATAATAATGTAATTTCCTTCTATACATGTAAATTATTGTATGATGCACAAGCATTTTTACATCTTGTTGGTTATGTTACCATGTAAACTTTTAACTTCTTGTTTTGTATGTGTTTCTCTAAGTTTTTTGCTAATTACATTCAGAAGAAAGAAGAAACTAAGGTTAAAGGTTTGGGGTTTGACGTTACCCGAATTAAGTTGCGCACCGTATCCAAGCATTGTGAGAGCTCATCTTTGGTTGTGGAGGAAACACTTGTAGAAAGAATAAGACTTAAACACATAAAATGTTAGAATAAGATATGGTGGACTGCCAATCTATGCGCTCGATCCCAGAAGCATAAAGCTCCATAAGGGATGACAGTCCACTATTCAATGAAGAGTGTTGTATAAAAAGAAATGATGAAAGACTAAGAAAGAGAAAGTAAACAATGCGTACCTATTCTCTGTAGTCAGTCTGTCACAGTCACCAACATCGGTAGTCCTACCAAGGTCAGTTGAGTAAATGATGCTGACGTCGGTTCTATTACCGATGTCGGTAGGGGCAATGGGCCTTGGACGGGTCTCAGGGTATTTCTAGAATGGTCAGAGGGGTTTCTTGGAATTAGGAGGTTTATGCAGGGTTGCAGGTAGGTGACTATGGTCTGAAGAAAGGTGGAGTTAAAGGGTTGGTGTGTAAAGGGGTAAGAATAAGAGGAAGGCCTTTCAGCCTCTCCACGGATGAAGTTGGGTCTCTTAATAGTCTTTTTAGAAATAGTAAATGGAAACTAATTAACCATCGTGTTCTAAAATACTAAAATGAGAAGAAGAATACTTAGCTCTATTAGTTGAAAAACCAGAGGTGTCAGGATGCTTGTTCCCATTGTGGCTGATGTTGAGGTCCTCATACAATGCTTTAATCCAATCTCTGGAATGACTTGTGCAAAACTTCAGTAGCCTGGAGGATGATAATTGAGTTCTGATGCTTGAGATCAGGGTGTGCACGTCCAATGTCCAAGAGTCAGGGGGGCACAACTCAAGGTTAGAGTCTAGCTCATGTAACTGACGTTGGCGATCCCACCGCCGTCAGCTGACAGTTGACCAACGTCGATGGCTAGAGAATGGGTAAAAGGGCTATTTGGCCCATTTCTCCATCTGCCAAGTGCTTTTGCCATTGGAGAATGGTCAAAAGATAGGTTTATTAGGCACGAGAGTTAGTTAGGAGGTTAGGATGGAGTGAGAATAGGTCATGGGTAGTTAGGGTTTAGATGACCTAGTCTCAGGATGACTCATAGGGTAAGAAATGGTCTTAGGGTGAGGTGTCTAAGGTGAGGTGTCCAAGGTGAGGTGTCTGAGGTGAGGTGTCCAAGGTGAGGTCATTAATCTAAAATAAGTAGTTTATTTTAAATTAATAAGGTGTGTCTGAGGTGAGGTGTCCAAGGTGAGGTCATTAATCTAAAATAAGTAGTTTATTTTAAATTAATAAGGTGTGTAAGTTTTTAGAAATGGACCAAAGGGGAGTTGACAGACACAATATTGGTGTCTACATTTGCCCCTTTTTGTCTTGTGGTTTGTCTTGACGAACTGCAAGACAAAAATAGATGTGGGTTGCCCCAGGTATGGAATGAGGTATTCCCCCTCAAAGTAGGAATCGAGAGAAGGGAACCCAAAATCAGGTGCCAATTTGATAGGTAGTGGATGGGTAAGGTGAGGTGGGAGTGTGAACACTACAATAGTTGAGATTGTGTGTATACCACTTCACGTGATAGGTAGGTCAAATTGTCGTAGGTAAGGTCAAGGAGCACTAAAATTGAAGTAACCAGTCCCTAGCTTATTAGTGGTAGCTAATTAGGTTAATCAATCAAAGTTATAGCTCTAATGGTCAAGGAGGACTAAAATCAAACTAACCAGTCCCCAACTTTTTGGTCGTAGTTGATTGGGTTAGATCGATCAAAGCTGTAGCTCCAATGGTCATCATGTTCTAAGTATTCAGGCTAGGAAGTGCTCCTAGAAAACATGAAAATGTCACAGATATTGGGGATCAACTTGGTCATGATCTAAAAATTCATGTGAGGGGCATAATGTGGGGTGCGTACAATTTGCTAACTATTCGTGAGGTAGCATATATGCAATCAAAACAACCAAGGCAAAGTTGTCTTGAAAGTGGTCATGGTCTGAGGAGATGGTTGCGATCTCCAAAGTCATTGGTCGAGTCTGGCTGAGATATAAGTGATCTCAAGTGTTGTTGGTTGTGGGTAAGGAGATATATGTGATCTCCAATGTGCCCCATGAGAAGTCTAAGGTGGCTTCTACAGTGTCTGGGCTGGTGGTTTGGTCATGATTTTGGGCTTGGTTTAGATAGTTGGTCCATCAGGTAGATGAACCAACATATGGCCGAGCTAACCTTAGAAGACCCCATGTCAACTGAGTGCTACCTACATAGCCCCTATTTTAAGGGCCTCGGGCCAATGTAGTTCTCCCCAAAATGGAAGAAGAAGGTAGGTTATGGATTGGGTTTGACTAGGTTAAGTCATGGTTAAAGGTTATATGGTTGGTCCATCAGGTAGACAAATAGACGAATGGCTGAGCTAACCTCAGAAGACCCCATGTCAACTGAGTGCTGCCTATATAGCCCATGTTTTAAGGGCCTTAGGCCAATGTAGTTCTCCCCAAAAAGGGAAGAAGAGGGTAGGTTATGGATTGGTTTTGACTAGGTTAGGTCATGGTTAAAGGTTATATGGTTGGTTCATCAAGTAGACGAATGAACGAATGGCCGAGCTAACCTCAGAAGACCCCATGTCAACTGAGTGCTGCCTACATAGCCCATGTTTTAAGGGCCTCAGGCCAATGTAGTTCTCCCGAAAAATGGAAGAAGAGGGTAGGTTATGGATTGAGTTTGATTAGGTTAGGTCATGGTTAAAGGTTATATGGTTGGTCCATCAAGTAGATGAATGAACGAATGACCGAGCTAACTTTAGAAGACCTCATGTCAACTGAGTGTTGCCTACATAGCCCCTGTTTTAAGGGCCTCAGGCCAATGTAGTTCTCCCATAAAGGGAAAAATATTCAAAGAGGTTGTTGGTTGGTTTGGTTATGTTAGAAATGATGAGTGTATGATGATGTTATAGCCTTTTCCATATTGTGTGATGGTGTATGCTGTAACACAGGTTATGTGGCTTTTCATCCTTAGCAATTTTCCATATTCGGGATGGTGTATGCTAAAAATGAAATGAGGTTATTTGTGCTTCAGCAAGTTTCCATATTGGTGATGGAATATGCTTGACATAAATTGTGTTTGGTTGATAGTTGTTTTGGTTAGGTTTGAAATGATGAGTGTATGATGATGTTATAGCCTTTTCCATATTGTGTGATGGTGTATGTTGTAACATGTGTTATGTAGTTTTTCATTCCTAACAATTTTCTATGTTTGTGATGGTGTATGCTAAAAATGAAATGAGTTTATTTATGCTTCAGCAGGTTTCCATATTGGTGATTGTATATGATTGACATAAATTGTGTTTGGTTGATAGTTGTTTTGGTTAGGTTGGAAATGATGAGTGTATGATGATGTTATAGCCTTTTCCATATTGTGTGATGGTGTATGCTGTAACATGGGTTATGTGGTTTTTCATCCTTAGCAATTTTCCATATTAGTGATGGTGTATGCTAAAAATGAAATGAGTTTATTTATGCTTCAACAGGTTTCCATATTGGTGATGGCATATGCTTCACATAAATTGCGTTTGGTTGATAGTTTCCATGTGTATTGTTTTTCATAAAAGCTAATGTGAATGGGCTATGACAATTTATATAACACAAATTGGTATTTGCATTAAATAAATCATGATGTTATGTTAATGGTTAGAAAATGTTTTGGTTTGGTTTGGTTTGGTTTGGTTTAGTTAGAAAATGATTTGGTTGTATGTGACGAAGGTGTGTAAGAAGTGAAAGCATTTTTCTCTTTCATTGAAAAGAACCATAATGATGGCATAGATAGGGTTTTTGTAAACAAAATCCCCGTTCATGCATTACGTTGTTTGACCATTGGTTTGTGTTAGAGAAGTACTATAATCACTTGACATTAAGTGAGCTCAAAATCCCTTGGGTATTTTGGGGTAATAGGTATGATTATGTGATATGTGAGGATAGCGTAACCCTTTGTAGCAGGGATAAATTTGCCCCTTTTATAGGTGACCCTGCGAATGATTATAGGCAAGTCCATGACTTAATAGTTTGTCAGTCTTTTTTTTTTGGTAGATTGATCAATGCGGGAAGTCTACTTGGGGATGTTGTTTGGTTTTATGGCCATTTGAAGCTGATCAATGTGGGAAGCTTTTGAGAGGGTGTTGTTTGTTGCAAAATTTGGGCATAGCCATCTTTCAAGGGAATGGTCTATAGTTTACTTTGTATGTTTTGAGTTCATTGAATAGCTGTCCTTCAAGGGAGCAGTTTATTAATTACAACAATAATGCAACTGTCCTTTGAGGGAGCAGTCTACATTTATAGTTTATGACCTTTTGTTAGCCATCCCAATTTATGTTTGGTTTATGACTGAACTTGTAGTCATGGACTAGACTATAGAGGCTTATGGGTTTCCCTTTTATTAGGACAAAGTATTTTAATGCTTAAAAAAAGGATTAACTGATATTTGTGAGGAAAATGGGTTGAAAGGAATAAGAATGAGGATGACGAAAGGTTTCTCAAGGGACGAGCTCAAGTTAAACATCAAGTGAATGATTACTTGGTTAACAGTATAATGTTCGTAGATGTAAGGCATTAAGGGGCTCAGGTTCTAGCCGGCCTTTGAGAGAAGACAGATGATAAGTCCCTGATCCATACTTGTGTGTTATTATGTAAGGTTTGAGCCAATTAGGAGCCAATTAGAATGTTTCTCTAAGTTTTTTGTTAATTACATTCAGAAGAAAGAATAAACTAAGGTTAAAGGTTTGGGGTTTGACGTTACCCAGATTAAGTTGTGCACCGTATCCAAGCTTTATGGGAGCTCCTCTTTGGCTATGGAGGAAACACCTGCAATAATAAAGAGACTCAAACACAAAAAATGTTAGAGGAGGCTATGGTGGACTGCCAAGCTACGCACTCGATCTCGGAAGCGTAAAGCTCTGTAAGGGATGATAGTCCACTATTTTAAGAAAATATTGTTGTATAAAAAAGAAATGATGAAAGACTAAGAAAGAGAAAAATAGATAATGCGTACCTGTTCTCTATAGTCAGTCTGTCATAGTCACCGATGTCGGTAGTTCTACCGAGGTTGGTTGAGTCAATGATGCCGACGTTGGTTTTGTTACCAATGTCGGTAGGGGTAGTGGGACTTAGACGGGTCTCAGGTTATTTCTAGAATGGTCAGAGGGGTTTCCTAGAATTAGGAGATTTATGCAAGGTTACAGGTAGGTGACTATGGTCTAAAGAAAGGTTGAGGTAGAGGGTTGGTGTGTAAAGGAGGTGAGAATAAGAGGAAGGCCTTTCAGCCTCTCCATGGATGAAGTCGGGTCTCTTAACAGTCTTTTTAGAAATAGTAAATGGAAACTAATTAACCATCCTGTTCTAAAATACTAAAATGAGAAGAAGAATAATTAGCTCTATTAGTTGAAGAACCAGAGGTGTTAGGATGCTTGTCCCCATTATGGCTGATGTTGAGGTCCTCGTACAATGCTTCAATCCAATCTCTAAAATGACTTGTGTAGAACTTCGATAGCCTGGAGGATCATACTTGAGTTCTGATGCTTGAGATCAGAGTGTGCGCATCCAATGTCCAAGAGTTGAGGGGGGTGATA
Organism: Torreya grandis; assembly: GCA_037957365.1. Taxonomy (NCBI): domain Eukaryota; kingdom Viridiplantae; phylum Streptophyta; class Pinopsida; order Cupressales; family Taxaceae; genus Torreya; species Torreya grandis. Next base: position 442,795 of record JARHVA010008354.1, read on the forward strand.
TGGGGTAGGTTAGATAGGATGATGGGGGTTGCTTAAGGGACGAGCTCAAGTTTAAACATCAAGTGAATGATTACTTGATTAATAGTAGAATGGTCACAAATGTAAGGCATTAAGGGGCTCAGGTTCTGGCTGGCTTTCAAGAGAAGGCAGATGATAAGTCCCTGACCCATACTTGTGCATTATTATGTAAGGTACGAGCCAATTAGGAGCAAACTTGCCTCATTTGCTTCTTTCCATATTGGTCACATGTTGGTTTTCTTTAAGGACGAGATCTCCGATTTTAAAATCTTGCTCTTTCATATTTTTGTTATAGGGATGCTTGACGCAATGTTAGATGTGAAGTAGGTTAGCATGTTGTTGGCATTTGATACAACGCCGAACATAGTCACTGCAGTCTTGGTTAAGAGTGGGCCAATAATAGCCCAGGCAGAGGATGCGCTTGGCAACTGAGTTACCACTAAAATGTCCTCCACAAATCCCATCATGGACTTGTGTGATGGCATGAGATGTCTCAGTCGAGGTTAAGCATCGGATAAGGAGGCCATCGAGACCTCATTTGTAGAGAAGCCCCCTAGCATGGTGTATCGAGCAATACTCTTGATAAAAGCCCACCGTCCATTGCTAGAGAGATGAGAAGGAATGATAGAATAAGTTAAGTAGTCAACAAGTTTTTTATACCAAACATCATGTGGACTAGAGAGGTTAGGAGGAATTTCCCCTGAAGATATTGGTTGAGATGTGCCCAAGATAGAAATCTTGGGTTTTGGTGGTTGAGAGGGCTTGGCAAATGGATATGTCGAAGGGGTAAAAACCTTCTCTTTTCCTTTATCCTTTGGGGTTTGGGACCTGGTGGTCACATTTATAGTGTTGATTTCAAATATAGGGGGAGAAGGTGGTAGAGGGACCATAATCTCGCGTTAGGATCCTGATTCATGTGAGGAGGTTTGGGAGGCATTGGATGTTATCAATAATTTGTCAAAAGAATGGTCGAGAGAATCCTCAACAAGAAGGGTGCCTTTTTCTAAGTGTTGGCAAATGGCAACCTTAAGGGCACAACAACACTCAATATCATGTCTAGGTGTGCAATGATACCAACAAATTTTAGTGTCGTCGAACCAAGATGGTTTTAATTCGAGAGGTTGGTATGGTTTAATGAGCAGGAGAATGATGCTAAAAGACTGAAACAATTGGCATAACATCGAAGCATAGGAACCCACTAATGAGTCTGCGCTCATTATTGCAGTAGGGGTTGACAACTTCTATTTAGGAGTTATAGGAGAAGTTTTTTGTACCACCTTTTTGGTTGGTGGTGTGGCCACACGCGTAGATGACACTTTATTGGTGAGAGGTGTCAAATTTTTTAGAGGAAATATGTTTTTGATGGGTAGAGAGAGTAATGGAGGCAGTTTGTTTTTGTGAGGTGTTGGAATGGGGAGCACTCCTATTAAAGTGAAAGGATGTGGACCCAAGATAGAGGGCAATGGTGAAGGTGGGGGAGGAATTCTCTGACATAGTTTAGCAGCCTTCTTTAGTATGGTGCAAGGACCACCATTGTGCGGTGCAAGGTTTAAATGTACCTTCACTTGTGGGTGAGTGAGGTTTGATACGAGGTGAACATCAAGAGATTTACTCTGTTTCAGCATGGTGGATGCCTGGGAGGGTTTGGGTTCAGACATGGAAGGTTGAGCTTCTGATAATTTGGAAGTGGAAGGCTGATCCTTGTCAGAGACTTTGGGATGAATTGTCATGGAAGGATTGGCAGTATAAGGTGAAGCATAATGTATAAGATAAGGAGTCTTAAGATGCTCCCATAGTGCCTCATGTTTTAGGTTCCTAGAATGGAGAAATCCTAAGTTTTTTGCCAATCAAGAGAAGGGTTTAGATGACGTCACGTGAGGTCTTACAAATGCTATTTTAGAGGATTTGGGCGATTACAAGAGTGGAAACATATTAGACACAGTGATCTCAGGCCAAAGGCGAGAGAAAATTGTCACCGGATCTTCTTCGGCTGAGGTGGGTGAGGCGGCAAGTTCTTCTCTCGGTGGAGAAGGGATTGGAGAATGTGGCTCTTCAAGAGGATAGAGCGCAGGGACGATAATGCCTTCCACGTGTGGTCTAGGAGCATGGAAAGTATGATCCTCTATTGGTGATAAGAAGGATGAGGGTGAGGCCACCGACGTTGGTGCCATCAAAGCATCCTCCAATATGGGAGAGGTCAAAGTAGCCTCTCCTATGTGTGAAAGAGGGGTTGATGGAGGACTATCCTCCATTAGTGGAGGACAAATAGGAGAGGAAGGCTCCTCTAAAGGGTGAAGTAGAGGGATTATGGCCCCTTCTACATGAGGGCATGGGGTATGAATGGTCACTTCTTCCAATGGTAGAAGAAGAGGGAATGTTGTGGCAAGAGGAACAGGTAATATGGGTTCCTTACGAGGTACAAGTATGTGTGGAGGAGGTGTTTGATGTCGTTGGGGTGATATGGGTAGAATAGGCTCTTCTATTCGTGGTGGAGAAATGGGTTAACTAACCTCTTTAGATTGTGGGAGAGGTTGGTTAGGAATGAAAGGAGAGACCATGTCGACCGTGCGTATATTGCATTCTTGAAGGTCATCGGCCATGATCTAAACATTATTTTGGCTTGGGGGATGGTTAGGAAATGGTTGCCTAAAGACATCCATGTTTTGGTTGGCTGGCGCATTAGGGTTGTCCAAAACAAGGTCCCCTTTGTCTACCATGCCTTGAACAATGTTTTTGAAGGTTTTACAATTGTCTGTGACATGACCGTTGACACAGTGATAGTTACAAAAGTCATTTTCCCTAGACCATGTAGGGATGGCTTGTGAGGGGTTAAATTGGACAAGTCAGATTTGAGGGAGATTGAGGATTCCCTGCTTTACTAGTTTATCCAATACAGAAGTGTATGATTCTCCTATTGGAGTGTATTGATGCTATACATACCATTGTTGGAATTGTTTTGTGATGTTTTGTGATGTGGAAGGTTCAGATTGGTTGGTGGTAGTAGAAGATTGTGACCTAAGGACTACAGCATTTGCTGATCCCTTAGACTTGGAGTGGGAAGAAGAGGGTTTGGAAGAAGGGTCATTGGATTTTGCATTGGTATTTTTTCTATGCAATTTGACTTTATCTTCTTCAATTGTGTGGAGTTCAAGCTTTTGGGCCATGGTGAAAGCTTCATCAAAAGTGTAGAAAGTTTGAACCCACAAAGTGGATGAGATGTGCTTGGCACATGCTCTTGAAAAAAGCTCAATGAGCTCAGGTTGAGGTAGTAAAAAGGAGAGTTGGTTGATCAAACCTCTCCAACGGGTGACGAAGTTAGCTATTGACTCATCCTCAAATTGTCTAATAGAATATAGGTCTGTGATGGAGAACTTCTTGGTGATGTTGATTGAGAAGTGGTCGAGGAATAGCTGAGCTAGTTGAGTGAAGGTAAAGAGAGAATGACTGGTAATGGAGCTATACCAATCAAGGGCAGCACCAAAAAGTGACATGGGGAATGTGCGAAGTAATAACACATCATCATCCGCTATGAGGTAGCAAGCGTGTCTAAATGCTCATAGATGTTGTTGTGGGTCCTCTTTACCCTGAAAGCGAGTAAATTTTGGGAGTTCCCACTGGCTAGGGTATGGTCGAATGGGAACTGAAGGGTGAATGGGTTCATTACAGATTTGTTCGTATGAAAGAACACTCCTTGAACCTAAAATAGATGTCTCAAGGTTGGACATCTTATCCATCAGCATCTTAATTAGATCAATAAATGGATTGACATGAGGGGCACCCCCTAAGTTATAGGGTACCTACAAGGCATTGGGAGGGGCGTATGGCATACTTGGTTGCATTTGTATAGGCGCAACATATTGGTAGTTCATCATAGGGGCCAATGTTGAGGCCAAGGGGGCTTGTGCCATGAAGTTAGAGGACACCACTTGGCTAAATGTCGCCAAGGGTGGTTGAATGGCGGTGACACTAGTGAAAGGATAAGTGGTCACTCTTGTATTTATGGGCACAAGAGTGGGTGGGATAGAGACAATCAAGTTCTATAAAGGTGTCGAACTTGGTTGAATTGTTTGTGGTTGAGGGGGTACAAAAACCCTGATGAAGGTAGGTCCATAAATAGAAGGATAGGCCAAATCTTGAACATTGGCCATGGTTGGGTTACTGGTCAAGGCAATGGCCTGAGTGACCATAGGTTGGGTAGTGGATGCTGTTGATATCATTGCCGCTTCAGTCAAAGAAGTTGGCATCCCATAAACAGGGTTACTTGAAGGGTCTCGCATTTGGCTTCTAGCGAGATAGTGTTAGAGTGCCTTGACATTGAGGTCAAGGAATCTCTCAAAGTCTTGATCCCCTTCGGGAGCAATAGGAGGTTGATTTGGGGTAGGTTGGATAGGAGTACGCTCAGTGTCTAAAGTATACTCCATTTAGTGACTTGATATGAAAGGCAAAGGTGGAAGTGGTTGTTGACTCACATGGTCAACAAGAGATTTGGCTTGATTGCGTGTCAGAACCATTTAAGGCAAAAGGGGTTTAGGTTCCAAAAAATTGTGTTTCAATTTCAAAAAACCAAAATTTGTGTTTAATAGCAAGAAAGTCGGGTTTTAAGCTTGCTGTTTGAAAAGGAAATTTGTTGACAGTGACTGATGTTGGTTATTTAACCGATATCAGTTAGAAAATGTTGCCGAGGTAATTCCAAAAACATAAAAAACTGATAGTTTTTTGGAAAAAGGAGAAATTCTAAGTTGTTTTTGGACCTCAGAATGATGCGACCTCACCAGCTCAAACAATCAGATAAAAATAACATAATAGATGAACAGGCAAGCAACCTCTAAAATGTTAAATTATTAGGAATAAATTTTAGAGTCGTGGTGGCTTATGCCTTAAAAGAATGTGTTTGGGAATTGGTCTTGTAGAACGGGTCCTAAAGAAGAAGTCTATGGCTGGTTTCAGGTTATGTTTTGGTGTTCAAAGATCTGTGTTAGGTTCAGTACGTGGCCTAGTGCTGGGGCTTTCTCCCTTCACTTCATGAACCCAAAGCCGAGCTGGCCCGCTTAGCCAATATATACTTTGCCTATAGTTTATACTCTGCCAAAGAACAGAGTGGGTCCTCCTCTTGGTAGTGAAGTCCAAGTAGGATCGCCGGGTGGGGTAAGGTATCCGCTAGGTGATGAAATCCTAGACGGGCCTTGTCTCAAGTAAGTTTAGATGTTTGATTTGATGTGATTGTGATCTGATTGTGTAACATTTGTGCACTACGATTTATTCATAATGCTTTTAATTACTAAGTGGGCTAAGTATGCATTCAAGCAAGAATGAAATGCAATTTATTTTTAACCCAAATTGAAATATGTTTGTTCAAATGCAAACAATTGGAGAAGAGGTTAAGAGCATGAATGTTTCACTACTCTAAGATGCAGGCAAGAAGTGACAAGAAGAAGAAAAAAGATGTTCTTTTTAACTTCTGCTAATGGTTTCTTTTCGAAATAAAGAGATAGAAGAAAGATGCAAGAAGAGAATATTTTCCTAATGCATCTATATGAAAATTTGCTTTTTAGAAGAATGAACCCAAGGAAAACTCCAGGGGTCCCACCGAGCGTGCCAAAATGTTTCTCTAAGTTTTTCGCTAATTACATTTAGAAGAAAGAAGAAACTAAGGTTAAAGGTTTGGGGTTTGACGTTACCCGGATTAAGTTGCGCACCGTATCCAAGCGTTGTGAGAGCCCCTCTTTGGCTGTGGAGGAAACACCTGTAGAAAGAATAAGACTTAAACACATAAAATGTTAGAATAAGATATGGTGGACTGCCAAGCTACGCGCTCGGTCCTAGAAGTGTAAAGCTCTGTAAGGGATGACAGTCCACTATTTAATGAAAAGAGTGTTGTATAAAAAGAAATGATGAAAGACTAAGAAAGAGAAAGTAAACAATGTATACCTATTCTCTATAGTCAGTCTATCATAGTCGTCGACATCGGTAGTCCTACCGAGGTCAGTTGAGTAAATGATGTCGACGTCAGTTCTGTTACTGATGTCGGTAGGGGTAATGGGCCTTGGATGGGTCTCAGGGTATTTCCAGAATGGTCAGAGGGGTTTCCTAGAATTAGGAGGTTTATGCAGGGTTGCAGGCAGGTGACTATGGTCTGAAGAAAGGTGGAGTTAAAGGGTTTGTGTGTAAAGGGGGTAAGAATAAGAGGAAGGCCTTTCAGCCTCTCCACAGATGAAGTTGGGTCTCTTAACAGTCTTTTTAGAAATAGTAAATGGAAACTAATTAACCATCGTGTTCTAAAATATTGAAATGAGAAGAAGAATACTTAGCTTTATTAGTTGAAAAACCAGAGGTGTCAGGATGCTTGTTCCCATTGTGGCTGATGTTGAGGTCCTCGTACAATGCTTCAATCCAATCTCTAGAATGACTTGTGCAGAACTTCGGTAGCCTGGAGGATGATAGTTGAGTTTTGATGCTTCAGATCAGAGTGTGCGCGTCCAATGTCCAAGAGTCAGGGGGGCTGTAGCTCAAGGTTAGAGTCTAGCTTATGTAACCGATGTCGGCGATCCCATCGGCATCGACCGACAGTTGATTGATGTCGGTGGCTAGAGAATGGGTAAAAGGGATATTTGGCCTATTTCTCCATTTGCCAAGTGCTTTTACCGTTGGAGAATGGTCAAAAGACTAGTTTATTAGGCACGAGAGTTAGTTAGGATGTTAGGATGGAGTGAGAATAGGTCATGGGTAGTTAGGGTTTAGATGACCTAGTCTCAAGATGACTCATAGGGTAAGAAATGGTCTTAGGGTGAGGTGTCCAAGGTGAGGTGTCTGGGTGAGGTCATTAATCTAAAAATAAGTAGTTTATTTTAAATTAATAAGGTGTGTAAGTGTTTAGAAATGGACCAAGGGGGGGTTGACACAATATTGGTGTCTACAGTATGGATGTATTTGGTTTGTAAACTCTATATTGCCTTGAAGATTTATATTATTTATGTATATGATTGGGTGTTGTGATGTGATCATGTACCACCTTATGATGTAAGTTTCCTTCCTGAATTAACTTTTTTTATTGAAAATCTACCAAGGTATAGTGTTTGTGTTGTTTAGTGTGATCTTACATCATTGCTATATCATTGAGTTATGATGTAAGTAGGAAGTTTAGGGTAAAGAGAACACCATAAAAGATGATTAGATTAGGTACATGCTAGGGAGTGGAGTCTTACGTAGGCTAAAAATCCACTTCTCCCCTTTACATGAAGTAGCCACCTGATTTATTTGAGTTGTATACCATGAGTGTCACTTGATGGCCATGGGATCTTCATGCATAATGATCACCTCTTGTATTGAGTGTTCCTTCAACCACCTCTTTAAGGTTATTATACAAATAATCTTATGAAATTTATCTATGTAGCCTTGTAAAAACACTATTTGGTCTTGAAATTTGGATTTTTATGAAAAACCAACAAAAATGAACTTGCTGAAATATAAGTATGTGTTGAATTGTAAAGTTAAGCATGTTATTCTAAAGGTAATAGTTAAATTACATGAAAAGAATGTTCTGGCATGAATATTTCAATATTAATAACATGTGTTGATTGGTAAGTGAAACCATGTTATGTATAAAGTATTATTATATATACTTGATATTGTTTTTCAAAAATATATATTTTTGATTGTTTAAGCATGGCTGAAATGCATACTAATTTTGTGTTCAAGAGGAGTAATGTTAAGTCCTAATCAAGTATATTTTATTACTTATATATTTTTAGTTATGCTACCATGAGGTAAGTGCAACGAGATGGTGGGATTATAATCCCTATAACCATCATGCGAGCTCACAAAATTATGGAAAACATGTGGAAAATCTTGGGGTTGCATGTGAATGCTTGGTATGGCTTCTTTGATATTCGAGGTGGTTAGTGTGGGATGCTACACTAACCCATGGATGGTAATAGTGAAAGATAAGTGAGCATAGTTTGATGGATCTATGTTCTTGTTAATATTATGTGATGAATGTTACCAAGGAGGTATGCATGCACCACACATGTGGTGGGGACCATAGTATTATGGTTATTATTGATTTCCATTCTAGAATGAATGAAATAGGTATATGCAAAGCATACATTAGGCTATGAAAATGTCACGTACCTGTATAAATATTGTGTTATTTTAATTTTTTTAGAATGATATAAAATTATGAGTGTATATATATATATATATATATATATATATATATATATATATATATATATATATATATATATATATATATATATATATATATATATATATAACTTAAATGTTGTGGAAGACAACACCTTAATTCCAAGTATTTTGTGAAAATTCATTAGATTGTTTTTGGGTAGCTGCTATTAAATTTTCTAATTTTTTGATAATAATTCCTCATAGTGAGGAAAATTTTGCTAAAAACTATCTTTTCTATTTAAATTTTTGTCATGAGTTCATAGCTAAGATAGAATTTCCATGTACAATTTTATTTGTTTTGGTAAAAGCTTTGAATTTGGGATTTAAAGAGTACTAAAAAACTCTTCTATTGTTGAATATTGAATTATAATTGTTAATTACAGCTTCTGATGCATGTTCTTACATGAATTCACTGATTGTCTAGTGACATAAGTGGTTAGAAATCAGGCAAAATTTTATGGTGCTACATTGAGAGTAGTGGTTTTCTAATTAGCTTACCAAGGTAAGGGAAAGATTCAGCTAAAGGAAAACTTATTGCTTTAAGTGTTAAGATTCTTGAGCAAAATTGTGACTTTATGAGGTACAAAGTTTTATATTTATATGTTATCCAAGATGCATTTGCAAAGTTAAGGCCAAAAAAGGGGTGTGTTTAACACTTCACCTTGCTCACTTTGGCCTTAAAAGGAAACTAAGCCAAGTTGAAAGGATGATTTTTTAGCCTAATTTAATGAAAGGCATGTTTATCTTAGGGGTAACTTTTTTTTTTTGCTAGGCAAGGTTGTGTATTTACTCTTGATCTGAGTTTGTTATCTCTTCTAGTTATACCAAGAAGGTAAGCATATGACAATATTCCATGTCTTACTAATAGATTATGCAAGCACCTAATAGACATGATTTTTATTTTGGATGACAATTGATAATTTACCAATCTGATTAGTTATATTCCTGAGCTATTTGTTGATTATTGTAATGTGTGTGCATTTTGTGAAGATTGATGAAGTCTATTTTCATTGTATCATTTCTTTTGGATTGCAGATTTGTCATCAAGATAGCTCTACTTTAAGGAGGGGAGGATGTCATGACCTCACCAGTTGGTACCCTCCTCATGATTGAATTGATAAAGTCTTGTAATTTATTTTGTTGGTCATTGATTAGAGTTAGACAAATCTCTCATATGAATTTAATGATCTCTCTCTCTCTCTCTCTCTCTCTCTCTCTCTCTCTCTCTCTCTCTCTCTCTCTCTCTCTCTCTCTCTCTCTCTCTCTCTCTCTCTCTCTCTCTCTCTCTCTCTCTCTCTCTCACACACACACACACACACACACACACACACACACACATGGATTTTTAAATAAGATTTTAATTATTTGGGTTTTTGTCTTTGGTTTTTTGGTGATAAGTGTGAGTGGAATGTCTATGTGGCAAAGGTAAGTGTAGATAATAAAAATAAATGAAATATCATACATTTTCCCCTAACTGTTGATTTATGTGGGCTCACCATATTCGGGTTTAGAAAGAATTAGTAAATGCATGTTAAAAAAATTATTTTTCCCTTTGAATGCATGTTCATATCTTAGATGTAGCCCTAAGCCATGGACTTCAGGAGAGATTAAATTTAACATGAAATTTTATGTCTTTCCATTAGCTATAGACTTTCATTGTTATTAAATTTGGCTTGTAAAAGGGGCACTAGAGCTTTTTGGTTGGGCTTTCACTACTTTTTTGTTTGTTCTCTTAGAGCATTAACCCTAATAGAAGTGATGGCGTAGGGTTTGGAGAAAATGGTGCAAACCTAGTTTCTTTTGGTCACCACCATGTAGAATGTAAGATCTTTAGAGGAGGAAATAATAGAGGTTTTCATATTTGCATAGGCTGCTACCCTATGAGCAAGTTTTGGAGAAGTTTGTGAGGTTTTATTCCATGCTTTTAGATGCCAAAAGGGGCAATTTTGGGAAAAAATTACTAAATCAATGCCATGAGATAAATAATGGAGCTTTTATTTTTGTAGCACAAACATGGGTGAAAGGCAAAATTGAAACCCTTGCATAATTATTTCTTCAGGTATGTGTTCTCATTTTTCCTTCTAAGTTTAATTTCTCTTTTTTAAATTCTATTTTGTTAATTTTTAAGTCATATAAAAAATCTTGTTGGGTATATTCATTTTTGATAATGTTGGTCATTCTCACCCAAACATATGCAACGACTAGGTGTGCATATGGGTTTTATGTGGAATTTTTTGTTTACTTATGTTTTTATGAAAACAAGGTATATTTTTGGATTTTAATTGGTTTTCCCTTTAATTTAATGGTTACCTTTGAAATTTATTAAATCATGTTAGTGGCTTTAGTTTTAGATTAAGGTAAAAATAGGTTTTGAAGGGACCTCGAAACCCTACACAACAAGTAGAAAGATAAACCATAAAGCACATCCAGGTTAACAAAAGAACCTGATTATAGAAAAGTACCAAAACTAGGTTTTACAGGGACCTGTAACCAACAAATAAGACCAGAAAAAATAGCAGACAAAACACTAATCTGAAAGTTAGCCAACTAGATCAACAAGCTAAACAACCTCCCAGACCAGTAACCAGAAAACCAGAAAAGTGACCAGTTTACTGACCCCAAAAAATCAGTCAGCAACAGGGACCTTTCGATGAATCTTTTAAGTTGTTTATTTTTTTGCATGACCAAAGATTCATAACTAGAGGGGGGACCAAAGGCTTAGACTTCTTTCTCCTAACTGCTGTCCATCCATCCTCTACCTTAGCTACCTCAGCAACCCATGCCTCAGAATACAATGATCTTTAGATTCCAGTAGGTGTAAAATCCTTGTGAATATCAAACATAGTCTGGCTCTTAGAAATATCCTCCAAAATAGGGGAGGAGACCACCACCTCCTCCTCTGGCTCAGCTATATCACTAACCATAGCCTCTACAGGAGTTTCCTTAGAATGTTTCACCACTGATTCCTCTTCGTCTTCCATTTCAAATTGTGAACTTTCCTCATTCTAAGACTCAGAATCAGTTGTTGTTTCCAGAGGTTGTTTATATATGTTTTGTTCAGAGGAACCTTTAGGCCACCAAGAAGGTGAACGTCTGGGATTAGAATTCCCAGCAACACAATGAGTAGTAATATGTCCCGTCTGGTGGCATTTCCTGCACCGAAAAGGGATCCCCTCATAGTCTAGAATTTGTGTCCAGGTACTCCTTTGGGATTCAAGGAAAATTGCCTCAGGAAGGCCCTTAGAAACATCCAGATCTACCAAAAATTTTGCACAAGTCGAGTGGAGAGGAGTCGCACTATCTTCTTTATATAAAAAATCCCCTATAGCATTTCCAATGGTTTTATAAACCGCCTCTTGCCTCAGGTGTAACGGAAGATAAGGTAGTCACACCCATATAGGGAACTTGTTAAAGGATTCTGAGAGAGGATTAAAATCCTTATGCCAAGGTTTGGCCATAAGAGGAAATCTGCCCTGCCAAGAAAAATTATTGTGACACAATATAGACTTCCTATATTCAGGGCTTTGAAATATTATTATAAAAAAACCCTTGGCGCAAGGAAGGATTTGATCATTTGTAATATGTGTCCAGTTCTTGGAAATCCAGTTCTTTAGATCTACAAGAGGGGGCCAGAAACCATGGAAATGAAAAATTGCAGCACAAGAGGAAAACCGTTCTTCTGATTGGAATTTTTTTTTTGCTAAATCAGGGTCTAGAGATACCCTGATAGGTTTTAAAGCACTTACCGGTGATACACGGGTAGGTCCAAATGATGCGTGAGGCAAAGCACCATGTATATCCGCTTCAAAGGCTGCCACATCTGTGAAAGTTCTTCCCCCAGGTCCATACCCTGAACCGGGAGCAAAGGCAGTACGCAAGGCTGTAGTATCTCCTCCCCCTGTAGAAAGAATCACTTTAGGGGCATACAAATCCCTCCCCTCGCTAGCAGAAGGATCCCCATCTGTAATGGTAGCCACAACCACACCGGCCACTGAAACCACGACAGCCGATTTCAAATTTTGAGCGAGCGCCATTTCCTCTTTTATGCCAAAGTGTTTCATGTTAGTGGCTTTAGTTATTGTTGATAAAGAGAAGGGTTTTTCATGATCTTGGAAATTATTTCTATGGCTTCTCTTACTTGTTGATAGATGGAATATAAAAAATAATGTGTATTTTATTTTAGTTGATAATGTCAAATTCTCCTATATTTAACATTATCCTGATATGAAATTCCATGGTTAGTAAATAACTGGGGTGTGAAACCCATCTTTTGGCATTCCTATTGGGCATTGAAAATACCTGAAATGTTTTACACTTGGACCATCTTGCTTACCCGATTAAACATAGTTGTAATTTTTAACATAACGAGAATTTTGGGCATGACATCTCCTATTGATTTGTAGTCATATTGGCCCAGATTGTCACTTGTGGTAAAATGGTAATATTATGGTAACAATTATGGAATTGCATTTATTATTATATGATAGAGATTTGACTTTATTTGATAAATAGTGAAAGTTATTTTAAAGAGTTGATTACTTGGGTTGAGTATCCAATTATGCATGCATAACCTGTTATGTGGTTTAATACTTGATGCTTTCCTATTAGAACTAGTACTTGTTTATATTATTATGTTTATGAATTGCATGGATTGGTATTCAAGAAATGGAATAAAGAGTTTAGAGTAAATGTATTTGGTTCGGTGTTTAAATATAGTAAATTACATTGATTTTGTGAAGGAAGGTAAAAATTTCCCTATTGTATGTTAATAGAGAATGTTGAATTTAGTTTTAACTTATACATAAAATATGGAGAGAGATATCCTCTTAATGAAAGGCAATACTCCTGATATTAGTCTTGTACACATACATTCTATTTTGACATTACTTTTCCTTAATGATGGATGGAAATGCTTGTAATATTTTGATTAAAAAATAGGTACTGAACTTCCATGGTATTTGCTTATGTTATTTAATTTGTTGATAGTACTCACTTGAGAGAAATTATTTGGTTACAAAAATATAATAGTTATGATTGGGTAAGAGTTGGGAACTCTTAGATATAGTAGATTTTATTACAGCTTGTTATAGCATTGTGATCTTTTCCCACATGAGTTTTACATTAAGGTAAAAGCAGGTTTTGAAGGAGCCCCAAAACCCTGTACAAATCAAAGAAAAAAATAAAGCAATAAAAATTGCCATTACAGGCAAACCCACTGAAAATAGTGAAAAAACCAGGTTTTACATGGACCTAAAACCACCAAGATAAACCAGACAAAGCTCCCCAGGTTTTACAAGGACCTGAAACCAAAATGAAAAAACCAGGCAGTATGACCTGAAATAGAAACCCAGGTTTTACAAGGACCTGTAACCTTTAAAAAAATCCACGCAATAAAAGATCTACATTTCAGAGCCGCGTTAACATGAGGAGGGGTTTTTTGGAGCCACATTAACATCCACCTTCAGACCACATCCCCAACCTAACAAACCCCAGAACCAGCTCCGCCATCGCCCCAAACGTCCATTCGATCATCAAACCATTCAAACACTCTGCAAAACACAGAGGCAACACCACCTTGGTAATCAGAATTTCGTCAAAGGACATCTTGAAGCACTTTGACATGAGCTACAATCCCACAGACGGAAGGCAATGGCAAAAAACTGGATCAGGCAACCACCCCCAATAAACTCATCTTCAATCTTGCCCCTGGGGTTTCAGCAAAAATAGATCCCCACTGGATCTGCTAAAATACACAACATCTAATGCCACGGGGTGCCGAACAAGGCCCTCCCCACGGCCAAATCCTCTCCAAATGCGCTGGTTGAGAATCACAATAGCCAACACCATGCCACGCGCTGGTAAGACAGTCCAAACAGGAAAAAAAGTTTCCCATTCCGTGCAAAAAAAACCCCATTGCCGCACCGCGCTCAGCACCAAGGTACCCAGAGTCTCTGGGACCTGGTCTCCAAAAACCAAGGCCGCATGCAGGTAAGGGTTTCAGCGTGGCCGTATCTGCGGCCGCGCTCCCTCTTCCCTCTCTCCGCGGCCTTTCCCACATGAGTTATTTGGGTGTGTACGACCTTGTTATTTTAAAGTCCATATAATGATTCATTCTAAATGCTCTTTTGTAATGACATTAATTATAGTAGTAAGAAATTTTGGGTTGCTTACTTTTATTTATGTGAAATTAAATTAGCTTGGTTTTTCCTTTGTGAGGCTTATTTTATTAAGATAGAATTTGATTTTCAAAAGGTTTACTTAGAGGCAAGAACACATTACCAACTCTATGCTAACACATGATTACACCCTTTTAGTGCAAGATTTTTTCATTCAATTGGTTTTTCTTTCATTGGGTTGGTTACCTTCTTAACTGGTTACCTATTAAAGTCCATGTACATCCTTGTTAATCCATGGAGCGTGTGTGAGTTAATTAGTTGTTAGTTTAAATTATTGCATTGCTAAATTATTTTAATTGGCATATTTTTTGGAATGCCTAATTCAAACATTGGTATTGGTTAGTAGCAGAAACATTTTTTGTGTATATGCCTTTGGGATTATATTTGTATTCATATGTAAAAGCTATTAACCAATGTATCTAATTAGCATTTAGTTTGTAATTATAGATAACATCCTTCTTAAAGATTGTTTATGTTTTATTACATGTTGTATATTATGGTGTTTCAACCATGAGTTTGGTTAAGTTCAAGTTTTGGCATTCTCTCATTTTGAGGAGCATTTTTTCATATGGTTTGGCTTGTGAGCTTATATATTCATGGCTAGAATATTTATACTTGTGTTAATGTCACTTGAAATACTTCAACCATTTATTTATGTACATGAAATGGTTATGTTGTTCACTTTTTGTTGAGTGACTGAGGGATGCCTAAAACATTCTGATCATATAAATATATAATAGCAATCTCAATCTTGAAAACACTTATTGCTTAAACAATTAAGTGTATAGATTATTTATATATTTTTTAATTCATGTTGATAATAGACCATGTCACGAAAAAAGTGCTAGAATCATATTGTTAATGCACCATGATATGGCCATGTGAAACTTGTTTTATAACACTATTTTCAATGTTTTATACCTCCACGTTAATTTATGAATTCAAGTTAATGAATGCCTTTGGCTCATGATATTAATCTTGATAATAAGGAATAATAATACAAATGTATCCATTTTTGTTAATGTTATGTCAAGCTTTAGCAAACTAGCAAAGCTATAAGTCAATTATTATCTTTTTAATGTGTGAATTCAGTTGTGATAATTGGATATGAATATGTCTTATGTATAGTGAAAGCATGAAACCATGGTCAACTGGCAAGTTGATTGTTTATGTTATTCTTAGATTGGAATTAATGTAATCAACCAAAATAAATGATTGTTAACCAAATCATGATTTATACTCTATTATTCAACATATTCTACTTTGGTACATTGCTCTTGATACACCTCGTTGGTTATGTGAAAGCAATGCTTTTATGACAATGGGTTATTCATTTATATAGCCAAAGTTGGTCTATTTTTATGACATTATAGCTAGTCTAATGGTTGAATTATCATTTAATGAATCTTTGCTCCTTTTGGTTAAATCACTTATTGTTCTTAAGTCAAGAAGTTGAAATATTGCTAGTGTGGGGATCTTTAGTTGAGAAATATTTAATATAATTATGATTGTATAACACCATTAATATGGGTACACTTTAATACATGGGATTCATCTTATACCAGGAAATAATTCCCATGGATGTGTTCACACTTTTTTAATGGGTCTTTTAAGGATACCATTACCTTTTTATGCATATGCACTATGGATGGGTGGATGTATAATAACCATGTTGGTATTTAGGAATTTGGATTAACTCATACCACATTTATTGTTTTCCACCTATTAGACCATATGTGGTGGGATGGCAATCTCAAATTGATGGTGCATGGGTGCAATAACCCCTAAGTTTATGAATTGAGGCATCATGATTTTATGTGTAGAAACCTAAATTGGTCCTTAGATATGAAAACATAAGATTCTATGCTCATGAGTTTGTGATGGGTCACCTTGGTGATAGATTGATGTAACTACTTGTTGACCCTTGAGTGTTATAAGGTTGGCTAAGCCAAAGCTTATCTTGTTGTACCTTGGTCCCCTTATTTTAGACCTATTATACTTATTATATTATCTTCTTAGCATTAAGACTATTTATTTAATTATACCTAGTGAGATAGCTTGTTGTTATGCAAAATCTCACCATGTGTCATTATTTTTATTAAGGGTACCCATTGGCCTTAGTGTATCTTCTTGCCTAGAGAGTTACCAAATCGTAACTGTGTAGAGTTGTCAGATGCTTATAATGGATTGAGGATCTCTTGGTGGTTTGAGGGAGAAATTGATTCCTTATATAGATTGAAGGTTATTAGTGTGGGATTGCACACTAATACCCCTTGAATGGTGTTTCACACTTTAGGAAATTTTTTTCTTGATGGAATCCTCTAGTGATGGTCATCATGGCATAAGTATCCCATTGACCCAACCCATTATGGGTTACCTACTCTTCTGATGTAGGATCATGTTGATGCATCATGCATGGTAGAGTGACATAGTGAGTTCAACATGCAGTTCTATCATGTACTCTGTTAATAATTCCCAAAAAAAAATTTGGGGGTTGTTTCATCTAGTATCAGATCCTATACTTTGAGTATTTTGGAGAATAATGGATATTTTATCTAACTTCTTGGAAGTCAAAATAATGATAATTAATTTTATAGCTAAATTAAGTTGTACTTGTTATTGGGTTACCACCAATTATACTCCAAGTGAGGTGTGTAAAAGGAAATATACTTGAATTGACCATCCTATGATTCATAAATCAAAGATATAGTTATATCAGATGGTGCTTATGTTGAGCAATCTGAGACTTGGTTGGTCTAAAAAATGTAGAGAAGCCCTACTCAGAGCTATAACATCCTACAAAGCCATTTAAGGCAAGGTTGAGAACACAATGACATGTGTTGAGTAATGTCATAAATGTTTCCTAATGTTTTGCCAAAATTGAAATGGGTTATGCACATAGTCTAGACTACATGTAAGGGTGTTGGTTGTGGTTGACCAAGTGTCTATGATCTTGAGAGATTTCCACCACCTACTTATATGGGTATAAACATTGATGATGCAATTGATGCAGGATGTGTATACACACATTAGTATATCTACCTACAGGGTGTGATAACTATTATTTCTATTTTGGCATTGTATATGACACTAGGTGGATAAAAGCCTAAATCTATATGATGGTCATTACTCTCTAATTTTGCCTTAGTTGGGTTGATCCTTATTGATTTTGATTACATTTGGGTGAGCATCAATTGTCAACCATTGGCTTGTATGGTCAGGTCAATGGGAGATAAGTGGTAAAGGCTTCACTCTTAGAATAAAGGGTAATAGTGCCTAATATCTTTTAATGGGTTATATGTTCAACCCATCACTAGATGCTTAGAACATTATGACCTTGGTAGGACCAAGGGTTTGACTTTAACCTAGAGAGCTAGATTGGGTAAGGGGCGCTGGTATGCATGGGTGAATCAGTCGAGCTTGCACTTTCCTCTTGCTAGAGGAATGTCTTGAGCCTTTGTGGAGATGTAAGGCATGGATGGTGGTGATCACCATTAATATCCCCATAGTTATGGTTTCTTAATTTATTGTTTAAATAATTGATTATCCAGTTGAGTTTGTTGAATAAATTCAATGATATTGAAATTAAGGAACTAACATGCCCTTGTAATTTGTATGGTTGTAAGTGGAGTAAGGATATCTCTATGGGTTTAAGGTTCTCCTAGTTGAGAAATGTTGTTCCAATAAAGTTGCCTTTTATGGAGTAATGATGGTAAACCCTTGTGAAGGTATGTTGACCTATTACGTGTAGGTAACTCTTTTGTTCATAGATGTGTGTTGATATTAGTTTGGTTGATTGATTTATACTAAGATAGAGATGTGTATCATAAATAGCCTTATAAGGCATTGTTAAACTCTCTATAGTTTCACAAGAACATCAAATGGATGATCCTTGCTCCTTTTTGCTTTATTTTTAGCACTTATCATGGCTAAATTATGATTTTATTTTGCTATAAATTGTTGATAGCTGGGACAAGTAATTATAATTTCTTGCCTGGCTTGTGTGTTACTACACCTAATGGGTTACAACAAGTACATAAATTGCTAAACTTTGTTTTTAAATTTTTAGGATCATTGTTTTTCTCCAAGTGATTGACTTATAAGCTAATTTTGGATCGGGTTTTAGGTTGGAAACTCGGTTATGATTGGTTGAATTGGAACCATGGTACCCTGGAAGTGAATAAGTACTATGCATCACACTACTAAAATACTAAAATTAGATATATATTTAATTAAATTTTATCTTGGATTGTTATGTGCATTTAGCCCTTCGAGTGAGTGAAGGATCTTGCATTTTTGGTCACTCAAGAGGCTAGAAGCTATTGAGTGTGCAGTTATGTATTTTGATTCCTTGATGTGGTTATTGATCATGGATATATATTAATCTCATAAGGAGGCTTTGATACCCATAGTTATGTTTCATGTCTATGTGATGATTACTTGATTTTGGCATCCATGAGGATGTTATGATGTTCATGGTTACATATACTATACGTCCATGAGGATGTTATGATGTTCATAGTTACATATAATACACATCTACGAGGATTTTTTTTTTTTACAATTATAGCTATATTATGTTTATGGAAACTATTATTTCCATGTTGATGATGTAATATTCACCTAGAGACTTGGTTGAGTGCATCATTTCTAAAGTTTTTGATGCATTAAAACAACCGTTGCTAGTCAAGTTTTGACTTTTTGGCACGAGTTGATTCAAAGGATAGTGATAGAGCTTATTGTTGGAATTATGAAACCATATTCAATGATCATAGGTGGCTTGTATGGGTGGGCCACCTTATAATGATTAATATATAATACTCCTAGGAGGTTTAAGGATGTAGCATAAGCTTGGAGGGCCTAGAGGGTGAATGTGACTAGTTTGATTGGGTAAATTAGAGAGTTTTACGGATCTCATATTGTTATCAGTAGCATGAACCATCTATCCATGATTAAAAAAAATTGAAACTCATGGAGATAGATTTTATGGGCCTTGTTTGAACACACCCTTCCTTGAAAGAAGGTGTTGAGGGACTTGAGATCCCTAAAACTGAGCATGATGTTACATGTTAAATATTTTATGTCATCTTGGATGACATTTGGACATCAGATAGTTGAATGAGGATTATGGGCCTTTGTAATTCACTTTTCAGTGTATTTAAGTGTAATGATGTGAAATACATTAGCATAATATACGAACCTCCTGATCCATATGTGTGTCAGTGTCATAATAATGTAATTTCCTTCCATACATGTAAATTTTTATATTATGTGCAAGCATTTTTACATCTTGTTGGTTATGTTAACCATGTAAACTTGTAACTTATTATTTTGTATGAACGTATTTGGTTCATAAACCCCATATTACCTTGAATATTTTTATGGTTTATGTATATGATTGGGTGTTGTGATGTGATCATGTACCACCTTACGATGTAAGTTTCCCTCCTGAATCAACCTCTTTTATTGAAAATCTACCAAGGTATGGTGTTTATATTGTTTAGTGTGATCCCACATCATTACCCTAACATTGAGTTTTGATGCAATCAGGATGTTTAAGGTGAAGATAAGACCATATCCAAGATGATTAGATCAGGTATGGGCTAGGGAGTGGAGTCTCACGTAGGTTGAAAATCCACTTCTTCCCTTTACATGAAGTAGATTTTTTATTCATTTGAGTTGTGCACCATGAGTACCATAAGATGGTTGTGGGATATTTATGGATAATAGTCACCTCTTGGATTGAGTGTTCCTTTAACCGACTCTTTGAGGTTGTTGTATAAACAACATTATAAAATTTATCTATGTAGCCTTGTAAAAGCACTATTTGATCCTCGAATTTGAACTTTTATGAAAAATTAGTAAGATTGAACTTGTTAAAATACAAGTACATATTGACTTGTATAGTTAAGTATGCTATTTTAGAGGTAATAGTTGAATTACCTAGAAGAAATATTTTGGCATGAATATTCCAAGTTTACCAATATGTGTTGATTGCTAAGTGTAACCATGTTGTGTATAAGGTATTACTGCATATACTTGATATTACTTTTTAGAAATATGTATTTCTGATTGTTTAAGCATGGCTAAAATGCAAGTTGATTTTTTTCAGGAGAAGCAATGTTAAGTCTTGATCAGGTGGATTTTATCATGTATATATTTTTTTATTATGCTACCTATTGTAGGGGAATCACACATGGAAACAACATGATTGCAATATTTTATCTAGATCAAGTAAACAGGGATAAAAATATCTAGGATGTTGTGTCAGTGTTAGGTGTCTGTACATGTACCTTGGAATGCTTTCCAAGAATTTAGAGTGTCCATGAAGGTTAGAAGTTCAAATTGGAGTTTTTCCCACCAATTTGAAAAATTTGACAATCTGAATATTTTGGCTTAGAAAGAATGTTAAAAGTTAATTAATTGACTTTTAAATTTCAATTAGAGTCAACAACAACTAAGTAAAAAGTTAGTTGTAACTTGTTTCTAATTATCTCCAAAAGAGACTATTTTATAAATAAATCAAAGTCACATCATAAAGTGAGAAAATATTACAAGTATTAAATATCTCTGAAGTTATTCAAGTTTACATATTACTTTTTTCTTTATGCAAACAATCTATGAGATTAAATAGTTATTTTCAAATAGATAGAACAATACATTATTTGATGGTGAAGTAACCCATTTGTTAGTATAGGTATATACATGTTTCTTGTGTAATTGATTATATGAAGTCTATCAGGGTTAATATCTTTTGATGATTTCAATTATGTAATCATATGTGGAGAATATTATGACCTTGACCTGAAAAATGATAAATACATCACTTTGTGTGACATTTAAAAAAAAATTAATTGTAAATAATTGTCTTTTTGAATACTACTTATATTAAAATCTTGTTACTCAATAAATTTTATTATCTTTATGCTAAGATGACTCTTATTTTAAGACTCGCACTTTCTTTGTTTATTTTTTTCTATTCTTAGATTTAGTCTTTACTAAAGTTTAGTTTTATTTTGATTTAGATTTAAATAAGATGATCAATTTATTTTAATTACATAATTTTATTTCGATTTTAATTACCTATGTTCTACTTTAGTCTTTATGTTTTAATTTCATTTTGTCTCTTTATTGTATTTCCTTTTTCTAGGTTTGTATTTGACTTTTATTTTTAATTTTAATTAAGACTATAGTTTTATTTAATATTCTTTATTTGTCTTTTTATATTTTAAGTATCTTTATTCTAGTACTTTTCATTTAAATTACTTTGTTATATTAGATTAATTGTTTAATTTTAGTCATATTTTATGATTAGATTGCATAGCTTGAATGTGGATTAAAGATAATAGTGTTAGATAGACGTGGATTTCCATTTTTGAATAATTAGATAGTTAGTATTCATAATTTGATTTTGATTTTAATCTTAAGTTCAAATTTACTAATTAGTGTGTTATTTAATTAATAGATATAAATACTAATTTAGAATTGTTAGATTAAATTATAGTTTATTGTTTTTTTCTTGTTTCATTTAATCTTAGGTTGTTACTCAATAGTTTTATTTTTCAGCTTAGAGTTAATTCTTTTATTAATTAGATAGCTTGTTTTATTTGATTAGTTAAGAGTTCTTTTTATGTTGGCCTTTATATTTTTCTTGTTCTTTGACTTCTATTTTTAGTTGTTTTATTAATCCTTTAGTTTTGTTTGTCTCTTTTCTTTTGACCTATTTTGAGTTAAAAGAGATATCAAGAAATTATAAACAAGTTGATTAAAAATAATTATAGAGGATTAGAGATATTTACTTCAAGAGATTGCCTACTCTATAGGCTTTCTCTATCGAAGAGGTTATATTACATAATTGTAATCTGATTCCTTTTAATTGATATTTGAGAGATATTAGATTTATGAATAATAATTGTGCACTATTAAATATTTTACTTGCCTTTTGTTTCCCAAAACTATTTAAAAAACCCTTTTATGCATCTTTGGAATTAATTCTTATTCCTTAGACCTTATGCATATTTTGTATAATTCCATCTTAACCTTCAAGATAGATGAAAAGATTGATTCATTGACATGACATTTCTCATCATCAACAATAAAAGTAATAAATACCCTACTAGTGGTTGTATGGAGGGAGTGTCAGAATGCATAGGAACCCATGATATCCTACATGAATTGATGTAACATATTATGAATCATATATAATAGCATAAAGTACTCCATTTAATGGCTAATGAAGAAGTGAATAGAGATAAATATATCATAAAGAGGCATATGGCCTTAAAGCACTAAATGAAGATCTAAAAGACTCCTTTATTTTATTTCAAAACTCACATGTTGTATCTCATACCCAACAAAACATGTAGTTTATGCCTTGGTAATAATTCCTTTAATATTTATATAAAACATTAATATAATATATAACTTATATTTTTGTTTTTATTTGCGTGTGTGTTGTGTCTAGATATGAGTGCATCCTCTTGCGATAAGTGGTGTAAAATATCCATTCATTTAGACCCCTGACCTAGACTATATTAGTTGGTATCAAATAAAATTGAATCCAAAAATTGGGGAGATTTGAGTGAGTGGGAATAATGTATTAGAGTGACAAATATGGGGTAGTTAATAGAGTATTTTTCTCTATTGATAAATGGTGAGAATTTGATTTTTTGAAAATAGAGAAAAACAATACCACCCAAGAGGCAAAATAGAGACCAACCTAGCCTAAAGACTCAATGAAGTCTTAGACATGTTGTCTGCTATGAAAAAATGCTTGGATGTAGTTGAGAAGGATATGTGGTGTGGATTCATTTCAAATGATAACTATAATGATAGAGTAATGAAAAAATGCATAATGTACTAAAGGTGATGAAGATTAGATGGGTATAGGTGAAGGAAGGCTCTTGAGAGCCATCTTGTAGATTAGGTGAGGAACCAAGGAAGAAGTTTTGTGTTTATCAAGAAGTTTTAACCCAAAAAATATCTTTGATTGGTTAAATGATATAGAGGAATAATCTAAATATGATGATGTTAGAGACTCATAGTGCATGAAGGTCACAAAAACCAAATTGAAAGGTCACGTGGTGTTATAATGGAAAGAAGTGAAAAATGATTAGCATAGGATAAGAAAATAAAAGATAATTTGATGGGACCAGATCATTTCAAAGATGAAATGAAAATTATTGCTTGGAGACTACTAGATGGATTTTTGATGGATTTTTTTAAGATATCACATAACTTTTAACATAAATAGATATCTATCAAGGAGTATTCAAAGGAATTTTACAAGATCATCATCAATTTAGGGCATAGTTAATTCAACCTAGAGAAGGTTGTAAGGTACTTGAATGGGTTGAATCTCTCCATTCAGAAGGAGTTAAGCTTGAAATACATACAAACTATAGAGGAGGCCTATCATTTTGTGTTTCAATTAGAGGATATGTTTTCACATAGACAAAATAACAAATAAAATTTTAAAGATAATTATATATCATAATAGCATGTAGTGCACATGCACCAAGATAAAAAATATGTTGTAGGGTTGAGCAAGAGAACATAGGGGTGAGAACATCTTACCCATCTAGAGGGAGTTAATATTTGGATGAGGAAGGGAAAAAAAATTCTAAAGAACATGTTTTAGGTGTGGACAACATAGACATAGGGAATGTGAATGTCCCTAGATATAAAGGGAAAGTATCATAAAGTACTAAGATGGTGCACACATTACACAAGAGGATGTGGAGTTAGTTGTATTATTAGGACATCTATAAGAGCCAAATCATAAATAAAACCTCATTATTAAGGGGGTTTTGGTGAATCCACCAAATGTATAAAATGAACCAACATAAAGAAAGAACATTTTCCAAATAGTCTATAAGTTAATAGGAATATGTTTTAAGGTGATAGTGGATATTTATAACATAGATAATATGTTCTTGTGTGAAATGATCAAGAAAAAAGGTGGAACATCCAACCCCATACAAGGTGTCATGGTTACAAAAAGGCCATTATGTGTTTGGTTGGTCATCAATTAAAGTTAGATAAATCTCTTGTACGAATTTAATTATCTCTCTCTCTCTCTCTCTCTCTATATATATATATATATATATATGGCTTTTTAAATAAGATTTTAATTGTTTGGGTTTTTGTCTTTGACATTTTGGTGATAAGTATGAGTGGAATCCCTATGTGTTAATGGAAAGTGTAGACAATAAAAATAAATGAAATCTCATAGCTTTTCCCCTAGCCACTTATTTATGTGGGCCCATCATATTTGGGTTTAGAAAGAATTAGTAAATGCATGTTTAAAAAAAATATGTTGCCTTTTGAATGAAAATTCATATGTTAGGTGTAGCCTTAAGATATGGACTTTAGGAGAGATTAAATTTAACATGAAACTTTATTTCTTTCCATTAGCTACAGACTTGACTTATTATTAAATTTGGCTTGTAAAAGTGGTGCTAGGGGTTTTTGGCTAGGATTTCACTTTTATTTTTATTTCATTTTTATATTTTTTTTGGTACATCGACCCTACTGGAAGTGATGACATAGGGTTTGGAAAAAGGGATGAAAACCTAATTTATTTTAGCCACTACCATGTAGAATGTAAGAGATTTAGAGGAGGAATTAACATGGGTTTTTAGATTTGCATAGGTCGCTACCCTATGAGGGGGTTTTGAGAAGTTTTTGAGGTTTCCATCCATTCTTTGAGATGCTAGGATGGGGTGAGTTTAGGAAAAACTTATTAGATCAATGCCATGGGATAAATAATGGAGCTATTGTTTGTGTGGCTCCACCATGGGTGAAAGGCTAAATTGAAATTCCTATATAATTATTTCTCTAGGCATGTGTTCTCATTTTCCCTTTTAAGTTTAATTTTTGCTTTTTAAACTCTATTTTGGTAATTTGCAAGTCATTCTCAACCATGCATATGTCATGGCCAAGTGTGCATATGGGTTTTGTATGGAATTTTTTGTTTACTTGTGCTTTTATGAAAATAAGGTATATTTTTTTATTCCACCTGGTTTCCCCTTTAATTTAATAGTTGCCTTTGAAATATATTAAACCATGTTAGTAGGCTTAGTTTTTTTCTATAATCAAAAGAGCTTTTCATGATCTTGGAGACTATTGTTATGGCTTCTCTTACTTGATGATAAATGTAATATGAAAAATAATATGTTTTTATTTTGGCAGATAATGACAAATTCTCCTACATTTAACATTATCTTGATATGAAATTCTAGCGTTAGTAAACAACTAGGGTGTGCAACCCATCGTTTGACATTCCTATTAGGCATTGAAAATAACTAAAATGTTTTACAGTTGAACCATCTTGCTTACTTGATTCAACATAGTTGTAGTTTTTAATATAATGAAAATTTTAGACATGACATATGTTGATTTGTGGTCATATTGACCCAAATTGCCACTTAGGGCAAAATGGTAATATTTTGGTAACAATTATGGAATTGCATTTATTCATATATGATAGAGATTTAACTTTAGTTGATAAATTATGAAAGTTATTTTTAAGAGTTGATTACTTGGGTTGAGTATCCCATTATGCATGCATGACTTGTAATGTGGTTTAATACTTGATGCTTTCCTATTAGAGCTATTACTTGCTGATATTTTTATGTTTATGAATTGTATGGATTGGTATGTAAGAAATAAAATAGAGAATTTAGAATACAAGTATTTGGTTCGATGTTTAATTATGATAAATGACATTGATTCTGTGAAGGAAGGCAATTGTTTCCCTATTGTATGTTAATAGAGAAAGCTGAATTTAGTTTTAACTTATGCATAAAATATGGTGAGATATTATCCTCTTAATGAAAGGCAATACTCTTGATATTAGTCTCACACACATATATTCCATTTTGGCATTACTTTTCCTTAATGATGGTTGGAAATTCTTAGAATTTTTTGATTAAGAAAGAGGTATTGAGTTGACATAGGTATTCACTTATGTTATTTAATTCATTGATAACACTCACTTGAGATAAATGATTTGGTTAAAGAAATAGAATAGTTATGATTTGATAAGAGTTGGGAACTCTTGGCTATAGTAGATTTTATTACAGCTTGTTATAACATTGTGATCTTATCCCACATGAGTTATTTGGGTGTGTACTACCTTGTTATTTGATTCATTCTGATTACTCTTTTGTAATAAGGTTAATTACAATAGTAAGGAATTTTGGGTTGCTTACTTTTCTCTATGTGAAATTAAATTAGCTTGGTTGTTCCTTTGTGAGGCTTGTTTTATTAAGATAGAATTTGATTTTTAGAAGGTTTACTTAGAGGGAAGAACATATTTCTAGCTTTATGCTGACACATGATTACACCCTTTCAATGTAGAAGTTTTCTATTCAATTTGTTTTTTTTCTTCATTGGGTTGGTTCCCTACTTAACTAATTACTTATTGAAGGTTGTGTACATCCTTGTTAACCCATGGATGGTATGAGAGTGAATTAGTTAATGGTTGAGCTTATTATGTTGTTAAATCATTTTAGTTGGCATATTTTGTGGAATCCCTGATTCAAACATTGGTACTTGTTAGTAGCACAACAGTTCCTTGTGTATATACCTTCAGGGTTGTATTTGTATTCATATATAAAAATTATCAACTGGTGTATTTGATTAGTGTTTAGTTTGTACTCATATATAATGTCCTTAATTATTATTTATGTTTTATTACAAGTTGTATATTGTGGTTATTCAACCATGAGTTTGGTTAAGTTCAAGTTTTGGCATTCCCTCATTTTGAGGAGGATTTTCCCATATGGTTTGTCTTGTGAGTCTATAGATTTATGGTGGAATATTTATACATGTGTTAATATCACTTGTTTGACTTAAGACATTTATTTATGTACATGAAATGGTTAAGTTTTTCACTTCATGTTGAGTAATTGAGGGATGCCTGAAGCATTTAGATCATATAAATATATAATAACAATCTCAATCTTGGAAACACTTATTGTTTAAATAATTAAGTGTATAGAGTCTTTTTATATATTTTTTCATTCACATTGATAATATACCATGTCATGCAAAAATTACTAAAATCATATTGTTAATGTACCATGATATGGTCATGTGGAACTTTTTTTATCATGCTATTTTTGGTGGTTTATATCTCCACATTAATTTATGAATTCAACTTAATAAATGCCTTTGGCTCATGATACTTTTCTTGTTAATAAGGAATAATAATACCAATGTATTATATTTTTGTTAATGTTATGGTAAGCTTTAGCAACCTGCAAAGCTATGAGTCAATCATTATCTTTCTAAGGTGTGATTTCAGTCATGACAATTGACTATGAATATGCCTTATGTATAATGTAAGCATGAAACCATGGTCAATTGACAAGTTGATTATTTGGTTTATTCTTAGCTTGGAATTAATGAAATCAACCAAAATAAATGATTGTTAACTAGATTGTGATTCATATTCTATTGTTCAACATATTCTAATTTGGTACATTGCTCTTGATACGCCTAGTTGGTCATGTACAAGTAATGCTTTTATGATAACTAGTTATTCATTTATATAGCCAAATTTGGTCTAGTTTTAAAATATTGTAACTAGCCTAAGGGCTGAATTATCATTCAATGAATCCTTACTCCTTTTGGTTAAATCATTTATTGTCCTTAAGTCAAGAAGTTGAAATAATGTTAGTGTGGGGACCCTTAGTTGGGAAATCCTTAATATAATTTTGATTGGATAACATAATTAATATGGGTACAATTTAATAGTTAGTATTCATCTTATATCGAGAAATAATTCCCATGGATATGTTCACACTTGCTTAATAGGTCTGTTATGGATGCCATAACCTTTTTATGCATAGGCACTATGGCTAGGTGGATGTATAATGTCCATGTTGGCATTTAGTAATTTAAATTATATCATGCCACATTTTTTTTTCCACTTATTGTACCATATGTGGTGGGATGAGATTCTCAAAGTGATGGTGCATGGTTGTAATAACCCCTAAGTTTGTGAGTCATGGCATCATGGTTTGATGGGTAGAAACCTAAATTAGTCCTTGCTTATGAGAACATAAGATTCTATGTTCATGAGTTTATGATGGGTTATCTTGGTGATGGATTAATGTAACTACCCACTGACCCCTGAGTGTTGTAAGGTTGGCTAAGCCAAAGCTTGGCTTGTTAGTACCTTGGTTCCCATATTTTGGACCCATTGTACCTATTATAATACTTCCTTGTTATTAGGACTATTTATTTACTTATAGATAGTGAGATAGCCTATTGTTATGTAGAATCTTACCCTATGTCATTATTTTTGTTAAGGGTACCCATGAACCTAAGTGTATCTACATGCCTATAGAGCCACCAAATCATAACCATGTAGGGTTATCAAATTCTTGTACTTGGCTGAGTATCTCTAGGTGGTTCGAGGGAAAAACTAATTGTCTTATGTGGTTTAAAGGTTATTAGTGTGGGCTTGCACACTAATACCCTTCGAATGGTGTTTCACACTTTAGGCAATCCTTTTCTCAATGGAATCCTCTGGTGATGGTCATCATGGCATAAGTATGTCATTGACCCAACCCATTATGGGTTGCCTACTCTTCTAGTGTAGGACTATGTTGATGTGTCATGCATGGTAGAGTGGCATAGTGGGTTCAACATATGGTTCTGTCATGTATTTTGTTAAATTCTTGATTTTGTTTTGGGTTATTTCATTTTGTATTAGAGCCTCTATTTTGAGTATTTTTGAGAATAATGGTCATTTTATCTAACTTCTTGGAAGTCAAAATAATGATAATTCATTTTATAACTAAATTAAGTTATACTTGTTGTTAGGTTACCACCAATTGTACTCCAAGTGAGGTGTGTAAAAGACAATATACTTGAATTGGTCATCTTATGATTCATAAATCAAGGATAGAGATGGATTAAATGGTGCTTGTGATGAGGAATTTGAGATTTAGGTGGCCTAAAAAATTGGGGAGAAGCCCTCCTTAGAGCTATAACATCTTGTGAAACTATTCAAGGTATGGTTGGGAACACTGGATCATGTGCTGAGTAATGTCAAAAATGTTTCCTAATGCTTTTTCTCAATCTAAGATAGGTTATGCATATGGTTTAGATTATATGTAAGGGTGTTGGTTGTGGTTGACCAATCATTGATGAGATTGAAACCTTTTCACTAACTACTTATATGGATGTAAATGTTGATGATGTAACTGATGCACAAGATGTTTATACACATGAGTATATCCACTTGCAGGGTGTGATAGCTAATATGTCTATTTTAGTGTTGTGCATGACATTGGGTTGATAGAAGTCTAAGTTTTTATGATGGCCATTACTCTCTACATTTGGCTTGGTTGTATTATCCTTTCCTAATTTTTATTGTGTTCAGGCGAGCCTCACTTGTCAACCATTGGCTTGTATGGGCAGGTCAATGGGAGATAAGTGGTAAAGGCTTCACTCTTAGAATAAAAGGGAATAGTGCTCAATATATTTTGATGGGTTATATGGGCAATGCATCACTAGATACTTGAAAAATTATGCCCATAAGAGGACCAAGGGTTTGACTCTAACTTAGAGGGCTAGATTGGGTAAGGGGAGCTGGTCTACATGCATGTATCAGTTGAGCTTACACTTTCCTCTTATCAGAGGAATGTTTTTAGCCTTTGTGGAGTTTCAAGGCATGGATGGTAATGATAACCATTTTTAACCCTATAGGTATGGCTTTTAAAATTATTGTTTAAATAATCTATTATCTAATTGAGTTTGTTAAATAAGTTCAATGATGCTGAAATTAAGGAACTAACATGCCCTTGTAAGTTGTAAGTAGAGTAAGGATGTCTCCACAAGTTTGATTTGCTTATGCTTGAGCAATGTTATTACAATCAAGTTTCCTCTTAGAGAGTCATGATGGTAAACCCTTGTGAAGGTGTGTTTAACAATTTCATGTAGGCAAATCTTTTGTTCATAGTTGTGTGTTTATATCAATTTGGTTGAATGATTTGTGTCAAGATAGAGATTGGTAACATAAATAGCCTTGTAAGACATTGTTGGACTCTCTATGGTTTTTTGAGAATATAAGAGGGATGCTCATTGTTCCTTTTGCTCTGTTGTTAGCACTTATTATAGATAAACTATGAGTTTATCTAGTTATAAATTATTGACAGCTGAGACAAGTAATTATAAGTTCTTGTTTGGCTTGTGTGTTACTACACCTGATGGGTAACAAAAAGTAAAGAAATTGTTAAACTTTGTGTTTAAATTCTTAGGATCATTGTTTTGCTCCAAGCGATGGACTTATAAGTTATGTTTGGATCGGGTTTTAGGTTAGAAACTTGGTTATGGTTGGCTAAATTATAACCATGGTACCTTGGAAGTGAATATTGTGCATCATAATACTAAATTACTAAAATTAGATATATATTTAGTTAAATTTTGGCTTGGGTTGATATGTGAATTTAGCCCTTCCAGTGAGTGAAGGAGCTTGCATTTTATGTCACTCAAGAGGTTAGAAGTTATTGAGTGTGTAGTTATGTATTTTGATTTCATGATGTGGTTATTAATCATGGGCATGTATTAATCCCATAAGGAGGTTATGTTTCACATTTATGTGATGATTACTTAATTTTGGATTGATTTTTGTCATCCATGAGGATGTTATGATGCTCATGGTTATATATACTATACATCGACGAGGATTTTTTTTTTTGTGATTGTAGCTATATTATGGTTGTGGAAACTATGATTTCCATGTTGATGATGTTATATTCACCTAGAGCCTTGGCTAAGTGCATCCTTTCCCAAGTTTTTATCATGCTAAAATAAGCATTACTAGTCAACCTTTGACTTGTTAACATGAGTCAATTGGAAAGATAGTGATAGAGTTTGTTGTTGGAATTATGAAACCATATTCAATGATCATAGGTGGCTTGTATGGGTGGGACACCTTATGATGATTGAGATATAATACTCCTAGGAGGTCCAAGGATGTAGCGTAATCTTAGAGGGCCTAGAGGGTGAATGTGACTAATTTTCTTGGGTAAATTAGAGAGTTTTGGGGATCTCATATTGTTATTAGTAGCGTGAGCCATCTATCCATGATGAAAATTTTAGAAAACTCATGGAGATATATTTTATGGGCCTTGCTGGAACACACCCTTCCTTAAAAGGTGTTAATGGACTTGAGATCCCTGAAAATAAGCATGATGTTACATGTTAGATATTTTATGTTATCTTGGATGACATTTGGACATCGGGTAGTCTAAGGAGGACTATGGACCTTTGTACTTCAATTTTCAATATGTTAAAGTGTTGTGATGTGAAATACCTTGGTGTAATCTACCAACCTCTTGACTCATATGTGTGTCATAATAATGTAATTCCCTTCCATGAATGTAAATTATTTTATGATTCGCAAGTATTTTTACATCTTGTTGGTTATGTTAACCATGTAAACTTGTAACTTCTTATTTTGTATGAATGTATTTGGTTTGTAAAATCTATATTGCCTTGAAGATTTGTATTGTTTATATATATATATATATATATATATATATATATATATATATATATATATATATATATGATTGGGTGTTCTGATATGATGATGTACCACCTTATGATGCAATTTTCCCTCCTGAATCAACCTCTTTAATTGAAA
This sequence comes from Torreya grandis, assembly GCA_037957365.1. NCBI lineage: Eukaryota > Viridiplantae > Streptophyta > Pinopsida > Cupressales > Taxaceae > Torreya > Torreya grandis. Next base: position 474,841 of record JARHVA010008354.1, read on the forward strand.
ATCTGCCAAGGTATAATGTTTGTATTGTTTAGTGTGATCCCACATCATTGCTCTAGCATTGAGTTTTGATGCAAGTAGGAGGTTTAGGGTAAAGAGAACATCATATAAAATATGATTAGATTAGGTATGAGCTAGGGAGTGGAGTCTTACGTAGACTAAAAATCCACTTCTACCCTTTACATAAAGTAACACTTTGATTCATTCGAGTTGTGCACTATGAGGCCACAAGATGGCCATGTGATCTTCATGCATAATAGTCACCTCTTATATTGAGTGTTCCTTCAACTGCCTCTTTGACATTGTTATACAAACAACCTTATGAAATTTATCTATGTATTCTTGTAAAAGCACTATTTGGTCCTGAAATTTGGACTTTTATGAAAAATCAGCAAAACTAAATTTGCTGAAATATAAGTATGTGTTGAATTGTAAAGTCAAGCATGTTATTCTAGAGGTAATAGTTGAATTATGTAAAAAGAATGTTCTGGCATGAATATTTCAAGATTGCTAACATGTGTTTACTATTACGTGAAACCATGTTTTGTATAAGGTATTATTGTATATACTTGATATTGTTTTTCAAAAATATGTATTTTTTTATTGTTTTAGCATGGCTGGAATGCATATTAATTTTATGCTCAGGAGGATCAATGTTTCCATGAGGTAAGTGCAGCGAGATGGTAGGATTGTAATCCCTATAACCATCATGTGAGTTCACAAAATTATGAAGAACATGTGAAAAACCTTGGGGTTGTATGTGAATGCTTGTATGGTTCTTTAATATTTGAGGTGGTTAGTGTGGGACTCAACACTAACCCATAGATGGTAAATAGTGAAAGATAAGTAACCACAGTTTGATGGATCTATGTTCTTGTTAACATTATGTGATGAATGTTACCAAGGAAGTATGCATGCACCACACATGTGGTGGAGACCATAGTAGTATGGTTGTTGATTTTCATTCTAAAATGAATGAAATAGGTATGTGTAAAGCATACATTAGCTATGGCATTGTCACATACCTATATAAATGTTGTGTTGTTTAGTATTTTGTAGAATGATATAAAATTATGACTCTATATATATATATATATATATATATATATATATATATATATATAATTATATAACTTAAATTTTGTGGAAGACAACACCTCAATTCTAAGAATTTTGTGAAAATTCTTGGAATTGCTTTTGGGCAGCTGCTATTAAAGTTGTTGATTTTGTGATAATAATTCCTCATAGTGAGGAAAATTCTACTAAAAATTATCTTTTCTATTTAAATTTTGGTCATGACTTTGTAGCTAAGATGGAATTCCCATGTACATTTTTTTTTGTTTTGGAAAAATCTATGAATTTGTGATTTGAAGAGTACTAAAAAACTCTTCTTTTGTTAAATATTAAATTATAATTATTAATCACAGCCTTTGATGTATGTTCTTATATGAATTGACTGATTGTCTAGGTGCATAAGTAGTTAGAAATTAGGCAAAGTTTTATGGTGCTTCATTGAGAGCAATGGTTTTCTAACTAGCTTGCCAAGGTAAGGGCAAGATTAAGCTAAAAAAAAACTTATTGCTTTACGTGTTAATGTTCTTGAGCAGAACTGTGGCCTTCTGAGGCATGAATTTCTATATTTATATGTTATCCAAGATGCATTTGCAAAGTTTTAGGGCCATAAAATGGGTGCATGCAACACTTTTCCTTGCTCACTTTGGCCTTAAAATAAAACTAAGCTAAGTTGAAAGGATGGTTTTCTAGCCTGGTTTAATGAAGGGCATGTTTGCCTTAGGGGTAGCTTATGAATTTTTGCTAGGTTAGGTTGTGTATTTACTCTCGATGTGAGTTTATTAGCTCTTCTGGTTATACCAAGAAGGTAAGCATATGATAATATTCCATGTCTTAATAATAGACTACACTAACACATAGTATACATGGTTTTTTTATTTTGGATGACAATTGATAAGTTACTAATCTAGTTATTCATATTCCTGAGTTATTTATTAATTCTTGTAATATGTGTGCATTTTGTGAAGAGTGATGAAGTCTATTTTCATTATATCACATTTCTTAGATTACTAACATGTTGTTAGGATGGCTCCTCTTTAAGGAGGGAAAGATGTCATGACCTCACTAATTGGCACCCTCCTCATGACTAAATTGATAAAGTCTCGTAATGTGTTTTGTTGGTCATTGAACAAAGTTAGACAAATCTCCCATACAAATTTAATGATCTCTCTCCATATAAATATATACAACTATATATATATATATATATATATATATATATATATATATATATATATGGCTTTTTAAATAAGATTTTAATTGTATGATTTTTTGTCTTTGGTGTTTTGGTGATAAGAATGAGTGGAATGCCTATGTGGTAAAGGCAAGTGTAGACAATAAAAACAAATGAAATCTCATACATTTTCCCTTAACCATTGACTTATGTGGGCTCACCATATTCAGGTTTAGAAAGAATTAGTAAATGCATGCTAAAAAACTTATGTTTCCCTTTGAATGAAAACTCATATGTTGGGCGTAGCCTTAAGCCATGGAGTTTAGGAGAGATTAAAATTAACATGAAACTTTATTTATTTCCATTAGCTGCAGACTTGCCTTGTTATTAAAGTTGGCTTGTAAAAGGGTTGCTAGAGCTTTTTGGCTGGGCTTTCACTTTTATTTTATTTTTATTTTTTTTCTATTTGTTCTTTTAGAGCATAACCCTACTAGAAGTGATGGCATAGGGTTTGGAGAAAGGGGTGCAAACCTATTTTCTTTTGATCACCACCATGTAGATTGTAAGATCTTTAGAGGAGGAAATAATAGAGGTTTTCAAATTTGCATAGGCCGCTACCTTATGAGGGGGTTTTGGAGAAGTTTGTGAGGTTTTAGTCCATGCTTTGAGTTGCCATAAGGGGTGAGTTTGGGAAAAATTTACCAGATCAATGCCATGTGATAAATAATGAATCTATTATTTGTGTGGTGCAACCATGGGTGAAAGGTAAAATTAAAAGCCCTGCATAATTATTTCTCTAGGTATGTGTTCTCATTTTCCCTTCTAAGTTTAATTTCTTTTTTTAAATTCTATTTTGTTAATTTGTTAGTCATCTAAAAAAGCCTACTATGTTATTTTATGAGAATTTTGGTCATTCTCACCCAAGCATATACCATGACCAGATGTGCATATGAGTTTTGTGTAGAATTTGTTGTTTACATATGCTTTTATGAAAACAAGGTATATTTTCGGATTCTACCTGGTTTCCCTATTAATTTAATGACTGCCTTTGAAATTTAGTAAACCATGTTAATAGGTTTAGTTTTTGTCTATAATGAGAAGGGTTTTTCATGATCTTGAAATTATTTTTATGGCTTCTCTTACTTGCTGATAGATGGAATATGAAAACTAATGTGTATTTTATTTTGATTGATAATGATAAATTCTCCTACATTGAACATTATCCTGATATGAAATTCCATGGTTAGTAAATAATTGGGGTGTGAAACCAATCTTTTTGCATTCTTGTTGGGCATTGAAGATACCTGAATGTTTCACACTTAAACCATTTTGCTTACCTGATTAAACATAGTTGTAGTTTTTAACATAATGAGAATTTTAGGCATGCCATCTCCTATTGATTTGTGGTCATATTGACCCAAATAACCACTTGTGGAAAAATAGTAATATTTTGGTAACAATTATGGAATTGTATTTATTCTTATGTGACAGAGATTTGACTTTATTTGTTAAATTGTGAAAGTTATTTTTAAGAGTTGATTAATTGGGTTGAGTATCCCATATGCATGCATAACCTGTTATGTGGTTTAATACTTGATGTTTTCCTATTAAAGCTAATACTTGTTGATATTATTATGTTTATGAAATTCTTGGATTGGTATTAAAAAAATGGAATAGAGAGTTTAGAGTACAAGTATTTGGTTTGGTGTTTAATTATGGCAAATGACATTGATTTTGTGAAGGAAGGTAAAAATTGCCCTATTGTATGTTAATAGAGAATGTTGAATTTAGTTTTAACTTATGCACAAAATATGGAGAGAGATATCTTCTTAATAAAAGACAATACTCCTGATATTAGTCTCGCACACATATATTCTATTTTGGTATTACTTTTCCTTAATGATGGATGGACATGCTTGTAATCTTTTGATTAAGAGATAGGTATTGTACTGCCATGGTAGTTGATTATGTTATTTAATTCATTGATATAACTCAGTTGAGAGAAATGATTTGGTTAAATAAATATAATAATTATGATTGGATAAGAGTTTGGAACTCATTGCTATAGTAGATTTTATTACAACTTCTTATAGCATTGTGATCTTGTCCCACATGAGTTATTTAGGTGTATACTACCTTGTTGTTTGAAGGTCCATGTAATGATTCATTCTAATTTCTATTTTGTAATGAGGTTAATTACAATAGTAACAAATTTTGGGTTGCTTAATTTTCTTTATGTGAAATTAAATTAGTTTGGTTGTTCCTTTGTGAAGATTATTTTATTAAGATAGAATTTGATTTTCAAAAAGTTTACTTAGAGGGAAGAACACATTACTAACTCTATGCTAACACATGATTACACTCTTTCAGTGTAGGAGTTTTCCATTCAATTGGTTTTTCCTTCATTGGGTTGGTTCCCTTCTTAACTAGTTACCTATTGAAGTCTATGTACATCCTTGCTAACACATGGAGGGTGTGGGAGTGAATTAGTTTTTAGTTGAGCTTATTGTATTTCTAAATTATTGTAATTGACATATTTTGTGGAATTCTTGATTCAAACATTGGTACTAATTAGTAGCATAATAGTTCCTTGTGTATATGCCTTTGGGCTTGTATTTGTATTCCTATGTAAAATCTATCAACCAATGTATCTTATTAGTGTTTAGTTTGTAAATGGAGACAACATCCTTCTTAAGGATTGTTTATGTTTTATTACAAGTTGTATATTGTGGTGATTCAACCATGAGTTTGGTTAAGTTAAAGTTTTGGCATTCCCTCATTTTGAGGAGGATTTTTCCATATGCTTTGGCTTGTGAGGCTATATATTCATGGCTAGAATATTTATACATGTGTTAATTTCACTAGTTTAACTTCAGCCATTCATTTATGTACATGAAATGGTTATGTTATTCACTTCCTTTTTAGTAACTGAGGGATGCTTGAAGCATCCTGATCATTTAAATATATTTATACTTGTGTTAATGTCACTTTTCTGACTTCGACCATTTATTTATTTTAATGAAATGGTTATGTTGTTCAATTTTTGTTGAGTAATTGAGGGATGCCTAAAGCATTCCAATCATATAAATATATAATAGCAATCTGAATCTTGGAAACACTTATTGCTTAAGAAATTAAGTGTATAGCATATTTTTATATATGTTTTAATTCATGTTGATAATAGACCATGTCATGCAAAAAGTGATAGAATCATATTATTAATGCACCATGATATGGCCATTTGGAACTTGTTTTATAACACTATTTTTAGTGACTTATACCTCCACATTAATTTATGAATTCAACTTAATGAATGCCTTTGGTTCATGATATTAATGTAGATAATAAGGAATAATAATACAAATGAATTTATTTTTTGTTAATGTTATGTCAAGCTTTATCAAAATGACAAAGCTATGAGTCAATCATTATCTTTTAAAGGTGTGAATTCAGTCATGACAATTGACTATGAATATGTCTAATGTATAATGCAAGCATAAAACCATGGTCAACTAGAAAGTTGATTGTTTGGGTTATTCTTATCTTGGAATTAATAAAATCAACCAAAATAAATGATTGTTAACTAGATCATGAGTCATACTCTATTGTTCAGCATATTCTAGTTTGGTATACTGCTCTTGATATACCTAGTTGGTCATGTGTAAGCAATGCTTTTATGACAACTGGTTATTCATTTATATAGCCAAAATTGATCTATTTTTATGGCATTGTAACTAGTCTAATAGTTGAATTATCATTCAATGAATCTTTGCTCCTTTTGGTTAAATCATTTATTGTCCTTAAGTCAAGAAGTTGAAATACTACTCTTGTGGGGTCCCTTAGTTGGGAAATATTTAATATAATTTTGATCATATAACACAATTAATATGGGTACACTTTAATAGATGGTATTCATATTATACCAAAAAATAATTCTCATGGATGTGTTCATGCTCGCTTATGGGTTTGTTAAGGATGCTATGACCTTTTTATGCATATGCACTATGGATGGGTGGATATATAATTTCCATGTTGGAATTTTTGAATTTGGATTATCTCATGCCACATTTATTATTTTCCACCTATTGGACCATATATGGTGGGATAGCATTCACAAAGTGATGGTGCATGGGTGAAATAACCCCTAAGTTTATGAATAATGGCATCATAGTTTTATGGGTAGAAACCTGAACTAGTCATCAGTTATGAGAACATAAGATTCTATGTTCATGAGTTTATGATGGGTCACCTTGGTGATGGATTGATGTAACTACTTGTTGACCCTTGACTATTGTAAGGTTGACTAAGCCAAAGCTTATCTTGTTGGTACTTTGGTCCCTTTATTTTGGATCTATTGTACCTATTATATTACCTCCTTATTATTAGGATTATTTATTTAATTATAGCCAGTGAGATGGCATGTTGTTATGCAAAATCTCACCTTGTGTCACCATTTTTATTAAGGATACCCATCGACCTTAGTGTATCTTCTTACCTAGAGAGTTACCAAATCATAACCATGTAGAGTTATCAGATGCCTATACTAGGTTGAGGATCCCTAGGTGGTTCCAGGCAGAAATTGATTCCTTATATGGTTCAAAAGTTATTAGTGTGAGTTCACACACTAATACCCCTCAAATGGTATTTCACACTTTAGGCAATCCTTTTCTTGATGAAATCCTCTAGCAATGGTCATCATATCATAAGTATCTCATTGACCCAACCCATTATAGGTTACCTACTCTTCTAGTGTAGGACTGTGTTGATGTGTCATGCATGGTAGAGTGGCATAGTGAGTTCAACACGCATTTCTATCATGTACTCTATTAGCAATTCCCAAAAAAAATTGAGGGTTGTTTCATCTAGTATCAGATCTTATGCTTTGAGTATTTTTGAGAATAATGGTTATTTTTTCTAACTTCTTGGAAGTCAAAATAATGATAATTCATTTTACAACTGAATTAAGTTGTATTTTTTATTGGGTTACTACCAGTTGTACTCCAAGTGAGGTGTGTAAAAGGCAATATACCTGAATTGGTCATCCTATGATTCATAAATCAAGGATATAGTTAGATCAGATGGTGATTATGTTGAGAAATCTAAGACTTGAGTGGCCTAAAAAATGGGGAAAATCCCTCCTTAGAGTTGTAATAGCCTACAAAGCCATTTAAGGCATGGTTGGGAACACAGTGACATGTGCTAAGTAATGTCAAAAATGTTTCTTAATGTTTTGCCCAATCTGAGATGGGTTATGCACATAGTCTAGACTATATGTAAGGGTGTTAGTTGTTGTTGACCAAGTGTCTATGAGCTTAAGATCTTTCCACCACCTACTTATATGGGTGTAAATGTTGATGATGTAACTGATGCAAGATGTGTATACACACATGAGTATATCCACCTATAGGGTGTGATAACTATTATTTCTATTTTGGTGTTGTATATGACACTAGGTTGATAGAAGTCTAAATTTATATGATGGTCATTACTCTCTAATTTTGCCTTGGTTGGATTGATCCTTCCTGATTTTGATTACGTTCAGGTGAACCTCACCTATCAACCATTAGCTTGTATGATTAGGCCAATGGGATATAAGTGGTAAATGCTTCACTCTTAGAATAATGGGGAATAGTGCTTATTATCTTTTCATGGGTTGTATGTTCAACCCATCACTAGATGCTTGGAATATTATGACCTTGGGATGACCAAGGGTTTGACTCTAACTTGGAGAGTTGGATTGGATAAGGGGAGTTGGTCTGCATGGGTGATTTAGTCGATCTTACATTTTCCTCTTGCTAAAGGAATGTCTTGAGCCTTTGTGGAGATACAAAGCATGGATGGTGGTGATAACCATTAATATCCCCATAGGTATGGCTGCTTAATTTATTTTTTAGATAATCAATTATCTAGTTGAGTTTGTTGAATAAGTTTAATGATTTTGAAATTAAAGAACTAGCATGCCTTTGTAAGTTGTATGGTTGTAAGTGGAGTAAGGATGTCTTCATGGGTTTCAGGTTCTCCTAGTTGAGCAATGTTATTTCAAGCAAGCTGCCTTTTATGGATTCATGATGGTAAACCCTTGTGAAGGTATGTTGAATTTTTATATGTAGGTAACTCTTTTGTTCACAACTGTGTGTTGATATTAGTTTAGTTGATTGATTTATACCAGGATAGATATATGTAACATAAATAGCCTTGTAAGGCATTGCTAGACTCTCTATAATTTCATAAGAACATCAAAGAGATGATCCTTGATACCTTTTTATCTGTTGTTAGCACTTATTATGGATAAACTATTGGTTTATCTAGTTATAAATTGTTGACAACTGAGACAAGCAATTATAATTTCTTGCTTGGCTTGTGTGTTACTACACTTGATGGGTTATAACAAGCAATTAAATTGATAAAATTTGCATTTAAATGATTAGGATCATTGTTTTTCTCTAATTTATTGGCTTATAAGCTAAGTTTGGATTAGGTTTTAGGTTGAAAATTTGATTATGGTTAGCTAAATTATAACCATAGTACCCTGAAAGTGAACAAGTATTATGCATCACAATACTAAAATACTAAAATTAGATATATATTCAGTTAAATTATATCTTGGCTTGCTATGTGAATTTAGCCCTTTGAGTGAGTGAAGGATCTTGTATTTTTTGTCACTCAAGAGGCTAGAAGCTATTGAGTGTGTAGTTATGTATTTTGATTCCTTGATGTGGTTATTGATCATGGGTATCGATTAATCCCATAAGGAGGCTATGATGCCCCTAGTTATGTTTTAGGTCTATGTGATGATTAATTGATTTTGGATTGAGTTTTAACATCCATGAGGATGTTATGATGTTCATGGTTATATATACTATATGTGCATGAGGATGTTTGTTTTTGAAATTGTATCTATATTATGTTTGTGGAAACTATGATTTCTATGTTGATTATGTAATATTCACCTAGAGCCTTGGCTAAGTGCATCCTTTACCAAGTTTTGGTTACATTAAAACAAGTATTTATAGTCAACATTTGACTTGTTGGCATGAGTTGATTCAAATGATAGTGACATAGCTTGTTGTTGGAATTATGAAACCATATTAGATGATCATAAGTGGCTTGTATGGGTGGTCCACCTTATGATGATTGAGATATAATACTCCTAGGAGGTCCAAGGATGTAGTGTAAGCTTGGAGGGTCTAGAGGGTGAATGTGACTAATTTGATTAGGCAAATTAGAGAGTTTTGGGGATCTCATATTGTTATCAATAATGTGAGCCATCTATCCATGATGAAAAATTTCCAAAAACTCATGGAGATAGATTTTATAAGCCTTATTGGAACACACCCTTGAAAGAAGGTGTTGAGAGACTTGAGATCCTTAAAACTAAGCATGATGTTACATGTTAGATATTTTATGTCATTTTAGATGACATTTGGACATTGGGTAGTCTGATGAGGATCATGGACCTTTGTACTTCACTTTTTAGTGTGTTTAAGTGTTGTGATGTGAAATAAATTGGCGTAATCTACCAACCTCTTGACCCTATGTGTGCCATAATAATGTAATTCACTTCCATACATGTAAATTATTGTATGATGTGTAAGCATTTTTACATCTTGTTGGTTATGTTAACCATGTAAACTTGTAACTTCCTATTTTTTATGAACATATTTGGTTTGTAAACCCCATATTATGTTAAATATCTATATTGTTTATGTATATGATTAGGTGTTGTGATTTGATCATGTACCACCTTAAGATGTAATTTTCCCTCCTGAATTAACCCTTTTTATGGAAAATCTACCAAGGTATAGTGTTTATGTTGTTTAGTGTGATCCCACATCATTACTCTAGCATTAATTTTTTATGCAAGTAGGAGGTTAGGGTGAAGAGAACACCATATCCAGGATGATTAGATTAGGTACGGATTAGGGAGTCCAGTCTCATGTAAGCTAAAAATCCACTTCTTCCCTTTACATGAAATAGCCATCTAATTCTTTTTTGAATTGTGCACCATGAGTGCCACAATATGGTAATGGGATCTTCATGCATAATGGTCATCTCTTGGATTGAGTGTTCCTTACACTGACTCTTTAAATTTGTTGTATAAATAACTTTGTGAAATTTATCTATGTAGCCTTGTAAAAGCAATATTTGATCCTTAAATTTGGACTTTTATAAAAAAATCAATAAGACTAAGCTTATTGAAATATAAGTACATGTTGACTTGTAAAGTCAAGCATGTTATTCTAGAGGTAATAGTTGAATTACCTGAAAGGAATGTTTTGGCATGAATATTCCAATTTTACTAACATGTATTGATTGGTAAGTGTAACCATGTTGTGTATAAGGTATTATTGTATATACTTGATATTATTTTTCAAAAATATGAATTTATAGTTGTTTAAGCATGGCTAAAATTCAAGTTGATTTCATGCTCAGGAGGAGCAATGTTAAGTCTTGATTAGGTGGATTTTATTATTTATATGTTTTTGGTTATGTTCCCTGATGTAAGGGCATCACACATGGGAACAACATGATTGCAAGATTTTATCTAGATCAAGTAAATAGGGGTAAAAAATATCTATGATGTTGAGTTAATGTTATGTTTCTATACATGTACCTTGGAATGCTTTCCAAGAGTTTAGAGAGTGGCCATGAAGCTTATAAGTTCAAATTGGAGATTTTTCCCACCAATTTGAAAAATTTGACAATTTGAATATTTTGGCATAGAAAGAATGTTGTAGGAGTTTTTCAAAAGGTCATTAAGGTGTTAGATGGATAGGGAAAGTGAATAAAGAGCCTTAGGGTTATACACATGGTCTTAAGTCACACTTCTATGATGACATCAACCTTGAAGTTTGTGTCAAGGGTAGACTTTAATTTTTGTGACCATTGATAAGTAGTTGGGGTAGTTAGGGAAAATAAAAAGCATGTATTTTTTTATTTTTAATTTAGTTGTTTTTGAGATGGTATTTGAATAAGGAAGGATAATAGACCCAAGAAAATGAGAATGGAGGTCCTCAAATTAGATAGACACTGAATATAACCCTATTTACTATGTTTACATAAAAAAATGATAATGGTGTGTTGATGCTTTCATTTGCCTCGTAGATGCTCTTAGTGTTGAAGAACACTTCTCATTTTAGGATTCTTAGAATCCATGGCATGAGTTTCAGTTTGTGATAATTCTAATTGCCTATGATGGAATAGAAGTAGAGTGAGCAAGAGCTATCCATAATATTTATATGATTTTGGTGGTTGGGAGCCACCTTGGTCCTAAATTTATGTATATCTTTGTTGTTGATGATGGATTATGATCAAAAATTTAACTACAAACTATTTTAAATGAATATTTACAATGAAATCTAAGCTAAAGTGAATCATTAAAAAAGAGTGAAAAAAGGAAAGGTAGGGCAGAAAGAACACAGATGATTTCCAGTCTTTATCTATGATAAAATGATAAAATCTCCATTACATTGAGCATATATTAAACTAGTTAATAATGTAAAATAGCATGAGATCAAATTTCATTTCTAACCATTCAAACTTATAAGGAGTGTATGAAAGGCACAAGTAAAGATCAAATTCACTTTATATATTAGCTACCAAAATTTGAATAATAAATACACATGCAAATCCAGAGCAAATAAAATGAAATAAACTCAAATCTTTTCAACTAATCTAGTTCAACACAGATTAGCAATCCTACAGCCAAAATATATCTCAGCATTCAAGATACCATTCAAATTAAAGGCATTGAAAAACAATTGGGAGAAATCTAATAACCATTAACACAACCACACAAACAACCTTTGTAAAATTCTTTAGCTAAATTAATTGCTCCAAGAAATACAATTTGTTCAAAATTTCCCCCTTTCAAAAATAAAAAATATTGCCTTTTATAGAAGAATAAGGTAGTATACCAATTAGTCATAAGATACAAAATATCCCAAAGATAAGGACAACTGTCATTTTTACCAAGTTTCAATATACATTTGTTTTTTCAAAGTGGACTAACACATAGGCCAATATGCTAACAAACTCACTTATGCCTTTTCATTGAAATATTCTATTTTAAAAATATCACAAAATTATACAAAATATAATATTATTAACTACATGGTGGTATCTATGTTGATGAAGTCCCTTGCTACTACTTGCACTCCTTGGAAAAATGGTTGAGTATGAAAAAATAGTGAAATATGGCCTGGAGGCCAAATTTAGGTCTTTGTAACTTTTGATTTGAAATATAAAGTGAGATTAAATTTTCTATATATGATCTTGGCATAAATTTTAAAAAACCCATTTGACCATTTTTCTTACAACTGTAGCATGTGAGAGATATGGCTTCATAAAAATAACTATCAGGCTCTTTTGAACCCAGAAAACCAGCCAAAATTCTTTGAAGGCCAACTTTTCATGCTTATAACTTTTGATGAGCTATATTTTATGGGCTAAAACTTAATTTAAATTGTCCTTGTACAAATGTAAATAAACCCATTTGACTATTTCATCTAAAGTTACAGTGCATGAGAGATATGCCCTTCACAATATGCTCACTCAGATATATTTGCACCCTTAAAAATGGGATAAGTTCAGAAAAATATCAAAAAATGCATTGGAGGTAAATTTTATACATGCATAACGTTTGATGAATTATGGTTCATGATCTCAAAATTAGTGAACATGCTCCTTACATGAGATTTAACAAACCCATTTGACCATTTGTCCTGAAGATGCAACGCATGTGAGATATGGCCTCTTGAAAATGACTACTAAGCTTTGTTTTCACTACCATCTAAAGTTCGCACGACCATATTTGACATCCTTAAGACCATCAAATTTAAGCTGTTGTGATTTTTTGTCTGGGTTTAAAGTTGACGTCTATACGATCGCTATTTGACATTCACGTACCCGACATTGACGTCCTAAAAACCATCAAATTTAAGCTTTTAAATATTTTTACATGGGATTAAATTTGATGTCTGCATGACTGTCATCTATTTTTGGCCAACTTTGCAATTTTTAATCTTGAAGCGCAAAACTCACCAAGGCACCAAATTTGTAAAAAATGGACTTAATACCAAAAAGAACCAACCTACTAAACCTAATAGTCCCAAGATATTTCCAAATTCACTTATTAAATGTTGAAATGAGCTCATTTTCTTGATTTTACATGACGTTCATATACTTGTTAGGAAAACAGTCTAAAACTACTTGAAAGCCAACTTTGCATGCTTTTGAATTTTGATGTGCTATGTTGCATGAGCTCAAATTTGGTGAACATGTTCCTTACACGAGGTTTAAAAAATCCATTTAACCATTTTTCTTGAATATGCAACACATGAGAGATATGGCTTCAAGAAAATGCCTACCAGGTTCTTTTTGGACTCGGATTTTTTTACCACTTAACCAGAATGTCTAGATGAACATAAGGAAGGACTAGATGAAAACCAAGAACTTTCATACTTACTCCAGGCATTATTGAAACCTCATATAATCTCTATAACCTATCCTTAGCCTTTTGATCAATATTTATCAGTGTTATCTCCATGAAACTTATACTTTCTATTCACAGGCAAATTATTAGTAAGATTAGACAAATTAAAGTTCAATAATGAAAAGAGAATAAGCTATTTTATCAAAGAGGATGATTTTAAAATTCTAATAACATTCAAACATGCCAAATTTTTAGTGTTAAGGTTCAAAGCATCTCAAGTGTCCCAATTTTTGAGAAAATATGGATATGTTGGCCCCAACATGGTGTTGTGACTATTTAGTGAAAGTTGATTCATCAAGGTGTGATATTGATGCATGGACTAGTTTTATTAATATCTTTTCACATTTTGAAGTGTATTTTTGTTAATCCTTTTATCAAATTTCATGTGATTTGGTTTAGAATACAACGTTATTTTGTATAAATGTGCAGGTGCAGGTAAAGTGTCCTCAAAGTGACACAAAAAGAGTGAAAGAGGTTTAATCATGACTATTTATTAATCCCAGATGTGAAGGAAATATTTAAGGATCTTAACTAACTCTGAGTGGATCTTGAAACTCCAATTTTATAACAAAAGTCTTAAATAAAACACTAGCAACCCTGTATGTTGTAGTTATGTATGAATAAATAGTTAGATCATAGAATATTGAAAGAACATAAGCCCAAATTGGTTCTTAAAGATTGGAAAATGTATTTTTAACATTATTAGTGTTTAATATGATTAAATTAGTTTGTAAGGTCCATTTTATTACCCACAATCCTCTTGAGAATCTTACTGCCCCTAAGAAGGCAACTGAGCATGTTGTATGTACATAGAGCATTAAAAAGGGATGTGCAGAATTATTTATAGATGTAAATCTTGAAATGGTAAGGTTTATGGAGAGGTTTAAAGACTTATCAACCATGCATTAGGTGTTGAAAACCTTTCTTGGAGAATTAGATTCAAGGACTGGCTTGTTTAGAACCCTACATACATGACTATATGTTCTTTGTGAACCAAGAGCGAGTTGGAAAGGTTGAATAGAGTAACTATTGTGCATAAAAAAATTATTTAATAATGAGAGTGGAGTGATTTTAGATTCTCATAAATAATTCATAGAATTCTAAACCTCTTGAGATCAAACAAAACCATAAAGAACATTTCGCTGACCTTGGATACTATGACTATGCACACAAGGGAGTAAAGAAGGTGAATTAAAATTTTAAATAGAAGGAGTATGATGAAAAAATAATATTTGGGAAAGGTTTTTATAGGTCCCATAGACCATAAAATTTTATCAAAGTGATTCAAATCCCTATATGAAATGAGAAATGGTAAATTATTTACTCTCAGGTGTATATAGAGGCTACAAACCTTTTACTAGGGTTTTGGAAGAAAAACAAGTGTAGAAAACATTTCCACCATTTGAATGACCCCAAATTTATTCATAAGATATATTTATATGTATGTGAATAGATTCAAGTGTTTTTTTATGCTATTTCATACTTGTACAGACTAGGAGAGAGGATTGTGTAAGGTTTGTGCATAAGAGACCTAATTAGGCCTAACAGTGGCCTAAAAGAGGATAATAAAGTGGTTGAAAATAATATTTAGGGTCTGAAAATTTATGGATATCATAATAATGATATAGGGTAGAAGAATATTTTATTATTTTTTCATTATCTATCTGTACGGATCTGTACAAATAGGATTTGCCTATAAAAAGCCTACTAGGAGGGGACTATGTAAAGGGAGACGTATAGAAAGGATAGAAAAAAATACATGAAGGGTGTTGTTGATGATAAGAGATGTTTTAAGATACTTTTACTAACTTGGATAGGATAATAATAACCTGAAGATAGTCAATGAATTAATGAACTTGAGATGGACCATCTGAACTTAGTGTAGAGAGAGAACATTGGTGAAAGAAAGAATTTTGTGAGTTTGTTGATCATATTTGCATCATTTGGTATCAAAGTAGGTTTGATATTGGTGGTGGGTAATTTATGATAGGTGTAAATAAGATAAGACTTAACAAGGCAAAAATATAAATTGGCATCATGTGTTTAGATCTCAACTACAAGACAGGTAACCAGGAACAAAGACCCATGGAACAAAGGGTAGATAGAGGTAGCAGAGATCAAGATAACATGGTGGATAATTTAATAGATCAGATGACATAACTGATTTTACATTTGATTTTTAGGATGGTAGTTATAGAGAATGATCTTAAAGATAGGAGTATAGAGATAGAAAATATGGAAGGCAATGGAGGACAACAAGGTCAAAAGGAACCTTTACAACCAAGATTAGTTGGAGAAAAGAGTGGAGTAGTAGTCCAAGAGGCCATGAGGCCAAAAAATCATATTTTATTAGTTCAAGAAGTCAAGAGGCCACATAATTATCCACATGAGGTAAGACCATTTGCATTTGATAGAGTAAGGACAAATGATAGTTTCATAAGACATAGATAAAGACCAACATTCCAAGGATAGTGTTGGGATTGTAATAGAGAAGGACATAGAGCAATGGAATGTCCCTCATGCATTGTTAGGGATGTCCAACATACTATAAGAGGATCACATGAAGAAAGTAGATAAGTGAGATGAGAGTATTTGATCATGAAAAGGGTATTATTACAGAAAAAAGAATAAGTGACAAAACTAGTTCAAAGGAGAAGTTTGTTTAAAATTAGGTATCAAATAACGGGAAAGTTTTGCAATGTGGTGATTGATGGAGGAAATATAGATAATATAGTGTCATTGGATATGATACAAAATCTAGGATTGAAGAGGATTCCACATCCACCTCCTTACAAGGTAACATGGGTTCAAGAAGGACATCAAATCATGGTAAGTGAAAAAAATTTGGTGTGAATTTTAAATAGGTAGATATAAGGATAGAGTTTTATGTGACATAATGCCCATGGAAATTTGCATTTGTTTCTATGGAGGCCATGTAAATTTGATAGGAAGGTTGTTTATGATGGGTAAGAAAACACTTACACTATAGAGAAAGGTGGGATGACACATGTCCTTTTACCTTTGAAAGGTGATGTAGGTAAAATGGAACAAAGAGTGATGTTAATGGCAACCAAAAAATACTTTGGTAAATCTATGGAAAGTTTGAGTTTGATCAAATCCCCTAAGAAAGAAGAAAAGACAAATTGTCTTGAGATGGCAAGTATGGAGAGGTATGAGTCCACAAAGTTAGACTTGGAAGATATCCAACAAGAGAATATGTTGTTGATCAAGGTCACCAAGTTGAATAGTGGAAGTGATCTTTATGAGAAGACATTGGTAGCAATAATGAAATTCAAGAGTGAGGGGCTCAAAAACCAAGAAGGTAGTAATTATACTAGAAGGAAAGGGGCAAAAAATGTAGCTAAGATGAATAATAAGTGTCTTGGGAATGACACCAAATAAGAGGAGTTGGACAATGAAGTGTCCAAGAAGGAAGCACAAGAGAGAGCCATGAAAGATCTAAATTTTGATGCTAACAATGTGTTTTATGATGTATATGTAGGTTACACAAAGGCATCCACCAAGCAAGTCTTGGAGATAAGAAATCTAGAGGATTTTGAGGTCAAAGAGGATAGGGTTGATACTATACAGGCTAAAAAGCATCAAAGAGTGTAGAGCAAGGAGGGATAACCCTACCTAAAGACTAAAAATAGCACAAAAGAATAAGGTGAAAGAGAATAAGATGCAATATGTTTGGATATATTTAACTTGCAATTCAATACAAAGGTTGAAGATAAGATGGAGACAATAATTCAAGCTCAAGAGTTGCTAGAACTCCATGTGAAGAGAGAAGAACAAGTTGATGACAAAGAGCATCTTAATGAAGATGAAAACAAATGTGAAAGTTAAGTTATGACATGGCATCCAAAAGAATCAACTAGAATCATACCAAGTGAATAAATTCCATGCAAGATCAAGAATCAAGTACATGTTGAGTGGGAGAAGGTATGTATAAGTCAAAGTAGTGTAAATCTAATTGAAAATCCTGTATTCTTATCAATGTGTGAGAATGAACTTGGAATTTAGAAATAGAAAGAGTCTAAAAGATCAAATCAAGAAGATGTGTAGCATGAATAAGATCAATACTAATCCATGAAGATATAAAGAGGTCAAAAAATATTTTCAAAGGACTAAACATGAATTTGAAAGAAGAATATGCTAAAGGTACATTCATGAAAGCTTTTGAAGTTTATGTTTTTTGTGTTGACTCTTTGCATAATGGTAGATCTGCATTATACAAAGATGAAGTGTAGATAAATCATAATCAAGCTAGGTATTTTGAAATACAAAGATATGGAGATGAATTTTAGAATGGACAAGTTTCAAGGTTTGACAAGGAAATCATATCCAAAGAATCCATATGGGAGATTGATGGTGAAGAAACAAGAAGAGTGTTTCATGTTGACTTACTAAGTCAAGATACCAAAATAACGGTATGTAATAGTTTGTAAATTACCTTTATAAGAATAACAAGTATGGAGGATGTATTGCATCATGATATGAGATGTGGAAATGGTTACCAATAGTCCTTACACACTGATTTGCATGGAAAATTACTTTTTTTTTTGTTTGAAGAAGAAATTTATAGATAAGAAGGCATGAATCAAGTTCAATTTAGTTTGAGTATTCCTTACTCATCATAGTGATAAAATGAAGGAATACTAAGTTATAGTGGAGGACAAACAATTGGAATAACTCAAGGAGTGGAATATAGGACTACATTTAAATTTAAATCATGATTATGATGTTTCAAGTGTCTAGAATAATTAGGTATAGTAGGTGAAGGAAGGAAAGAATGTCTAAAAGTTTCATGATCTCGGCATACTCATACAAGTGCAATCATAAACTAAAGTATTGGAGACAATATGTAAGGTTGTAACAACTATTCAAAGGAGAGGAGGAGTGATTTGGATACAAGATGAAGAAGTGACAAAGAGATCCATAAGACAAGTTGACAATATGGAACATAAGAAGCATTATTAGAATTGGAAAAAGAGGGAAAACAACAATTAGAGCATATCAAGCTAGGAGATCAGTTTCTCAGTTTTAGTCATGCATATGAACAAGAGTTGCATAATGGAATAGGTATGGCAATCATTTTTAGTGATTTATAAGAAGCAAGATGAATGAATGTAGTAAGGGAAGAGGCTAAAATAGGTTCAAGTTGGGCAAGTCAGTTGCCTCAAATCAATTTAGCTAAGGAAGCGTGCAACTTAGATAAGAAAAAGAATGAGAAGATTTGGAACCAATAGAATGACAAGTTTGAAAAGCCACAGTTCATTGAAGACACCACAAGGTAGAAATACAAAGACATAAAGAGAAAATTGGAAAGGTTCATGGGTAGAAAACTCTCCTTGAGTTTCATTTTCTTTCCCCTTGGGAGTATGATGCAAAGGCATCATACATGGGAACAACATGATTGCAATATTTTGTCTAGATCAAGTAAATAGGGGTAAAAAAATATATCTAAGATGTTGTGTCAGTTTTAGGTGTCTACACGTGTACCTTGGAATGCTTTCCAAGAGTTTAGAGAGTGTCTACGAAGCTTAAAAGTTCAAATTGGAGTTTTTGCCACCAATTTGAATATTTTGGCATAGAAAGAATGTCTTAGGAGTTTGTCAAAATGTCATTAAGGTGTCAGATGGATAGGGAAAGTGAATAAATACCCTTAGGGTTAAACACATGCTCTTAAGTCACATGTGTATAGTGACATCAACCTTGAAGTTTGTGTCAAGGGAAGACTTTACTTGTTCTAACCATTGATAGGTAGTTAGGGAAAATAAAAAGCATGTATTTTTGGTTTTTGATTCAATTGTTGTTGAGATGATATTTGAATAAGGAAGGGAAATAGACCCAAGAAAATGATAATGGAGGTCCTAAAATTGGATGGACATTGAATATAACCCTATTTTTTCTGTTTACATAAAAAATGACAATGGTGTTGTGACTATTTAATGAAAGTTGATTCATTGAGGTGTGATCTTAGTGTGTGGACTGGTTTTATTAAGATATTTTCACATTTTTAAGTCTATTTGTGTTAATCCTATTATCAAATTTTGTGTGATTTGGTTTAGAATAGAACACTATTATGTAAAAGTATGTAGGTGCAGGTAGAGTGTCCTCAAAGTGACACAAAAGAGAGGGACAAAAGTTTAATCATGATTTTTTATTGATCCAAGAGGTGAAGGAAATAGTTAAGGATCTTAACTAACTCTGAGTGGATCTTGAAACTCCAATTTGATAACAAAATTTTTAAGGAAAACACTAGCAACCCTGTATGTTATAATTATGTATGAACAAACAGTTAGTTCATAGAATATTTAAAGAACATAATCCCAAATTGGTTTTTAAGGATTGGAAAAGGTATTTTTAAGGTTTTTAGTGTGTAATATGCTTAAATTAGTTTGGAAGGACCATTTTATTACCCACAATCCTCTTGATAATACTTATAGACCCCAAGAAGGTAACTGAGCATGATGTATGTACATAGAGTGTTGAAAAGGGATGTCATACAGAATTATTTGTAGACATAACTCTTGAATTGGTAAGGTGTATGGAGAGGCTAAAATAATTATCAATCTTGAATTAGGATTTAAAAACCCTTCTTGGAGAATTAGTGTCAAGAATTAGTTTTTTTAGAACCCTACATACATGACTGTATGCTCTTTGTGAACCAAGATTGAGTTGGAAAAGTTGAATAGAGTCACTATTGTGCATCAAAAATGATTGAATAAGGTGAGTGGGGTGAGGGTGGATTCTCCAAAATCATTCATAGAAATCTGAACTACCTGAGATCAAACAAAATCATAAAGAATGTTTGTTGACCTTGGATATTGTGACTGTGCACACAAGGGAGTAAAGAAGGTGAATTAAAATGTTGAACATAAGGAGTATGATGATGAAATAATGTTTGGGAAAGGTGTTTATAGGTCTCACATACCATAAAATATTCTCAAAGTGATTTTAATCCCTGTAGGAAATGAGAAATGGGTAATTATTTATTATCAGGTGTATACAGAGGCTACAAACCCTGTACTAGGGTTTTAGAAGAAAAACAAGTGTAGAAAACATTTACACCATTAGAATGACCCCAAATTCGTTCATATGATATATTTAAATTTAGGTGAATATATTCAAGTGTTTTTTATTTGATTCCATACTTGTATAGATCAGGAGAGAGGACTATGTAAGGTTTGTGCATAAGATACCTCATTAGGCCTAACAGTGGCCTAGAAGATGATAGTAAAGTGGTTGAAAAGAAG
Source organism: Torreya grandis (assembly GCA_037957365.1). Taxonomy (NCBI): domain Eukaryota; kingdom Viridiplantae; phylum Streptophyta; class Pinopsida; order Cupressales; family Taxaceae; genus Torreya; species Torreya grandis. The sequence continues at coordinate 495,839 of JARHVA010008354.1, forward strand.
AGTCAGGGTCTGAAAGTTTATGGAGATCATAATAAAAATAGAGGCTATTATAATATTTTATTATTTTTTCATTATCCATTCGTATGGCACTGTACAATCAAGATTTTCCTAGAAAAAGGATACTAGGGGGGTCTGTGTAAAGGGAGAATTATAGAAAGGATAGAAAATAATCCAAGAAGGGTGTTGCTGATGATATGATATGTCTCAAGATAATTATAGTAAACTTTATAGTAAAATAAGAACCTAAATAAATTCAAATCATTAATGAACCCGAGATGGACCATATGAACCTAGTGTAGAGAGAGAACATTGGTGAAAGAAGGAATTTTGTGACTTTGTTCATCATTTTTGCATCACTATCATGAGGTAAGTGTAGAGAGATGGTGTGATTGTAATCCATATAACCATCATGTGAGCTCACAAAATTATTTAAAACATGTGAAAAACCTTGGGGTCGCATGTGAATCCTTGGTATAGATTCTCTGATGTTCGGGGTGGTTGGTATGGAACACTGCACTAACCCACAGATGGTAAATGGTGAAAGATAAGTAACCATAGTTTGATGGATCTATGTTATTTTTAACATTATTTGATGAATTTTACCAAGGAGGTATGCATGTAACACACATGTGGTGGGGACCATAATAGTATGGTTGTTATTAAATTTCATTCTAAAATGAATGAAATAGGTATGTGTGAAGCATACATTAGGCTATGGCAATGTTACGTACCTATATAGATGTTATGGTGTTCAACATTATATATAATGATATAAAAATATGAGTCTACACACACAAAAACACACACACACACTTATATAACTTAAATGTTGTGGAAAACAACACCTCGATTCCAAAGATTTTGTGAAAATCCGCTAGATTGTTTTTGGACAACTACTATTGAAGTTGTTGATTTTGTGATAATAATTCCTCATAGTGAGAAAAATTCTACTGAAAACTATCTTTTATATTTAAATTTAAATTTTGGTCATGAGTTCATCACTAAGATGGAATTCCTGTGTACATTTTTGTTTATTTTGTCAACAACTATGAAATTGTGATTTAAAGAATACTGAAAAACTCTTCTGTTGTTAAATATTGAATTATAATTGTAAATTGTAACCTTTGATGTGTGTTATTATATGAATTGACTGATTGTCTAGTCGCATAAATGGCTAAAAATCAAGAAAATTTTTATGGTGCTGTGTTGAGAGTAATGGTTTTCTAACCAACTTGCCAAGGTAAGGGCAACATTAAGCTAAAAGAAAACTTATTACTTTAAGTGTTAATGTTCCTGAGTAGAATTGTGTCCTTGTGAGGCACAAATTTATATATTTATATATTATCTAAGATTCATTTACAGAGTTTTAGGGCCAAAAAAGGGGTGTGTGAAACACTTAACCTTGCTCACCTTGCCCTTACAAGGAAACCAAGCCAAGTTGAAAGGATGGTTTTCTAGCCTGGTTTAACAAAGGGCATGTTTATCATTGGGGTAGCTTATGGATTTCTACCAGGTAAGGTTGTATATTTACTCTCGATGTGAGTTTGTTATCTCTTTTGGTTATACCAATAAGGTAAGTGTATGATAATATTCCATGTCTTAATAATAAAATACGCAAGCATGTAGTAGACATGATTTTTGTTTTGGATGATAATTGATAAGTTACCAATCTGGTTATTTATATTCTAAAGCTATTTGTTGATTCTTATAATGTGTGTGCATTTTGTGCCAAGAGTGATGAAGTCTCTTTTTAGTATATCATGTTTCTTGAATTGTGGATTTGTCATCGAGATGGCTCTTCTTTGAGGGGAGGATGTCATGACCCCACCAGTTGGCACCCTCCTTGTGACTAAATTGATGAAGTCTCATAATGTGTTTTGTTGGTCACCGATCGGAGTTAGACAAATCTCCCATATGAATTTAATGATCACACACACACACACATGTAAATATATAAAAAATATAAATAAATTTATTTATTTGTATAACTATGTATATACATGGATTTTTAAATAAGATTTAATGATATATATATATATATATATATATATATATATATATATATATATATATATATATATATATATATATAGAGAGAGAGAGAGAGAGAGAGAGAGAGAGAGACAAAGACAGAGACAGAGATCATTAAATCTATATATATAAGATTTTAATTGTTTGAGTTTTTTTTTTTGACATTTTGGTGATAAGTGTGAGTGGAATGCCTATGTGGTAAAGGCAAGTGTAGACAATAAAAATAAATGAAATCTCATACCTTTTCCCCTAATTGTTGATTTATGTGGGCTCACCATATTTGAGTTTAGAAAGAATTATTAAATGCATGTTAAAAATACTATGTTTCCATTTGATGCAAATTCATATGATGGGTTTAGCCTTAAGCTAGGGACTTCAAGAGAGATTAAATTTAACATGGAACTTTATTTATTTCTATTAGCCACAAACTTGCCTTGTTATTAAATTTGGCTTGTAAAAGTAATGTTAGGGCTTTTTGGCTAGGCTTCCACTTTTATTTTTATTTTATTTTTTTATTTATTCTTTTGGAATGTCGAGCTTGTTGGAAGTGATGGTCTAAGGTTTGGAGAAAGGGGTGAAAACCTGGTTGGTCATCACCTTGTAGAATATAAGAGCTTCAAAGGATGAATTAATAGAGGTTTTCAGATTTGCATAGGCCTCTACCCTATGAGAGGGTTTTGGAGGAGTTTGTAAGGTTTTAGTCCATGCTTTGAGATGACAGTATGGGGTGAGTTTGGGAAAAAATTACCAGATCAATGCCATGGGATAAAGAATGGAGGTGTTGTTTGTATGGCGCCACCATGGGTGAAAGGCAAAATTGAAATCCAACATAATTATTTCTCCAGGCATGTGTTCCCATTTTCCCTTCTAAGTTTAATTTTTGGTTTTTAAATTCTATTTTGGTAATTTTCAAGTCATCTAAAAAACTCTATTGGGTATATTCTTTTGTGAGGATTTTGGTCATTCTCACCCAAGCATATGCCATGACTAGGTGTGCATATGGGTTTTGTTTGGAGTTTATTGTTTATTTATGCTTTTATGAAAATACGGTATATTTTTGGATTCCACCTAATTTCCCCTTTAATTTAATGGTTGCCTTTGAAATTTATTAAACCATGTTAGTAGGCTTAATTTTTGTCTGTAATGAGAAGGGTTTTTCATGATCTTGGAAACTATTACTATGGATTCTCTTACTTATTGATAGATGGAATATGAAAAAGAATGTGTATTTTATTTTAGTCGATAATGACAAATTCCTCTACATTTAACATTATCCTGATATGAAATATCATGGTTAGTAAACAATTGGGTTGTGCAACCCATCTTTTGACATTCTTGTTGGGCATTGAAAATACCTAAAATGTTTTACACTTGAACCATCTTGCTAACTTGATTAAATATAGTTGTAGTTTTTAGCATAATGAGAATTCTGGGCATGACATCTATTAATTTGTTAGCATATTGGCCCAAATTGCCACGTGTAGCAAAATAGTAATATTTTGGTAACAATTATGTATTTGCATTTATTATTATATGACAAAGATTTGACTTTAGTTGATAAATCATGAAATTTATTTTTAAGAGTTGATTACTTGGGTTGAGTATCCTATTATGCATGCATAACCTGTTATGTGGTTTAATACTTGATGATGTCCTATTAGAACTAGTACTTGTTGATATTGTTATGTTTATGAATTGCATGGATTGGTATGCAAGAAATGGAATAGAGAGTTTAGGGTACAAGTATTTGGTTCAATGTTAATTATGGTAAATGACATTGATTTTGTGAAGGAAGGTAAAATTTTCCCTATTGTATGTTAATAGAGAATGTTGAATTTAGTCTTATGCATAAAATATTGTGAGAGATTGTCCTCTTAATGAAAGGTAATACTCTTGATATTAGTCTTGCACACATATATTCTATTTTGACATTACTTTTCTTTAATGATGGCTGAAAATGCTTGTAATTTTTTTATTAATAAAGAGGTATTGAGATGCCTTAAGTATTTTCTTATGTTATTTAATTCATTGATATCACTCACTTGAGAGAAATGATTTGGTTAAAGAAATAGAATAGTTATGCTTGGATAAGAGTTGGGAACTATTGGTTGTAGTATATTTTATTACAACTTGTTATAACATTGTGATCTTATCCCACATGAGTTATTTGGGTGTGTACTACCTTTTTGTTTTAAGGTCCATGTAATGATTTGTTCGGATCGCTCTTTTGTAATGAGGTTAATTATAGTAGTAAGGAATTTTGGGTTGTATTTATGTGAAATTAAATTAGCTTGGTTTTTCCTTTGTGAGGCTTATTTTATTAAGATAGAATTTGATTCTTAGAAGGTTTTCTTAGAGGGAAGAACACATTGCCAGCTCTATGCTAACACATGATTACATCGTTTCAGTGCAGGAGTTTTCCATTCAGTTGGTTTTTCCTTCACTAGGTTGGTTCCCTGCTTAACTAGTTACCTGTTGAAGGTTGTGTACATCCTTGTTAATTCATGGAAGGTGTGGGAGTGAATTAGTTGTTGATTGAGCTTATTGTGTTGCTAAATTATTGTAGTTGGCATATTTTATGGAATGCCTGATTCAAACATTGGTACTTGTTAGTAGCACAATAGTTCCTTTTATATATGCCTTCGGAATTGTATTTGTATTCATATGTAAAAGCTATCAACTGATGTATCTGATTAGCATTTAGTTTGTACTTGTAGATAACATCATTTTTAAGGATTGTTTATGTTTTATTACAAGTTGTATATTGTGGTGATTCAACCATGAGTTTGGTTAAGTTAAAGTTTTGGCATTCCCTCATTTTGAGGAGGATTTTTTCATATGGTTTGGCTTGTGAGGCTATATATTCATGGCTAGAATATTTATACATGTGCTAATTTCACTTGTTTAACTTTAGCCATTTATTTATGTACATGAAATGGTTATGTTTTTCACTTCCTTTTTAGTAACTAAAGGATGGTTGAAGCATTCTAATCATATAAATATATAATAACAATCTCAATCTTTAAAACACTCATTACTTAAGCAACTAGGTGTATAGAGTCTTTTTATATACGTTTTCATTCACGTTGATAATAGACCATGTCATACAAAAAGTGTTGGAATCATATTGTTAATACACCATGATATGGCCATGTGGAACTTGTTTTATAATGTTATTTTTAATGGTTTATACCTCCACATTAATTTATGAATTCAACTTAATGAATTCTTTTGGCTCATGATACTACTCTTGCTAATAATGAATAATAATACAAATATATTCCATTTTTTTTAACGTTATGTCAAGCTTTAACAAATTGTCAAATCTATGAGTCAATCATTATCTTTTTAAGGTGTGAATTCAACTATAATTGGCTATGAATATGTCTTATGTATAGTGCAAGCATGAAACCATAGTCAAATTGTAAGTTGATTGTTTGGGTTATTCTTAGCTTGGGATTAATGAAATCAACTAAAATAAATGATTGTTAACTAGATTGTGAGTCATACTATATGATTCAATGTATTATAATTTAGTACATTGTTCTTGATATACCTAATTAGTCATGTGCAAGCAATGCTTTTATGAGAATTGGTTATTCATTTATATAGCCAAATTTGGTCTAGTTTTATGACATTGTAACTAGCTTAATTACTAAATTATAATTCAATGAATCCTTTATCCTTTTGTTTAAATAATTTATTGTCCTTAAGTCAAGAAGTTGAAATATTATTAGTGTGGGGACCCTTAGTTGGTAAATATTTAATATAATTCTGATCGGATAACATAATTAATATGGGTACACTTTAATAGCTGGTATTCATTTTGTACTAAGAAATAATTTCCATGGATGTGTTCACGCTTGATTAATGGGTTTGTTAAGGATGCCATGACCTTTTTATGCACAAGCACTATGGTTGGGTGGATGTATAATGTCCATGTTAGCATTTAGGAATTTGAATTATCTCATGCCACATTTTTTATTTTCCACCTATTGGACCATATGTGGTGAGATGGCATTTGTGAAATGATGGTACATGGGTGAAATAACCCCTATGTTTATGAATCATGGCATTATAGTTTTATGGGTAGAAACTTGAACTAGTCCTCGATTATGAGAACATAAGATTTTATGTTCATGAGCTTATGATGGGTCACCTTGATGATGGATTGATGTAACTACTCATTGACCCTTGAGTATTGTAAGGTTGGTTAAGCCAAATCTTAACTTGTTGGTACCTTGGTCCCCCTCTTTTGGACCCATTGTACCTATTATATTACCTCCTTGTTATGAGGACTTTTTATTTAATTATATCCAATGAGATATCCCATTGTTATGTAGAATCTCACCCTATGTCATCATTTTTGTTTAGGGCACCCATGGGCCTGAGTGTATCTTCTTACCTAGAGAGTTACCAAACCATAATTATGTAGGGTTATTATATGCTTTTATTGGGTTGAGGATCCCTATGTGGTTTAAGGGGTAAATTGATTGCCTTATACAGTTTGAAGGTTATTAGTGTGGGATCATATACTAATACCCCTTGAATGGTGTTTCACACTTTAGATAATCCTTTTCTTGATGGAATCCTTTGGTGATGGTCATCATGGCATAAGTATCTCATTGACCTAACCCATTATGGGTTGCCTACTCTCCTAGTGTAGGATCATGTTGATGTGTTATGTAAGGTAGAGTGGTGTAGTGAGTTCAACATGCATTTCCATCATGTACTTTGTTAATAATTCATAAATATTTTTGGGGAGATTGTTTCAAAGATAAGCACAAAAGAATTAAGAAATAAAATATGAAACACTTCCACATGAAGCGAATGAGTTATCAGATGAGTTCACTAACATTGTTTTGAATGACCTACCCAAAGGTTTTCCACTAATAAGTAACATCAACCACCATATGGAATTGATGTTAGGATATTTTTTTCAAAATAAGGATTCTACAAGATGAAGCTAGAATTGAATGATGAGATACAAAAGAAAGTGTGTGAGTTTTTGGATAGAGGAATGATAAGATATATTTTGAGCCCATACATAGTACATGTAGTATTGGTGTCAAATAAATGAGGATAATTTAGCATGGAAACAAATTCAAAGACCATCAACAATACAATGATAAAATATTGATCTTCCTTGTCATGTACATATGAATCAATTGATTACCTAAGTGGGACAAATCATTTTTCCAAAATAAATCTAAAGAGTGGGTATCATCAAATTAGGATAAGGGAAGGTGATGAATGGAATTCACACTTAAAGATGAAGGATGGAATATATGAATGGTTAGTAAAGTCATTTGGTTTGAAAAAATCTCCAATTACATTCATGAGGTTGATGAATTAAGTTTTAAATAAATTTATATAAAATTATACCATCGTATCTAGAGGATATTTTGGTGTTTTGTAGGATATAGGAGGAACACTAGGCACATATATGGAATGTGTTGTAGATGTTGCATAAGGAAAATATATTAATAAATGTGAATATATGTATATTTATGAAGATGGAGTTGATATACTTGGATTTTGTGGTATATTAATAAGGTATAAATATGAAATTGGATAAATAATCCATGATAGTGGAGTGGTTGTCACCATGGAGCACATTTGAGGTGAAAAGTTTTGATGGTCTCATAAGATTCTATAGGAAGTTCATTGTGAAATTTAATGGGATATGTATAGTGATCACATAGGTGTTGAGGAAATATTTCAAGGAATTTACATAGATAAAATAATTTAAGCATGGTTTCCAAGAATTGAAGTAGAAGGTGACTGAGAATTTATTGTTCCTGCTACCTAAATTCAACATAGTGTTCTAAGTGGATTATGACGAAAATGGCACAATAATTATATCCATGTTGAGCTACGAATATATATCCATTTCATATTTTAGTGAGAATATTAACCATGTGAATAAGAAACACTCTGTCTATGACCAAGATTTTTACATTATTATGCATGCACTGAAGAAGTGGAGGCACTATTTATTACCAATGGAGTTTGTACTATACATAGACCATCATGCACTAAAATTAATTAATATATAATTAAATTTAAATTAGTTACACATTAAGTGGGTGGATTTCCTATATAGCTACACATTTCTATTGAAACATCAAAGCGAAAAATCGTACAAGGTTGTTAACATGTTGAGCAGGAAATCACTCATTTTAAATGAGATGCGAGTAGAAGTCATGGGTTTTAACACCATGAGGTAAATTTGTGTTAAATATGAGGATTTTAGTGATGCATGGAGAGTGTTCACAAAGAAAACAAGTTTGGATATAATGTCATGGTTATATTACCACATACATACCCAGGGTGTCAATGCATGGAAAATGATAATTGAGAAATACAACAAAGCATTAGCCAAACATTTTGGCTATGATATGACATTTGTGTAGTTGGATAAATTATAAAAATAACCAAAGATAGGCACATATGTGTGTGAGTATGTGCATAATCATAAAATTTACCAATTGGTAAATGGGAAAACTCTGAATGTAGGGTTTTATTAACCACTACTTATACCTGAGAAGCCATGAGATGAAATTAGAATGGATTTTGTGCTAGTATTTCCAAGAAATTATAGGGGACATGATTCCATACTTTTTTTTGTGGATACATTTTTTAATATGACACAGTTTATCATATTTAATAATACAAGTGATGTGACAAACATAGACAACTTTTTATTAAAAGTAGTGGTGAGGTTGTATGGTTTTCCATGCAACATAGTGTTAGACAATCATACAAAGTTTGTAGGCTATTTTTGGCATACATTGTGGAAGAAGTTAGGGACAAGGCTGAATTTTAATTCAACATATCATCCATAGATAGATTAAAAAACTAAGTTGGTAAACATACGTATTGGAAATCTTCTCTAATTCTTATATGGAGACAAGCCCAAATAGTGGGACATGACATTGGTGTAATTAGAGTTCACATAAAATAATTTAGTGAACTAAAGTAATGGGAAAACACCTTTCTAAGTGGTAAGTTTGAGAGGAGTTATAGAGTTAAGATACATCATGTTATGCATGAAAAGAGCATAGAAGCTTAATACTACATGGTATATATGTATGTGTTACACCAAGAGGTGTGAATAAGTTGAAGTAGATTAGTTTTAAATACAAGGAATATCTAAAATCAAGGAACAATAACAAGAAATTCAATGTAGGATACTTAGTTGTGGCACATTTATGTAAATAATG